>QVRM01000463.1:0-475385 GCA_003439945.1 Dermanyssus gallinae
TAGAGAAACACCTTCTGAACACGTCGTGCCTTTAGAGAAACACCTTCCACTGAAGCGCGAGTATCTAAAGGCAACAGCGACGTCAAGACTATGCAACCACTCAAAAACTTTTTAGCCAAAACCGATCCAAATGTGCTCATGAGTGCTAGACGGCAAACACACCATACACAACATGCAGGCCACCGAAGTTGTAGAAACACTGGGCCAACACGATGACACAACCACCCCTGAACCACTCCCTTGCCCGTATACACTCCCAACTCTGATCTCTTTGAGGTTTCCCTTCCTATCTCCCTAAAGGAAACCCACGTAGATCTCCGCGGACCTTCTAAAGCACTAGGCTTGGACGGATTTGTCTTCGTCCCTCCGTAAACTCCCGTTAGAAGTAGTCTGTTGTATTCTTAACATACTATGAATTAGCGATATTGCCTCAGCCCATGAAACTGCTCGCTTAGCGTTCATCCCTAAAATTAACAATGCCACATCCCCAAGCGATCTGCGACCCCTATCTATAGTTCATACTTACAACGAACGCTTAACAAAATTCTCTCTAGACGCCCTCCAGAACTCTATTAAGCTTCTCCAATCCAGCGAGCGTTTCTCCCCTATAATATTACCTTCCAGAATCTTGCGGTTCTGGATGGTATCCTAACGATGCCAAGTCTGCAGGACGTGAGCTCAGACTCGCCTCAATCGACCTCCGTAAGGCGTTCGACATGGTGAGTCATGACTCCGTCCTGTGGTCACTCCGGACTCGCGGATACCCGGAGGTATTCATTAACTATATCGAACGCTTGTACTCTCATCTAAAACTCTCATAGAATTTGGACAAGAATGTCGTACATTTCGGCCAACTAGGGGTGTTAGCAGGGAGATCCTCTTCCCCCCTCTTATAATCTAGTTATCGACGACATTCTTTCAAAATTAGACAAAACTAATATCGGGGTACCAACTTACTGATGACTTCCGCCTTATGGGCTTAGCCTTTGCGGATGATCTCATCCTAGCCTCCACGAAATCCACTCTCCAACGGCACCTTAATATTGCAGACCTACTTTGAAATCCCGAGGCCTTGAAATTAATACTAATAAAAGCTTACTATCTCCCACCTATTTAATAGGAAGGAATAAAGGTTTTATCAATACCGTACCAGAATTTAACGTTGGAGAACGGCAATTGCCAGCTAAAGATATGAGCGATCGATGAGATATCTTGGAGTCGACTTTGACAGCAATGGCAGAGTTGACGGATAGCTCCCCTAAACCCCACCAAAGACTCATATTTTTGAAAGACTTTCTCATTCCCCGTCTCCTATATAAACTGGCCGGTCCAGACCATCTTACGCACTCCTTAGTAACCTAGATAAAGAGATCAGAAAGGTTGTTAAGTCGAAATGGCTTAAGCTCGAAAACTCGGTGCCGAACGCCTTACCTGTACACGCACACAGCACACGGCGGTCTGGACATCCCCTGCCTCCAAACATTCATTCCCAGACTCCGCCTCTCCCGCCCTGACAGCACTACAACACTCCACGCACCTTGGGGTCCAATGGATGCTAACCACCGAGCACCTTTAAAAAAGATCTTGCGAAAACAAGACTTCTTTGCGAGCGCTTGGGAACCTCCATTGAGACCGCTACACAAGAGACCGATTACTGGTTCTCAACAACTACACAACACGTTCGATGGGGCACATTTAAAAAAGCACACGAAACGCCCTTTGTTACATTACTGGATTAAGGGTATGCCCTACCTATCTGGTAAGGAGTATTTAAACCTACTAAAGCTCAGGATCAACGCACTACCAACGCGTGCCAGATTGGCCAGGGGACGGCCGGGCTACAACAAACGTTGTAGGCACGGGTGTCATGCGCCTGAGGACGTTGGCTCATGTCGCTCAGATGTGCGATACAACACACAAACAAACCATAAAGAGACATGACGACGTCTGTGATCGCGTGGCGCGTCTTCTCCGCGAAAGGGGTCATGAGGTGGTTCGTGAGCGAGTATTCCGTCGACCGGGCGCACCGGGTCTAAAGCCCGACCTCGTAATAACAACACCTACCGAGGTCTGGGTTTTAGATGCCGAGGTTTGCGGCCAGAACCGGGACCTGGCAAAAGCACGGCAAGACAAGATCGCCAAATATGACGTCGAGTTCCTAAGAGCGGCGCTCCCCTACCCGCAAAAACCTCGCAGATTCGGATCCATCACTATCTCTATGAGTGGTGTATGGGACTCCGAATCTGCGAGGACGCTCTTGGGGCTCGGCGTCACGAAGAGGAATCTTATGGATCTCACCGTTTTAACTTTGCAAGGAAACCTTGAGGATATATCGCTCGCACCGGGTCCATAAGAGCGGGGGCTACCATCAAGCAAGGACACGGACAACTGACTCTTAACTTCACGTGACACCTTTTTACCACCATTTTTTATTAAGGCGAGCACTGCCGAGTGTGCAAACGTATTGTAAATGATTAATAAATCATACAATATTTTCTATATATATATTATATATATATATATATATATTACTGCATTTAGCAGACAGAATTGTAGATGTTTACGGCTAACCAAATTGGCTATATTTTCTTCATTATTGCTTTGCTCTCGTCAACGTTATCACGTCGTTGCCACCTCGAAATTGGTTTTCTCTAACGCATTGTCTTGATGCCTTCATTGCTTGGTCGAAGTATGCCTTGGCGTACTTAATGACGTTTCCGAGCCGTGATAGGTCTAGCTGAAGTTTCTCGACCAATGCCAGAAGCACTTGGCTTCGAAGCGCTGTAGAAAAAGCGCGTCCAGCAATAGCTAGCTGTGTGAACCTCGTGTAGAGTCTCGAGTGGCAGAACGCTTCTTGTGAAACAGTTTGACCTTCACATGCTTGATCAACGTCTTCAAGCCTAGAATGCCATATTAGATAAATTATGTTATCGCTTGTACGCAATTATAATTTGTGAAGGTAACATATTATTCTCAACATTTTTTATTCAAGTGTTTTTTACTAACTTCTCCGAAGCCGCACCGGTTTTACCTATGGGATATGTAAAATAGGAATTTACATATATACATATATATATATATATATATATATATATATATATATATTGTTCTTTGAGTAGTCAATAACACTCAATCAATAGTATTTAAATAAACAATATTGTAGATATATAATCAATATATTAGTAATTGTGATATATGTATATATAGATAACAATACAACCTTATTACAAAAACATTATGATTCGTATTACTATTAGTTTACTTTTAATATTCATATTTTTGTAATAACCACATAACACAAAAATATAAAGTTGTGAGGTTCAAACGGGCCGCCTTATTTCAGCAAGTGCAATTGATTTGCTCATCCCATAAATCCGAGTATACAAGCGACAATGCCTCCACACACCACGAGAGACAGAAGGTTATCTCAGATATACTCCCTAGCGTTGGTCCCCCGTCCTCCACACTTCTGGACAGATTTCGAATGAATCTTGCTGCTCAGAAATAGTTCCGTTTCTGCTCTAGATGTCGAACTGGATGTAAGACACATGACTTCGAGCTGGCCCCTCAAAACACCAAAACCTTATATAGTACATCACAGGGATAAAAGGAACTAACGAGAATCTGTGGCATAACCGGTCATGCTAGACAGGCTTCTATCCAGTACGCGCGAGACGAAGCACCTGGACTTATGTTGAACAGGGTCTCGCGGGTAATCCCACAAATCCGTTACGTCGCCAAAGGCCTTTGCAAGCTTCTCAAAACCTGGGTCGGACCCTGTTCAGTGAGGCAAACGAAGACTGCTAATCTGCGTTATAGACTCCATGCCGCTCCATGTAGGAGCGGCCCTACTCTGCGCAAACACAAGATCGAAGCGCCCTGAGCTCGACGCAGGTGTATGGTCTAATTTAGTTGTCCATTCGAGACTTCAAAGGGCAACAAACCATCGTGCCATGGTTATTTGAAGTCTGTACCGGTTGATTTAATAGATTTCCCCTTATGTGGAATATGGTTGATGAGGAACACGGCAAAGGGCCCCCTGGAGACGACGCCACTTGGTCAACGGTCAAGAAGGCAACGCTGTCAGCTCAACAAAAAGAGTGGGACTTGATGAGGCGAACTCAAGGGTCGGGGGCATTGATCTGCGTTCCTTGTCCTACGGAAATGGAATGACGAACCGCCCGGGTAACTGTCGTGCTAACCGCGTACGCCTCTTAAGTGTTTTATTTTGCAGGGCACTGTACAGATATTGCTTTGGAATAAACGTAAACGTAAACGCATATACAGAAGTAAGCATACGGGCTTATATATAACGTGTATATCATGCTTGCTTAGAACGAGGTAAATAAACATTTCAAATTTAAAACTAGGGCTTAGACGTGACGCTACGCATGTACAAACAACAACAACAAGCCACATAACGGCAGAAGGTGATGCTTTGCGTTTGGTCTACGTTTTATCTACAGGTTTCTTTTGAATACCTGAAATGCTAGGTGAGCAATAATCTGACTTACAATAAATTAGTCCAGTGCATAATCACATGTTTAGATTTCTCAAAGCGTCCGTAAACACGTAGTGTCTTCAACCCACGCGTATTATATATATATATATATATATATATATATCTAAATTAATTTTGATGTATCTCCGAGGCTGCATCAAATTTCTTAGAGCGCTTCGTGTGCCATACGGCATAACGAGCTCCTCTGCCATTATTATCGCCAATCACAAATATATTGCGTTTTATTTGTTTCTTATTTAACACAAGATTTAACTTGTCGCACATGTTTGTGCGACACAGCTTAAAGTAAGACATGTGCACAAGCATCCAAATCATGCTTAACAAGTAAGAGTTATTGGTGCACATTTCTGTAGTATAACGTGTATAGTACTTACACGGCATTAATGTCGACTATAAATTGTTCCCGGCAGGCTTGTAGCTTCCCTAGCGCCTGGTCTTTCAGCTCGGGTCTGCCTTCGGTAATATTTTCTATAGCAGGTCTTACCATACAAATTGTACAGTTGGCGCATTCACGCATAGCTTTCTGTATACAGGTCATGGCTGCAAATAAATAAATGTATAAATAACATATATATATATAGCAGCGAATCGAGTACAAACATACATATATGTATAAACATAAATTTGTTTATATGTGTGCTATTCGTGTGTGTCCATGACATTTTTAATTATTTTATAATATTAATAATAATGGGTAATTTATATTATAAATAAGTAATAGATGAAGCTCTCCATCATGTGTATTCTCTGCGTACGAAGCTATCGGGGTATTTGTCAAGCCCACGGAATGCAGGGTATAGGTGTCCACTAAACAAGCGTATTCAATTCTTCAGAGTGAGGTGACTAGTTAGCCTAGCTCATCCCAATTGTAGAATTGTTAACTTTCTCAAAAACCTATAGTAAAATGAATGCTAAGTTTAAATCAATGATTGCCTATGCAATGCTTAAATAGATTTGAGAATAGAGCGGCTAAGGGCGCTGAGTGAGCTCAGAAAATTAGCAAGTCGACAAAAGAGTCGCCTCCTTTAGCCGCGAGTGCTTCGAGAGTCTTCGAGGGTCTCGAGCCTAGAATCACTAGACAACCCCAAGACCTGTGCAATCACACACTTAAAGCTTTGGGTGATCGTTTGACCGGTGAATTTCTATTACAGCGGCTGTTGGTGAATCGTCATGAAGGGAACGCCAATACGGTGCGCCGACATAAACATACTGATTTATGAAGTTATTCTTACACCTCATCACCTAAAGGTCCTAGTTTGCCGACGCTATCCACCCTTGCCGCCGACGACCCCGTGAGATCCTACGCTAAACTCTCGGTACCGTTGGTGACTATCTTACAAACAACCTGAATAATAAATTTAATAGGTGATATTGTTTCAATATGATATCTATAATAATATAAATAAGAAGCTGATGGCTAAAGAGAGGGCTAACAATTATCGAGTTTACATAGTACACACAAGGCTAACAAGAAGATGACTCATTGACGCACTCTCTAAATTAGAGGTATATTATATTTAAAACCAATTAGCTAAATTATTAAAGGTTTTCTTGCATGTATAGACATTAGTATAATCACTTAGCCACCGGAAATATTGCGATACCTAAAACTTCAAAACTAAAACGACTGGTAACGACGTACGTATGATGACCAAACTCTACGAACTATAATAAATTATATTGACAAGTACAACTGGAGTGAGTAACAGTCATAACAAAGCAATTTTGAATCTAGTATCTATCATATTCAAATCTATTTACCAAGATGGTTGATCTGTTCTGGTTGAACGACGATGACCCTAGATTTACTAAAATGCGATTTCTCACATGTATAGGTTGGTTGCTAACACATGTAGAATCTCCTTAGTAAAGACAACTAATAAGGTGCACATTCCAGTAGTTTACTCCCTTTGGTGTTGCCCTAAAATTCAAGAGCAGTAACAAAACTTGCTGGCGATGAGGGCTTAGAAAGTGGTTTGATATATGCAGTCAGATATTTAAGACGAGATGCCTAAAAAGCACGTTGTATAAGGGCTAAAAAGAGGACACTCTAATGTGTGTCCATATATATATATATATATATGTATATTTCGGATTGTTAAAAGAAAAACTAATTTAAAATGTATCTGAAATTTAATTTAAAATACACTGTCTTGAATAGAATTAAGTACTTTAATATTAGCAGGGTCTGCAGCTAATTTGCGTGCGTAAGATGCTTCATGTAAGTTTTCAAGCTGTCTAACACATATACTTAATACAATACAAACGGTGCGCAGCTATTCTGAGTAACCCAGTTGAAGTCAGAAAGAGTACAATTAAATTACTTTGCTGTGACGCATGCCCGTACGGCCATATTTGACTATAAAGCTCGTCGCTAGAGTTACAGTTAGGGCCATCGACTAGGTCAACTGCACCGTTTATACTTGCGCTCAGTGATCAGGCTCAAGCATATTTCCAAGACAGTCTTAATTTATGTTGTATTGACGACAATGCTTGTGGTCGGTCTCTAAATATAGAGAACTCATTTTGCCTGTCAGTTGTTTTACATATATTTGCCACTCTTAGTTACTGTTGATGCCTCCGACCGTAACTTTAGCCACGCCCAAGGCCGCATCAACAGCGGCTTATGAAACTACATTATCTCAAAAAGACTAAGTGCTCGAAATTTGGGAGCTTCTGAGTTTAAGATCAAACCGTTGTACCTGAAAAAGATTGCTAGGGCTTCACACAACAAGCAACAATCGTCTTCTGAGCCCGGTAGCAGAGCGCCCATAGGATAAAAACTCTCTTCGCAAATCAACTAACCTAAAGCGAACTGACGCTACTTAGCCGTTATAAATAACGAGAGTCCGACCGTGACGGACCAGTTTTCCCTGTACACGAGCTTAATTGCGCAATCTGCCAGGGGCTGACGAATATCACAGGCCTAGACATGATCGTAATTGCGAATTTTGTGAATTGACCTATTCTGAAAACCATGAGTACTTATGAACACATTAGATTATTGAACCAACTCATAGTGTTTGGCAGTAAGAGCACCCAATGTGTCGGATATGAACAGACAGAACACATATTTTACAAGTATCGTTCTGACCTGTCAAACGATTGCACGAGTCTGTGTGTACGAAAACGTCGCTCTAAATCTACTTTATTTATTTATTTATTTATTAATATGACGCCTATACACAATGTGTGAAAACAAGTCAAATTTGTAATTTAATTGAATTACGAAAATATATAACACATCTAAGGCACGGTGGTGGCGGCGGCGAAGGGAAACAGGAGTACCAGCAGGGGTCAATCATCCTTTATTTACCGTAGACAAAAATCATTTGTTGGCAGTCGGCCGCTCGACAAAAGCAGTTGTCCCGCTCATGGATGAAAATAGACCTGCATCATCATAAGCGTTTTCTGACCTTGCTTTTAATTGCCGCTAGCGGCACTCATTCTATATGGGTGCCGCTTTTACATTTAGGTAGCGTTTAGCAAGCACTAATGTAGCCACTACTGCGATCCTTTGAGAGACTAGTAACAGAAAAATGGTCACGTCTGTTTTCCGGCGGCGCCATTTATGATTGTTTTTTTTTAATGATGGGTGGAGAAAGCACGCCTGTTAGCGCATAATGGTGGGGCGCAAGTAATCTCTTGCAAAGGCCGCCAACAGCTTTCCAGGTCCTCAATGAATAATCGAGTGTGTTCTACAACCTTAATCGTGCGGCTGTGCTTAGTTGATGCTCCTGCAAAAGAATGCATTTACGGTGGTTTGAGCAAGACTTTTTGGAGAACTGCTGCAACAGTGAGAACGTGCGTAGTTGAGTGTTTCTTGGCCACGAGACATGCTCAGAAGTGCTTCTTCAGTTGTTGATTGACCTCTTCGTGGCGTTCAAATGAGGTGCCGTAGTTTAGGTGGCAGCGCCGTTGACTACGCACTTTACGAACTAGCTTCAATTTCCAGACATGTTTTTTTTAATTATTTAGGGTGTACACTAATTAATTCACGTTTGGAAGACGATTGTTAAATGCCAATGAAAGGCACTCCGCCGTTTAAGCACTGTGAGAATGGAGCGCCGCAGTTGTCCGTATCAATGTGAGCAGATATGTCCGGCAAATGAACGCATTGCTGCAGTCATGAAGACGGAGGGCCACGCAACGCAGAAGATAAAGAGCGTGTGATGGAGGAGGGTAAATCTGGTGTTGCAGAGCCTATAACAGTGCTCCGCCAGAGAAAATCGCGGGCATCGAGGGTGACCAAACAAGAAGCAGTGATATTTTCTGGCAGCGCTGACGGGCTGCAGAATTATTTGAACAAGGTTTGTGACTATATTATGAGCCATGTAAGTGAAACACGGCTTTACAAAAATGGAAGAGATTGCTATTGTTGTTGATACCGAGTGGGCAGGGGCACCTCTTTGCCCCTGCAAGAGTTAGCGAATGTTAAAGTATCTGCCAGAGCAGGTAGAGCGCTAGAGTTTTTGCGAAAAAGGCAACATATCCGGTATGCACCCGTCCTTCTCCGAAGATACCATCTTAGATCATCAGGAGCAACTGTGGTAGTTTGAGTTAAAACTATAAATCTGATGAACAATTTTGAATAAAAAGAAATCGAAAAGAATCGAGGTTATAGAAAGCATTAAGCACCTACGAACCGAGCCGTGTTTTAGCGGTATAAGATTCCCCGGCATTCTTATAGTCGCATGAGGCAAGAAACTAGTTATCATCGGGAATTTCGTGTACATGCGGCACGGCATAGGGAAGCCTAAAAGAGGGTACACATTCTGCAACAACGAATAGCCAAGAAAAGCACACTAGTATTTAATGACAACGAGATCACAATTTGTCCAGTAGAGAGCAAACAGCTTTCATAGACCTTACTCGGGTGAGCGAATCGGCATTTCCTATGATAGGAAAATGTCGCGTTGCAGAGAAGGAAACCATGTGTGATCACAGATATATATATATATTTCTTGGTTCAATGATGAATTACTGAACTCAAATAAACTTGCCGCCCAGAGAAGACAAAAAAGAGGCAAGTGGCCGAACTTCACAAACCTTCTCCACAAAAGGAATAGAAACGTCTAGCCAATACCCGCCCGCAGCAGAATGATTCCGATGAGGACAGCCTTTTGGTTACCTTCAACGTACTTCCCACATTGATTGCCGCATGCGTGTACCGCATATCCACGGCGCAGAATGGGCTTCTGCGGGGTTGCCCAACCGAGCAAGCTTTCAGAAATCCTTTGTTATGTATACTTTTTAAGGAGGTTTAGGGCTTGAAGTACATTTACGCACGACCGAGTAAAAGCATGCAAGCTAACCCCCTTATTATGCTCACGCTTAAACAGTGTGGGTCTCAACCACCAAACAGCAAGTCTCACCAGCCAGCCTTTGGCGCTTGGCAAGAGTCGAGCCGCAGGCTTGAGGCAAGACCCACTAAAACCTTTCATTTATGCACGCCAGTGTCTACATATATGTATCCCCCTAAGATGACTCTCCAGCCTGCGGGATACTTGCCACAGAAGAGTAACTACACACAGGCTGCGGGGAATCCCGACAAGCTTTAAATCGTTAGGCATGTCGAATCGCGTATAGGAAGCGAGTCTCGTACGCGTTCCACTATTCTTCTTCTTCCGACCTCTTCCCTTGCCTTCATGATACGTTGAATGGGCGTCCCAGTTTATGTCCGACGTGAGCATGCGCAATTAGCTCTCCCCTCTCTGGGCATGCCTCGTCTGGCCTTGGCCCATGCGCCGCATTTCAGGACCGTATGTTTCGGAGAGTTCATCTCGTCGTACAAACCTTGCGTTGAATCAGCCTTCCCTATCTGGTTTAGATACACCTGGAACTCGCCATGACTTGTGAAACCCAGAGAGAGGGTGATTGAGACCACCCCCGGGACGACTCATCGATCGGCTGATGTTTGAAATAAGGTTCCTTACAGGTAGTCCTGGTTGTCTGTCCAAGACACTGTTCCACTCATTCTGTCACCAATGGAGTGTCACCCTGCGTTTTTTTTTCGAACCCTTAGCTAAGTCTGCTATTAGGCCCCAGAGCACTGTCTGTGCCATTACGAGCGAGGCCGCCGTACTAATAGTGCGATAGCTCCGAATGATACGAAGGGCGAAGGTCCGCTGGACCTTTCTCAAGAGCTTCGTCGTACTTTCCCTTCCTGCCGGTATTCCATCCAAGCCTGGTGCCTTTCCAAGCTCGATCCGTTTCGCCGCAGCAGGAATTTCGACCGGTGTGACCTCGGGGACGTCAGTGTCGATCATTTCACCATTGGTTAGCGTCTCAAATGCTGCCCGATTAAAACCATGATGCTGTAGGAAAAAAGTGATAATTACCAGGAGCTTTTCGTCCTCCGTTAGATGCTTGCTCCTTGCTCTGCCAATATTGCCCTTAATGATCTAGTACGTCTTGCCCCGTGACCAGAATACTTATCAGCGACAAACTGACCCACTTGGCTTCCACCGCGATTTCAATATAGAGTTTGAAGATCATTAGAAACTGCACTTTAGACAATGCGGAACAACTTAGATATAAACGAACGAATGTATAATAGTCGTATGGAGTATACCCACCGAGAGCAACATTGAAATAAAACTGGCCCGCACTATTATAAATAAAAAGTTAAACGAAAAACTGGTGTAGTACAGGGTGTCCCTGCAAGTATTTTTTCGTTCCTCCTTCTTTACTCAAGTCTGTTTTTCTTTATTATTTTGTGATTAAACTAAACCAAGAGTTTCAACGTACTAAAGCTCCACGTGCATTCTTTCTCTCATTGAACTCATTTTAAACAGCAACACATATATATATATACATATTTATATATATATATCGTTTAGACAGTTTTGGTTATATATATATATATATATATATATATATATATATATATATATATTTATTACCAAAGTTTTCTAGCCGCAAAATGCATATTTACACACAGGTATAGGTTCTGTAGCATGACATTACCACACAGCTAGCGCTAAACAGATATATAAATGCACGAGTTTACTGTGGTAAACTCGCTAGACTTGTCTACTGCATTAAAGCTAAAGTCTGACCTGATCAGGCATTTTAGCTATTTGCGCGTGACAGTGATACAGCTATTCGTTCAAAATGCATATAGAAGGCTATCGAGTCAAGACCATGTGCATCACGCTGCTACTCCGAAGCCTGTCACAAATAGACATTAACTGAATTTATTCCATTTTCAGTTTAAAACGTTTTCTACCATAATATATTGTCGTAGATTATATGCTTGACTATTCCGTGTCTCCGCTCCCCTCATCCAGACGGAAATTTCGGGCGTCATTGGCTCTAAGTTCCAGTTGCTGGGGGGTGCCGCCCTGTACTACAACTGCAAGGTCGTCCGCATACGCAAGTAGCTCTGTTCCTTCTGGTAGGTTACTTAAGCGTAGGACATCGTGGTACGCCTAGTTCCATAAAAGAGAACCCAAGATGGAACCCTGGGGAACTCCAGCTGTCATTTCAAATTTGGATCTCTCATTGTCTACCCGCCGTTCGTTCAGGTAGTCCGAGACAATTCGACAAAAGTAGTTCGGAACTCTTTTTCTCTTGAGCGTCACCAGTATCACCCTCCTGGGTAAGCTGCTGAAAGCATTCTTAACATCCAGCAGTACGACAATAAGAAGATTCCTGGACCTTGCCGGGGATTGTCGTAGATCTTCCGCCTTAGCAACGACCCGCTGTATTGCGGTCAGACACGAGCGGCCTTTGCGAAATCCGAACTGATTCGGTGAAAGAAGGCCGCGTTCTTCTGCGAATAATCGCAAACGGTTTTCTATAATCGCCTCAATACCCTTGGCCAGTGTACTGACTAGGCAGATTGGTCGGTAGGTGCCGTTCATTTTGGGAATAAGCACAAGATCGGCCTTCTTCCAAATCAGAGGCAAGCGTCCGGATCTGAGTATCCGTGTGGCAACGTGGGAAACTACTTCAGGAAACTCTTTAAAGAGAACTTTTACGGCGGAGGCCGGTATACCATCAGGCCCTGGTGCTTTTTATGATGACGACTAGAACCGAGACAGCCTCAGAAAGCACCGCCAATAAAGCCTAAATTGCCTATCAAAAACCCCAATGTCTGTGAATTGCAAACGCAAAGCGCCTCTAAGTGTTGTATTAGTAGGCGCATAAGTTAAAGTTGTAGGATATGTCTGAGTTCTTTACAGACTTGATGCCACCAATAGCTGATAATCGTACTTGTTGCCCTAAATAAGAGCGATATACACTGCTATCCAATAGAGCGTTTAGCAGGTACCTTCAAAACGGAGTATGCAGGCAGCAACTAAACGTGTTACCGATACTTGTATAACGAAGTATTTAAACAGAAACTAGCGCACTAGTTACTAACGTTGTAATATTTACCGCTACACGTTCGTTTGAGAAACATGATTTTACAGGCTATTTGAGAGAGAATTCATCAAAACCAGCTGCACCACGTTAAGGGGCGGGCAATTTAAATTAAACCGAGGTTAGAACCTACAGAGTACAGAAGTCTAAGGCGCACACTGCTGTTCTTACATAGTATAAAACTGTTTGCGAATGTAAACGTTTAAACCTCTTTAAGCGATATGCCAATAATTTAGATTAAGCCTAAGAACAAAATTAGGTCGAAAAGCACTTCCTTTGGTGAAACGTTAAAGTGCTATCGTTAGGAGTCACTCAACTAAGCATATTTAAATTCGCATGGAAGTCTGCGTTATAGTCATATTAAGATTATTAAAGTAGGTGTCCTTTGATTCACATAACCAGGAAATATACCTAAAAAAACACGCAGCTGGCGTAAATGAATGTCTACTGTTCTCCTGAATGGTGAACAGACTTATAGAATTGAGAATAATGTCTTATATCCAACATTTTTAAGAACAAAATATTGAAGCATGTACCCGTGATCTACGTTCAAATGTCCATAGGAGACAGCGTTCAAGCTATAAAGTGCAGCCATAAAAGCATCGTCTCCATTTAAATCAAGCAATCATTCAGCGCTACATTTTTCGTACATTTGTAGTCTTCTACAACACTAAAGCAAACTCACACCCCAAGCTTGAAACTACTTTTGTCAGAAGACAGCTGCGTGGTTATGGAAGGTCGACGAGTGAATTTAATTGCCATATACATGAAGCCAGCAGCAGTTGAGAACACGTTCACACTAATAGAGAAAATTACGAAGTGCGCACAAAAGGCAGACCGTGCTTACCCCACGGTGATTGTGGGAGACATGAACGCAAGACTCGACAGACCCACAAACGCGAGGCAAAGATCATGATTATGATGCCTAATTAGGAAGCTCTACCCGAGGCTTTACTATATGCAACAATTCTATTATGCACGGTAAAAGCAGAAGTATGCTAGCAGCACACATCTCTGCGTTAGATTCTTCAACTAGACGTGTCTTTCTTACTAGGTCACCGCGCAGTTCAGCTCACGGCATACACAACCTAGTTGGGGACTTCAAATACCTTAAAGCCTATGTTCCCTGCATGGGTCGTTCTGGCTTTATTTGCTTGAAAAGATTTTCCATAATCATGCAATTGGCGTTAATGTATGTTGCTGCCTGATTGTTGTTGCATATTAGTGCATAGGTAAAAGCACGCAAAAAATGAATCGAACTTTCTCATTACAACAGAGCTGTTACATTTAAGAATTAAGATATAGTAAACTGTCATAAGACACGTTTGTCCTGAAATTGTTTATTAATGTTATCCTTGCCAACCAGAAGCACCCGGTGAGCATTATGCATGTTTTGTCTGTGGAATACAATTCCAGGTCTCCTTGATAACTTTACGGAGGTTCGTTACAAGTTGTTTAAGAATGACAGTAACTTCCTTAACTGTCTCTTTAGTCTCGTGTTGAACCAAATGTTTTAGATCCACTCCCAGTGATTTTACAAACGTGTTAAAAACCCCTATTATTTTGAGATATTGCGGTACTGTATGGAGCTTACATAGCGCCTGGCCTTTCGGGCTCTTGTCCGACGCACACTCTTTCTTCGCCTCCTTAATTCTGCAACAATACATCACACAAACGGCCACATTAATAAGATTTGCTTGTCGTCTGGTTGCCTTAAGTGTACAACCGAGGAAGGCTTGGTTGTCGCTCAAATGGTCAACATGTGCTGACATGGTTCTTATATGAGCTACATTTTCCTTTGAACCAAATCTCTGTTTCAGACAGTAAAATTGCTATCTACTTGAGATAATTGTAAATAAAGCTACCCAATGCTGTAAAACAATTCAGACCGCATCTAAATATTTTAAGCTTATTTAATCAATTTCGTTGTTCTCAGTGCTATTTGATCTGCCGTTATACTATGTCAGCATAAGCACTTCCCACAATAAAAGTAGAGAAACATGTAAAATCGTCTGTACCATCAATGTCTATCTAAGGCCTTACGTCGTGGTGAGCGAGATACTTTCCTCGGATACGGTCTGCCAAAGTAATATGCATGACTAATCAATATATAACGAAGCCATTTAGTTGCAGTACTGATGGAATTAGACTCTATATACAATGTGGCGGCGTGGTCCAAAGGAATAGCACGCTAGTAGTCATGGTTCTCATCTATCGAGGTGGTGTTGCCGGTTCGATCCCTGTTGTCGATCGAATTTTCGTTGAGCGATGCTCATTGAGAATAGATGATAAACCATATCGCTGACAGTCAACGGCCATGCTGCTGTCACAAGGACTACTGGGAAAACCCTAGACATATTAGCATGTCCGGCCCTCGGTGCATTGAATATATACCTCAGGTTAAGTTCCAAGCCCGTAGGAGACAGGGGATGGTCCCGAATTAAAAACAACCTCCTTAAAAACGGTTTTTAATTCTTGACTCGGTACACAGCTTTAAAGTCTGGCAAAAGGGTTTGAAGCGTATAGTCTGGCTATCTATTGTATGAGCTCAACAAGGCAATAACATCGACTCAATTTACGCTCCCTGACGGGACAGCTGTAGTCAATGATGCATGATTAATTTGATTTTGCGCAATGTTTACCAGATTTGGAAAATGCATTTTACATGCATATATGGTTGTCAACTAAGCATCGGCTAGGCGTCAATGCGAAAAACCTGCGGCAGTATTGGTCGTTGTATCGAGTACATACATCAATACACATATAATTTGAATTGTACTCGCCACTCGCTGCATACAACATGAAGGCCTTGTAGAAACAATCGCAACGACAAGGCCGTTTATTCTAGCAACTAATTTCTATGTGTTCGTTAAGATTATACCAGTTATAAATAATGTAGGTTAAGTTCGGCTATTCCATCTTCAACCTCACTTAAGAGTATATCGTATACCTGCGTAACCGGAAGGTTATAGCGTGTTAAGGTCTCCCGTTAAATAACAGGTGTTACCAAAACAGCTGGTTCTTAGTTCTCTCGTGATATGCGGCCTGTAGTCTCTTTAATGATTTTTGGAAAACGACTGAAAGTTTGTCCCATATGACTGGTATTCCGTACATTGCACTAGTATTGCAACCTTCATATAGAAAACCGGTTTAAAGAAAAACGGTTACAGCGCTTTAGTCATTTCATTGATACTAATGCCTTCCTTCGTTCTTCGAGATGGTTTTAGAGAGTATTTTCGAAAATCAAGAAAGTAAAGGCAACATATGTAATGAGTTAGCAACAGCTGGCTGTTTAGAGAGTGTGGCCGCTGCAACTGGCCGACCGCTTCTGCGAAACCTTATGGCTTCCGTTGTTGCCAAGCTAATTGAAAGGTCCACTTCTTATATACATATACTGGATGAGCGATTGTTGGAGATAAAAGCGGCTTAAACTGAACAACACTAGTCTTTTGCGTACATCGAGAAACGGGCCAACGAATGTTGGCATTTGACCTTCTTCGGTAGATCATTAGTAAGAATTTAATACAATAATAGACTCCTAAAATTGTCTCCCTACTAGATATTGCCCTTTTTACGACCTTGCCTGCTACTAATGTTAATCGCTGCAGTCGAAAACCTTATTGCTCCTCCGGCATGGCTCTCTGTGCCTTCGAAAAATGTTGGAAAGGCGGCGGTATAAAATGATTGATAGCTTGTAACCCCTCGCCATGATGTCGGATCTGTCGGATAACCCTTGCCCACTATGATCAATTTAATGCTTATTAAAACTTGTCTCCCACTGATTGTAAGATGTCCGTGCCAGTTTTGCTAGTAAGACGAGACTGCTTGGCGTTCTCTACATACTACGATATATTGTAGATAATCTGTCACAATCTTTACAGACAGAGTGTCTAGTGAAACCCAAGAAATGCAAAATATACCACTATTTGTACATTTGTCCGGCCTAATGCCTTCCACATTGACACCTGCGGTATAAAACTATGGACCAATGTCAGCCATTTTGAATAATGAATTCATTAACTGGAGGTACGCCGGCGTCTCTGAGGGTTCGAACTGCTTTCCAAATTGTTCCACCACTGGGGAAGGGGGACGTATTGAATAGCACTTGAACACTGAATGAGCAAAACGACAATATACGAAAATTTATAAGCTTAATAGTACCCGTTTTAGAAATTTAGGTTTTACGCGGCCAAGCACCGCTAGGTGCGAGGCACTTGGCTTCGTTCATAAAGGCTGAATGCTGTATGAAGCAACTGATACTATTTAATCGAAAGGGTTTGTTCGATTAAATAGTTAATAATTGATGCTAAATACCATTTATTCACGCAGTCATCGTACTAGCAGGACTAGCACGGACATCTTACAATATTTATATTGGTTTGTACCTACTCAAGATAAAGTAAAAATAAACATTGTGTTGTACTAACGAAGCATTTTTTTTCATGTGCAAATACCTAAACGGAAGTCGGTTTAGCAATTTGCCTGCGTATATTTACGTACAGTTTTTACAAATGATACTTACATTGCATCGGTTTGTGTAACAAAATCATGTTGGTGTTGTTTGAATTTCTTCACGAAGTCCTTTTTCTCAGCTTCTCGGGTTTTGTTCAAGTGCTCTGAAGCAGTCCTCAAAGCTTTCGCTGTGTCTTTGAAACTTTGTACAAATACCCTTTTAGTACAGTCCAATGCTGAATGGAAGACAGAAGATCAGCTATTTAGTTCCTGCTTGCCTTGCACAACTGCTCAAATTTAAATATTTGACAAGGTCGTGCGTGATCTTCGTTGTATGAAAGAAGCTCACGCCCGGTTAGTGTGTGTAGTGGGTCAATTCCAAATCACTTCCAAATGTATGTGGCTACACGCTAGAGAGGGTGCTACAGCCAATGTGCGCTAATTTATAAACCGGCTGACACATTTTCTAACAATAACGTAAACCGTCACATCAAACATAAAACAGAAGGAAAATAGATGCTACGGTGCTCTGAAAAAGGTCTTAACGCAATGCGCTCCATCATTAGCTGTTAGAAAGTCGAAGGTATTGCATCCGTTTTAGCAACAGTACATTTTATTTTTACTATGGCGCCAACCACGGAAACGGCATTGCCTCTACGCATTGCAAGATATACAATGGCAACGCTACTTGGCCTGTGATTACAGAGCAACTATCCAAATAAGAGGAATACTGTAGTCTCGCATGCTAATAGTTATTTAGTAATTCTGCAGTAATTAGATACACTTAATATTAATTCAGGGTTACGACCAACATTTAGCGCACGAACACGTAGCGTAAGGTCTCTAAAGTCTCGTCATTTAAAAAAGCAGTAGCCTCACTCCATCTAACAACGCCTATCTAAAAACATCCAAAATAATGGGCTGATTAAATCAATTTAATGTGTTTCGTCAACTCTCATAACGATATTATGCACTATAAAAAGCGGTATCTCTGCAGAGTATCCCGTCGTTTTGCTTTTACGTGCTACCAATGAATAACCTACCCAGAATATATATATATATATATATATATATATATATATATATATATTGTGATAGCTTGCCGTACAAGCGAGCTTTTAATCACCTACACAGAAATAGGAATATTCTGCCATTAGACCGTATAACCAATAAAAAGCGCCCACAACATAAGTCTTGGTATTGCTTTATATTCTGTTATGTAAAACAGACATTGTGGAGGCAAATTTTAAAAAGGTAATTCTTATAAATAAATATATATATATATACATTTTAAGAAGGTAATTCTTATAAATATAAATATATATATATATATATATATATATATATATATATATAAAGTCGTCAAAGTGTCGACAAAAGTGCTTGCGACCGAATACTCTAGACATTTTCAGTTATAACTATTGAAATGTTTATATATATATATATATATATATATATATAAACATTTCAATAGTTATAACTGAAAATGTCTAGAGTATTCGGTCGCAAGCACTTTTGTCGACACTTTGACGACTTTACCGTTTTCCGCATGTTGCTTGGGAGCGGCGGTTGCCGAGGCAAAAAGGTAGAGAACCGCGCCGGCCACAAAGAGCATGTTCTTCGGTCTGTGAAACATTTCTGTTCTATGTGCGACTGGATGATGGCAACGACGTCAAGTGACAGAATGCACAAGTCAACCTGTGGTTTTATAACAACGTTCGGTGCATGAGCGACGCTAATTACAAAAATGATTTATTCTTCACTGCGCGTATTCACGCCAACAAAAATAATATATAGAATTATACATATCAAATATGCTACTGGCAATATATGTTTGCACGAAATATCTTGCGTCTGTGTTTCGCTGTAGACACTAAGTTGCGCGTCATAAAAACGTGACAATTCAGATCACACCGGTAGGTAGGTCGCGCAAGAAGGCGGGCCTCTAGTCTATTCTCCTCCGCCTAAGAGGTAGGGCATACCTGTTCTCTGTGGGAGCGCAATTAAACCACTACTGCTGTCTCAGATGCCCAAATCGTTTAAGATGGTATGGTTGTCGACTCTCCATTCCGATCTAACCACTTATCCAACCACGCAATGCCCTTTAGAGTGCGTACTGATACACACCAGAGCCTTCCAATGAGATCAGCCTCCTATAAACTTTCTCGAGGTAGCCATAATGCCATATGTGTAAGTCCTGTAGTTGCAACTTGGAATATTGCTTATAAAAGCTGCCTAAATACATACACACGATATACGAAAAGTATCTGAACACATGTGCGGATCAAGCATTTGAACCTTTGCGTACGTTAAAGAATGACTCTACCCTCTAACAATTAAATCATATAACACCTAATTTTTTAAACATAATTCATTTTGCTTTAATTTCGCTAAAACTTCTAATTAATCAAAAAATCATTTGTGGTTTTTACTGGGTCGTTCGCTTCCGTTGGGTTCCGAGTTCCATAAGTTTGAGAGAAAACTGTCAGTCGGGTTTTGAGGGGAAAGCAAGGATGTAGTTTTTGCTAGCAATTGATGAGAAGAAATCATTTAGTGCGTCCACTATCTCTTGGACCTACTCCAGTTAACTACTGTCTTCGACCTGTAGTCAGTCGACTTGGCACCACTCCAGACTTTTTGCCACGACCGCAGATTTCTTTAAAGAAACTCCAGAGCTTGTCAGGGCATGTCACGTACAGCGGCAAACTGCTCTTCGTAGTAGGCATCTCTACCCCTATTTAGTTCTACCTCGTACAAAACCTGCAGTCTCAAAACGCCTCTTTGTCATCTGCGGACCGTGCGCTAATCCACTGATATATATATATATATATATATATATATATATATATATATATATATATATATATATATATGTAAAGTTCTGTTCCGTACTTTTATTTTTTGCAGGCGTGAAGGACCATAATTATCGATGGTAATTTTATAAAGTATTTTTTTTTAATAAAAGACCGTTTGCTGTGCTTTTTTTCTCCCATTAGGGTTAAGGGTAAACTTATTGTGTGCTGTTTTTCTGGTAGTGTTGTCAACTCATAATATATTGTACACAAAAGGTACGCTTAGGTCCAATATATCCGACTGCATCTTTTTTTTTTATATATTCGTTCATTATTACCGGTATTTTATCTTGTAACAGGATAAATATCAAATGTAATTTGACTTAAAAAGTTTGTCGTTGCCACTTTTAATTGTGCTTAAATATAATTTAATCTGGCTCTATAAATGAAAAAAATGACTGCCGTGTAGTTAATGAATACAGAATAGAGTAGTAGTAGTCTCTTTATTTCTGCAATAAAGGGTGAGGAATGACTGGTCGCAGGCGGGACCTGTGCAGTCTGCATACGTTTCGGACATTACAGACCAAGCCGAATTCATTATACTACCAGAAAAAACTTTACATAATATATGCATACTTTCAACCGACAGAAAGATGGCTTAGTGGCAAAGGTTTTGCCTTGCATTCGGGAGGACTGGGTTCGAGATCCAGACCGGCCACTTTTAAACTGGTTTGCATGGTTTCTAATTTAGGCAAGGAAAATTCCCGAGTGGAATAAAAATCAGCCATGACATGAAATAACCGTACACGGGCATTTATTAGCCTTACGTAAAATCTAAAAAAACAAAAAACTTTGTCACAACGGGAGAACAAATAAGAACGGCAAGATAACCTATTTTTGACAACACTATTCTTTCTACATACAATTTCCATGAACCCAAACTCTCGCACACGATCATCGACAGACTCAAAACAAAGGCAAATGCGCTTTAATTTCCATTTTAGGCAATACTGAAACGTTGTTAGAGAAAATAATCTTTACACAACTAGGTCGTTTGAACATGTGTACTTAACAACATACTAAACAATCCAGTTTGGATTCACAAATACAGAATTTGCATCAATGGCGCTAGCAAAGATAAATAATTGACCAAAGAAGCATCATATATATATATATATATATATATATATATATATATATATATATATATTACTGCATTTAGCAGACAGAATTGTAGATGTTTACGGCTAACCAAAATTGGCTATATTTTCTTCATTTATTGCTTTGCTCTCGTCAATGTTATCACGTCGTTGCCACCTCGAATTGGTTTTCTCTAACGCATTGTCTTGATGCCTTCATTGCTTGGCCGAAGTATGCCTCGGCGTACTTAATGACGTTTCCGAGCCGTGATATGTCTAGCTGAAGTTTCTCGACCAATGCCAGAAGCACTTGGCTTCGAAGCGCTGTAGAAAAAGCGCGTCCAGCAATAGCTAGCTGTGTGAACCTCGTGTAGAGTCTCGAGTGGCAGAACGCTTCTTGTGAAACAGTCTGACCTTCACATGCTTGATCAACGTCTTCAAGCCTATAATGCCATATTAGATAAATTACGTTATCGCTTGTACGCAATTATAATTTGTGAAGGTAACATATTACTCTTAACATTTATATATATATATATATATATATATATATATATATATATATATATATATATATATATATATATATATATATATATATATTTATATGATTAATATTGTTCTTTGAGTAGTCAATAACACTCAATCAATAGTATTTAAATAAACAATATTGTAAATATATAATCAATATATTAGTAATTGTGATATATGTATATATAGATAACAATACAACCTTATTACAAAAACATTATGATTTGTATTATTATTAGTTTACTTTTAATATTCATATTTTTGTAATAACACATAACACAAAAATATAAAGTTGTGAGGTTCAAACGGGCCGCCTTAATTTCAGCAAATGCAATTGATTTGCTCATCCCATGACGCCGAGTATACAAGCGACATTGCCTCCACACACCACGAGAGACAGAAGTTATCTCAGATATACTCCCTAGCGTTGGTCCCCCGTCCACCGCACTTCTGGACAGATTCCGAATGAATCTTGCTGCTCAGTCGTAGTTCCGCTTCTGCCTAGATATCGAGCTGGATGTAAGAACATGACCTCGAGCTGGCCCCTCAAAACACCAAAACCTTATATAGTACATCACAGGGATAAAAGGAACTAACGAGAATCTGTGGCATAGCCGTCATGCTAGACAGGCTTCTTATCCAGTACGCCGCGAGACGAAGCACCTGGACTTATGTTGAACACGGGTCTCGCGGGTAATCCACACATCCGTTACGTCGCCAAAAGGCCTTAGCAATCTTCTCAAAACCTGGGTCGGACCCTGTTCAGTGAGGCCAAACGAGGACTGCTAATCTGCGTTATAGACTCCATAACGCTCCATGTAGGAGCGGGCCTAACTCTGCGCACAACGCTACGCATGTACAAACGACAACAAGCCACATAACGGCAAAAGGTGATGCTTTGGCGTTTGGTCCACGTTTTATCTACACGTTTCTTTTGAATACCTGAAATGCTAGGTGAGCAATAATCTGATTTACAATAAATTAGTCCGGTGCATAATCACACGTTTAGATTTATCAAAGCGTCCGTAAACACGTAGTGTCTTTAACCCACGCGTATATATATATATATATATATCTATAATAAATTAATTTCGATGTATCTCCTAGGCTGCATCAAATTTCTCAGAGCGCTTCGTGTGCCATACGGCATAACGAGTTGCTCCCACTGCCATTATTATCTCCAATCATAAATATATTGCGTTTTATTTGTTTCCCTTTTAACACAATATTTAACTTGTCGCACATGTTTGTGCGACACAGCTTAAAGTACAGGTAGTTCAACAAGTTCTTAAAATGAGCATTTCAGAATTCGAATTTTCTCGCGCTTTCACCGCTATTGGAAACGGCAACTTTTCGATTGCTAGCAGTCAAAAGATTATGGTGATTGGCCGTTGCAATTTCGTTTGATTGCTTTTCCCGTGCAACGTATCGGCGTGATTTTGAAAAATTGAGAAAAAAGAGTTTCGAGTGGTTATCAAACGTTTTTATTTCAAAAGTTGGAATGCGATCCAAGTGAAAACTGAGTTAGACGAGGTGTACGGTGACTCTGCGCCATATTTTGCCACTGTTTCTAACTGGATTAATGAATTAAAAAGAGGTCGCAGGAGCCCCGAGGATAAACTACGTTCAGGACGCCCAAAAACGGCAACTGATGAGGAAAACGTGGAAGAAGTGCGGAAAATCGTTGCCGCAGATAAGCGAGTGAACATTAAGGAGATATCGGAGGCCTTGGGGATCAGTTTGGGTAGTGTGCATTTCATCCTGCACGAGAACTTGAAGATGAAAAAACTCAGAGCAAATTGAGTGCCGCATTTGCTCAACCAAGGCCAAAAAGACGCACGCGTTTCCGCTTCACAGCGAAATTTAGCCAAGATGTCGAAAAATCCGTCGGATTTTTGGCGCAGATTCGTGACCGTCGATGAAAGCTGGGTCCATCACTACACTCCCGAGACCCAAGAAGCATCTCGCCAATGGTGTGCACCTAGGTGATGGACCTCCGAAGAGGGTGCGGACAACGGCATCGGCCGGAAAGATGATGGCTTCGGTTTTTTGGGACCAACGTGGAATAATTCTGGTCGACTACCTTGAGAGCGGTAAAACGATCTCAGGAGAATATTATGCAAGGCTGTTGGACTGCCTGAAGCAAAAACTCATTGTGAAACGGTCCGCTTTGCATAATAAGGTTGTCCTGTTTTACCAGGGCAATGCTCCTGCACACAAGTCGCGGCAAGCATCGGCAAAACTGGCCCAACTGAAGGTTCGAACTTATTGAACAACCTTCCTATTCTCCAGACCTGGCCCCCTCTGATTATTTCCTCTTCAGGCATTTGAAGAATAGTCTCGGTGGAAAGCGTTTTTCCAGCAATGAAGAGGTTACAACTGCTGTCAATGCCTATTTTCAGTCTGAAGACGCGGAATTTTACTCAAGATGTATAAATGCTCTGAAATATCGGTGGGAAAAGTGTATTGAGCTTTTCGGGGAGTATATCGAATAAGAAAAAATTAAAAACAAGATTCGGAAAATTCGTGGTTTTCATTTTATGAACTTGTTGAACGACCTGTAAGACATGTGCACAAGCATCCAAATCATGCTTAACAAGTAAGAATTATTGGTGCACATTTCTGTGGTATAACGCGTATAGTACTTACACGGCATTAATGTCGACTATAAATTGTTCCCGGCAGGCTTGTAGCTTCCCTAGCGCCTGGTCTTTCAGCTGGGGTCTGCCTTCGGTAACATTTTCTATAGCAGGTCTTACCATACAAATTGTACAGTTGGCGCATTCACGCATAGCTTTCTGTATACAGGTCATGGCTGCAAAGAAAATAAATTTATAATTAACATATACACGTTCATAAGGAGACAATTGTTGCCTCTTGAATGTTAGCAAATAAAACTGTATATTTAGAAAATAACCAAAATTAACATATATATATATATATATATAGCGAGTCGAGTACAAAAATATTTGTATAAACATAAATTTGTTTTATATGTGTGCTATTCGTGTGTGTTCATGACAATTTTTTAATTATTTTATAATAATACTGGGTGATTTATATTATAAAAAAATAATATATGAGCTCTCCATTATGTGTATTCTCTGCGTACAAAGCTATTGGAGTATTTGTCAAGCCCACCAAATGCAGGGTATAGGTGTCCACTAAACAGGCGTTTTTAGATTGAGGTGTTTTTTTCAAATTCTTTAGAGTGAGGTGACTCGTTAGCCTAGCTCACCCAAATTGTAGAATTGTTAACTTCCTCAAAAACCTATAGTAAATTGAATGCTAAGTTTAATTCAATGATTACTTATGCAATGTTTAAATAGATTTGAGAAAATTCAATTCAAACATTTATTCACCTTTGCCAGGTAGTATAAACACAATATATATAACTCTTCACTGTATACAATAGCGGCTAAAATTGCACCATTGGGCATGGTCGTGTCACATTGGGGGTTGAGCCTACAAGACATCCGGTATATAAATATATATACTACACGGAACTATATAGCTACAACCCAATTTTCTCCTAGATGGAAATAGACTAGAAAGTGTTCATCGCAAATATTTTAAGATCGGGTCAGTCAGGCTACCTAGGGAAGGGACCAGAGCACAGGAAGCGGCATGGTATCTTCCACAGTGTGCTTCGCATCTGGAGCACCTGCAATGGTCATCTAGTTCGTGGAAGTCCCGCACGATACACAGTTTATGATGAAAGCCGTGTACGGCATAGCGGGTTACGACATGACGGTTGTAACGATACGCCCCTCTCCATTCGTTACGTGTCATAGCTCCAGTTTCGAAGAATTTATCATCGATATCCGCGAACTTTATCTCCCAGCATTCGAGGTTGTCCTTGAAAGCCGTCGTCGTTGACAGATCGAAGGTGAACAGCGGTGTGTCTGCTGGGAGATATACTAGGCGGTTCCGGGTCGAGATGTGTAATCCCAGAGCCCTCTTAAGAAAGGAGGTCTTAACACGGTTAAGCTGTTAGAGGCTCTGCGCCGTGAGGTCCTCCTAAATGACACGTATCCCATACGACGCGATCGGTGCTATTTTGAGATCGAACAGTCTCAAGGCGGTTCCGAGTGACAACAACTGCGGCGATTTTATTGCCCATACGGCGGTCACTGCCTTCCTGCACCTCTCGGCGATGTGTGCGGTGAAGCTGCGTCCGTTATAAGAAAACAGTAGCCCTAGGTATGGGAACCTATTTACGTACGCAAGCGGTACACTGGCGTATCGCAAGATGTCAGTGCCAGTGATCCTGCCGCCTCTCCTGAACTTCATTGCTTCTGTCTTTCTCTGGTTTACCGTTAGACCCAAAGCATTTACAGCGACGTAAAGACGGGCTAAGGCTTGCTGTACCTGAAACCTGCTTGGACCATATATGACCAAGTTGTCCGCGTACAAGATAACTTTCACTAAATTTTATAGGGCCTCTTATTTGGGCGGGCAGGTCCTTCAGTAGGACAGAGAACAGGAAAGGGCTCAGGTTGTCACCCTGAGCTAGGCCTGTTGTCTGGGCGAAAGGTTCGAGTTCGGCGATACCATCCTCGAAGGTTACTCTGTTCTCCTGTAGAATGGCCGCGAGAAAGTTGAGCACTTTAACTGGCACGCCGACCTCTGCCAACGTGCGTAAGACCATGCCTCTAGGCGCCAAATCAAATGCTGCCTTGAAATCGACAAAAACTGCATACAGTGGGTTCATCGCTATGGCTAACGCCCTCTTAACGTCCTCCATCAGAATCGTACAGGCGGTTTCTGTCGAGCGATCTTTGCGGAATCCATGCTGCTCGGTCGGGATGGCTCCTACGCCCTCAGGTAGTCACACAGTCTCCATGTCAGCAGACAAGAGAGTAGCTTATAGCATACGCTCTTCTTCGCGATGCCCCGCCAAGATGACGATAGGGCCGGATCCCCCTTACCCTTGGGTATAACTAGCAGATTTGCATCCCTCCACTTTGCTGGGAGCGTGCCCGTCCGCAAGCATTCGTTGAATAGCGCGGACCAGCAAAAAGCAAGAAAGAGTGCACATTTTAGATGCTCATTGCGTACTCTGTCGGGGCCGGAGGCTTTTTTTATTGCGGAGACTTCGAAGTCCTCGTAGGACCTCCTCGACGGTGAACTCCTGCTGGTAGGAGTCCCGTAGCCATGTCGTCGATTCACCCCACACGGCGACTAGGTTTGGCACCTCGCGAGGAATGGTGTCCCGTGAGGCGAACATTTTCGAGAAGTGATTAATGAGGGCTGACGAGCTGATAGGGCAGGCCGCGGTGCTCCCTCGGTGGGCCAGCCATCTGTAGGGATGACGCTCTGCGTCGGCTATAAGACGAGCCTCCATCATCTCCTGGTATCTCTTACGCTGCGTCGCGTATGTTTTTCTACAAATTGTTCTGAATATCAAGGCCAGCTGATGGTAACCCGGATGCGATTCCGCTAGGAACCTGAAGGTAATCTGGGCTCGGCGAGCAAGCCGACAGCTGTGGTCGAACCATGCCCTGTGCTTTTTGGAAAAAAGATCTGGCTGTATACTGGAGTGCAGCACTTCAAGTAGGCGTTGATTTGAGAAAAGAGCGGCTAACGACGCTGAGTGAGCTCAGAAAATTCGCAAGTCGACAAAAGAGTCGCCTCCTTTAGCCGCGAGTTCTTCGAGAGTCTTCGAGAGTCTCGGGCCGAGAATCACTAGACAACCCCAAGACTTGTGCAATCACACACTTAAAGCTTCGGGCGATAGTTTGACCGGTAAATTTCTATTTTAGCGGCTTTTGGTGAATCGTTATGGGGGGAACGCCAATACGTTGCGCCGACATAAACAAAAATGCTTATTTTTTAATTAAACAACATTTTTAGATAAACAATATATATATATATATATATATATATATATAAACTGCGATGCCTTAGATTTTTAGTAGAGCAGTATATATATATATATATATATATATATATATACTGCTCCAAATATAAGGCATCGCGGTTTAGTCATGTTAGATATTAGCTGCTCCGATGACGGAATCTGGCGGGCTAATAACCTAAGCGACAGTTGAATCGAAGGATCTATTGCTTAGACAAAGCAAAGTTTCTTCACAACACGTTACCGAATAGCTGCATGTGTGTGTGTGTGTAGAAGGGCAATAAAATCAAGACTCAATAGCTTACCTCTTTTAAGGTCAATAACGATGACCTCCTCCTCAGCAGCAACGTAGCGGCAGCAGCAGCAGCAGAAGCAGACTGCGAGGACTGCGACAGTTGTAGGCAGACTAGGGTGCCTCATCTCTACGTTAGGCTAGGTTTAGTCGTTCCGCGTTCACTAACGAAATACACATATAATCGTATATGTATAAAGAAGCATCTTGAACTGTATAGTATACTCAATCTGAGTGAAAGTAAATAGAATTGAAACATCAAATCATAGTAACTCACCGGCTTCGTGCTGCGTAATAAAGAAATGACGATTTCCTACCGCTACCGCTGCTGCTAATGATTTGTCAAATATTGACACGGTGGCACACGGTGGCACAATGTCCGCGACGATAGCGCTGGCGTGAGCAGTCGTTGCAGTGTCTGCCGCCTCTGTCGCGCCTGCCGGGCCGCCGTTGCAGGGTTGGGTTGCACCGCCAAGGTGCCTGCAAGCCAAAAAAAAACCGACACGACACGGCAGCAGGAGTCTCCTCGAGGATTAACTAGCTACTCGACGATTTGCTCAATATCTATCTTATCTGTCGTCGATTAGTTGCTTGGCCTTGAAAGGCAGTCTGCTCTGCCACGCACCTTCAAATATTCATATTCATAAACACGAACATTTTGATCCTTAAATCATGACTGAATCGTACAGCTGCGCACTGCAGTGGACTCCGTTTTAGTAGTGCCGCCCGGATAGGTGAGTGTGTTCATAAACAAAAATGTACTAGAATTTGTGAAACAGTTATGCAATGTGAAATAACCGTCATGATAATGAAATTCACAATAATCGTCATGAATATGAAATTAACAATATTCGTCATGAATATGATATTCATAGTAATCGTCATGAATATGAGATCCATAATAATCGTCATGAATATTATATTAATAGTAATCGTCATAATGTTACGCATTTCGATGACGTTAGATCGCCATCAGGTAATTATAGCCACTTTCATCGTATGCGATGCCAATAGGCATACCTTGCAGAAAGGCGCAAACCTGTCCTTGCCGCTATCAAACAATAGCTGTTTTCATCACAAGGCCTGACAGGCCTGGCGCGAAAATAACGGAAGACCGACAAAAGGGGTAAATATCTTAGGCAAATAGTGTCACTAGAATTAAAAACATATTTATGGAGGTTGCTCTTAATAAATGGCGTGGTATATTGATGCTGTATTTACAGTCAGTGCTATTGTCTATTGTTTGGATCTTTCATAGGGCCTGTAATCCTCTATTTCCTGTATTTTCATACCTCGCAATTGCATAATTAAAATTCTTACAATAACAGGTAACACACGCAGTGCACACGTAGAACACTCAAAGTGACCGTCTAAGACCACCACCGACGCCATACTGATTTATGAATTTATTCTTACACCTCATCACCTACAGGTCCTGGTTTGCCGACGCTATCCACCCTTGCCGCCGACGACCCCGTAAGATCCTACGCTAATCTCTCGGTACCGCTGGTGACTATCTTACAAACAACCTGAAAAATAAATTTAATGGGTGATATTGTTTCAATATGATATCTATAATAATATAAATAAGAAACTGATGGCTAAAGAGAGGGCTAACAATTATCGAGTTTACATAGTACACACAAGGCTAACAAGAACATGACTCATTGACGCACGCTCTAAATTAGAGGTATATTATGTTTAAAACCAATTAGCTAAATTACTAAAGGTTTTCTTGCATGTATAGACATTAGTAGAATCACTTAGCCACCGGACATATTGCGATACCTAAAACTTCAAAACTAAAACGACTGGTAACGACGCACGTATGATGACCAAACTCTACGAACTATTATACAATATATTGACAAATATAACTGGAGTGAGTAACAGTCATAACAAAGCAATTTCGAATCTAGTATCTATCATATTCAAATCTATTTACCAAGATGGTTGATCTGTTCTGGTTGAACGACGATGACCCTAGATTTACTAAAATGCGATTTCTCACATGTATAGGTTGGTTGCTAACACATGTAGAATCTCTTTAGTAAAGACAACTAATGAGGTGTACATTCCAGTAATTTAGTCCCTTTGGTGTTGCCCTAAAATTCAAGAGCAGTCACAAAACTTGCTGGCGATGAGGGCTTACAAAATAGTTTGATATATGCAGTCAGGGCTTATAAGGGCTAAAAAGAGAAGAAGAAAAAAATTCCCATGTGTGCCCAGAGAGGTTAAATATTAGAACGAATAACTAAATTAAAATTGAACTGACATTTAATTTAAAATACACTGTCTGGAGTAGAATTAAGTACTTTAATAATATCAGGGTCTGCAGCTAAATTACGTGCGCAAGATGCTTCATGTAAGTTTTCAAGCTGTCTAACACATATATTTAATACAATACAAACGGTGCGCAGCCATTCTGAATAACCCAGTTGAAGTCAGAAAGAGTACAATTAAATGACTAGATCTTTCTTTGCAGTGATGCATGCCCGTATAGCCATATTTGACTATAAAGCTTCTCGCTGGAGTTACATTTAGGGCCTAACTACTAGGTCAACTGCACCATTTATACTTGCGCCCAGTGATCAGGCTCAAGCATATTTCCAAGACAGTCTCAATTTATGTTGTACTGACGACAATGCTTGTGGTAGGGCATAAAATACTGTAGTAATTACAGAAAAAAGTGATAGAGTGAGACCATCCCCCTAATTAACAAGAACAAATCAATATTAATTAAGGAGAGACTTGCTTAGTCTAAATATAGAGAACTCATTTTGCATGTCAGTTGTTTTACATATATTTACCTTACATTGGCACCTGCGGGAGAAGTTTTTTAGTTACGCTGAAGAATTAAAGCGTTAGTAAGCTGTCATTACAACAGAGACCACTCTTAGCCACTGTTGATGCCTCCGATCGTAACTTTAGTCACGCTCAATGCCGCATCAAAAGCGGCCTATGAAAACTACATTATCTCAAAAAGACTAAGTGCTCGAAATTTGGGAGCTTCTGAGTTTAAGATCAAACCGTGGTACCTAAAAAAGTGCTAGGGCTTCACACAACAAGCAACAATCGTCTTCTGAGCCCGGTAGCAGAGCGCCCATAGGATAAAAACTCTCTTCGCAAATCAACTAACCTAAAGCGAACTGACGCTACTTAGCCGTTATAAATAAAGAGAGTCCGACCGTGACGGACCAGTTTTTCTACAGTACACGAGCTTAATTGCGTAATCTGTCAGGGGCTGACGAATATCACAGGCACAGGCATTACATGATTGTAATTGCGAATTTTGTGAATTGACATATTCTGAAAACCATGAGTACTTATGAACACATTCGATTAATGAACCAACTCGTAGTGTTTGGCAATAAGAGCTCCCAATGTGTCGGATATGAACATATTTTACAAGTATCGTTCTGACCTGTCAAACACGATTGTACGAGTCTGTGTGTACGAGAACGTCGCTCTAAATTTAATTTTGTTATTTATTTATTAATATAACGCCTATACACAATGTGTGAAAACAAGTCAAATTGAATTGTATTTTAATTGAATTCAGAAAATATATAACACATCTAATATACGGTGGTGGTAGCGGCGGCAGCGGCGAAGGAAAACAGTACTACCAGCAGGGGACAATCATCCTTTATTTTACCGTAGACAAAAATCATTTGTTGGTACTCGGCCGCTCGACAAAAGCAGTTGTCCCGCTCATGGATGAAAATAGACCTGCATCATCATAAGCGTTTCCTGACCTTTCTTTTAATTGCCGCTAGCGGCACTCATTCTATATGGGTGCCGCTTTTACATTTAGGTAGCGTTTAGCAAGCACTAATGTAATCACTACTGCGATCCTTTGAGAGACTAGTAACAGAAAAACGGTCACGTCTGTTTTCCGGCGGCGCCATTTATGACTGTTTTTTTAATGATGGGTGGAGAAAACACGCCTGTTAGCGCATAATGGTGGGACGCAAGTAACCTCTTGCGAAGGCCGCCAACAGCTTTCCGGGCCCTCAATGAATGATCGAGTGTGTTCTACAACCTTAATCGTGCGGCTGTGCTTAGTTGATGCTCCTGCACAAAAATGTATTTACAGTGGTTTGAGTAAGACTGTTTGGAAAATTGCTGCAACAGTGAGAACGTGCGTAGTTGAGTGTTTCTTGGCCGTTTCTCAGAAGTTCTTCAGGTACCTTTACGAGCAACCCGGTTCTGATCTCTTCGTGGCGTTCAAATGAGGTGCCGTAGTTTAAGTGGCAATTAATTCACTTTTGGAAGACGATTGTTAAATGCCAATGAAAGGCACTCCGCCGTTTAAGCACTGTGAGATTGGAGCGCCGGAGTTGTCCGTATCATTGTGAGCAGATATGTCCGGCAAATGAACGCATCGCTGCAGTCACGAAGACGGATGGCAACGCAACTCGCATTGCCTTGATACAGGACGGGAAAAACGCACTGTATTAAGCTCGTCGACCCCGTGCGAGTAAAGGATTTACGTGTATCGCATGAAGACCCTCTCAAATCAAGCGCGGATGCAAAGAACAAAGCAGAAGATAAAGAACGTGAGATGGAGGAGGGTAAGTCTGGTGTTGCAGAGCCTATAACAGTGCTCCGCCAGAGAAAATCGCGGGCATCGAGGGTGACCAAACAAGAAGCAGTGATATTTTCTGCCAGCGCTGACGGGCTGAAGAATTATTTGAACAAGGTTTGTGACTATATTATGAGCCATGTAAGAGAAACACGGCTTTACAAAAACGGAAGAGCTCGCTATTGTTGTTGATACCGAGTGGGCAGGGGCACCTCTTTGCCCCTGCAAGAGTTAGCGAATGTTAAAATATCTGCCAGAGCAGGTAGAGCACTAGAGTTTTTGCGAAAAAGGCAACATATCCGGTATGCACCCGTCCATCTCCAAAGATACCATCCTAGCTGCACTTAGATCATCAGGAGCAACTGTGGTAGTTTAAGTTAAAACTATAAATCTGATGAACAATTTTGAATAAAAAGAAATCGAAAAGAATCGAGGTTATAGTAAGCATTAAGCACCTACGAACCGAGCCGTGTTTTAGCGGTATAAGATTCCCCGGCATTCTCATAGGCGCATGAGGCAAGAAACTAGTTATCATGGGGAATTTCGTGTACAGGCGGCACGGCATAGGGAAGCCTAAAAGAGGGCACACATTCTGCAACAACGAATAGCCGAGGAAAGCACACTAGTATTTAATGACAATGAGATCACAATTTGTCCAGTAGAGAGCAAACAGCTTTCATAGGCCTAACTCGGGTGAGCGAATCGGCATTTCCTATGATAGGAAAATGTCGCGTTGCAGAGAAGGAGACCATGTGTGATCACAGATATATATATTTCTTGGTTCAATGATGAATTACTGAATTCAATTAAACTTGCCGCCCAGAGAAGACAAAAAAGAAGCAAGAGGCCGAACTTCACAAGTTTTCTCCACAAAAGGAATAGAAACGTCTAGCTAATACCCGCCCGCAGCAGAATGATTCCGATGAGGACAGCCTTTTGGTCACCTTCAACGTACTTCCCACATTGATTGCCGCATGCGTGTACCGCATACCCACGGCGCAGAATGGGCTTCTGCGGGGTTGCCCAACCGAGCGAGCTTTCAGAAATCCTTTGTTATGTATACTTTTTATTTATTATTATTATTTATTTATTAACACCCGGGCTGGGTAAGTGTGTTTATGTTACATCACAGTTTTCCACACAACAATCGGTCTAGCGTTTTGCCAGTTCTGCTATGGACCGAACCGCCGGACAAACCGCGGCGTGGTATTTATCACATTTACTCCAGCATTCTTTGCATCGACATTCGTCTTGTGGTTCATGGAAGCCCTCCTTGTTACATAGAACGTAATGAAATCCGTGGGCTGCAAATGCCGTTGTTAAATGGCGATCTTTCACCCCGCTAGCCCTCCACCCAGTGCTTCTCATTGCTGCTGTCCCATAAATTCCCATGTCTACCTCGCTAATTTTGGTTCGCCAATTTCGCATATAAACGTCAAAGGCGCACGTCTTCTTCAGATTCCATCGTTTTTGTAGCTCCTCTGTCAGCAGTGGGCCACCTTCCAACACGTGGACAACCCTATTTCTGCATGTATTTGAAAGCGCAAAAACCCTTTTTAGAAAGAAAAACCTTACCCCATCAAGTAAACGCAATTCGTCTACTCCCACCTTATCCCATATTAGTGAAATGCCATATGTGGCGATGGGCGCTATCTGTATGCCAAAAAGGGCTACTGCTGCATCGACCGAGAGCTTATGTGGACATTTAATTGCCGCGGCTGCGATCGTGGCCTTCCTAACCTTCTCCGGGATGTGTGATCGAAAACTACTGCCCCTTGTTGTTAAGGTGAGCCCTAGGTATGTGAATTTATTTACAAATTTTAATTCCTTTTCCCTGATTTGAAGTACGTCATCCCTGGCCAGACGGCCGCCCCTTCGGAATTTCATGGCTACTGTCTTTTCCCAATTAGCCTTTAAGCCCATTTGATCCATGAATGTAACTAGCCGATCCATTGCTTTGCTTCACTCTGAAAAGGCTACAACTAAAGATTACTACATCATCTGCGTACATTAAAATCTTGGCCCACTCTCGAGTCCAGCCCGTCCTTATCCGTTCAGGGAGCCCACCCAGAAGAACGGAAAACAGTAGTGGACTCAGTCCATCGCCCTGTGCGACACCTGTGGTTTGAATTACCCCCGCAATGCCAACCCCGTTGTCAATCAGCACCGTGTTTTGTTTTAAGATGCTGATGAGCAACCTCAGCATTGCTCCCGGCACTCCTATTTTAGCTAGCTCTTTAACTATCTTATCCCTTGGCGCTATGTCAAACGCCGCTTTTAAATCTACGAACACCGCATATAGGCAATACTTTTTAAGGAGGTTTAGGGCTTAAAGTACATTTACGCACGACTGAGTAAAAGCATGCAAGCTAACCCCCTTAGTATGCTCACGCTCAAACAGTGTGGGTCTCAATCACCAAACAGCAAGTCTCACCAGCCAGCTTTTGGCGCTTGGCAAGAGTCGAGCCGCAGGGTTGAGGCAAGACCCACTAAAACCTTTCATTTATGGACGCCAGTGTCTACATATATGTATCCCCCTAAGATGACTCTCCAGCCTGCGGAATACTTGCCACAGAAAAGTAACTACACACAGGTTGCGGGGAAACCGGACAAGCTTTAAATCGTTAGGTCCTGCATGTCGAATCGCGTATAAGAAGCGAGTCTCGTACACTTTCCACTATTCTTCTTCTTCCGACCTCTTCCCTTGCCTTCATGATACGTTAAGTGGGCGTCCCAGTTTTTGTCCGACGTGAGCATGCGCAATTAACTCTCCCCGCGTCTCTTCTCTGGGCATGCCTCGTCTGGCCTTGGCCCAGGCGCCGCATTTCAGGACCGTATGTTTCGGAGAGTTCATCTCGTTGTACAAACATTGCGTTGAATCAGCCTTCTCTATCTGGTCTAGATACACCTGGAAATCGCCATGACTGGTGAAAACCAGGAAGAGGGTGAGTAAGACCATCCCCGGGACGACTCACCGATCGGCGGATGTTTGGAATGAAATGAAGACTACCTTACAGGTAGTCCTGGTTGTCTGTCCAAGATACTGTTCCACTTATTCTGTCACCAATAGAGTGTTATCTTGCGTTTTTCTTCGAACTCCTTAGCTAAGTCTGCCTTTAGGCCCTAGAGCACTGTCTGTGCCATTACGAGCGAGGCCGCCGTACTAATAGTGCGATACCTCCGAATGATACGAAGGGCGCGGGTCCGCTGGACCTTTCTCAAGAGCTTCGTCGTACTTTCTCTTTAGAGAGTACTGCTTGCAATCAGCGAAAAGTACTCTCTAAAGAGGAATTTCACCCTTCCTGCCGGTATTCTATCCAAGCCTGATGCCTTTCCAAGCTCGATCCGTTTCGCCGCAGCAGGAATTTCGACCTGTGTGACCTCGGGGACGTCAGTCTCGACCATTTCACCATAGGTTAGCGTCTTAAATGCTGCCCGATTAAAACCATGATGCTGTAGGAAAAAAGTGATAATTACCAGGAGCTTTTCGTCCTCCGTTAGATGCTTACTCCTTGCTCTGCCAATATTGCCCTTAATGATCTAGTACGGCTTGCCCCGTGACCAGAATACTTATCAACGACCCACTGACCCACTTGGCTTCAACCGCAATTTCAATATAGGGTTTGAAGATCATCAGAGACTCCACTTTAAACAATGCGGAACAATTTAGATATCAACGGACGAATGTATAATAGTCGTATGGAGTATACCCACCGAGAGCAGCATTGAAATAAAACTGGCCCGCACTATTCTAAATAAAAAGTTAAACGAAAAACTGGTGTAGTACAGGGTGACCATGCAAGTATTTTTTCGTTCCACCTACCTTACTCAAGTCAGTTTTTCTTCATTATTTTGTGATTAAACTTAAGCAAGAGCTTCAACGTACTAAAGCTCCACGTGCATTCTTTCTCTCATTGAACTCTTTTTAAACAGCATTTCAAAGGGCGCTTAATAAGCGATGCCGAAGGAAAAAATGCCAAAGGAAATCTAGCACAAACAATAATTGATAACTGTTACTTTTACTCCAGTTGAAATTTGCTCACGATCAACGATATATATATATATATATATATATATATATATATATATATATATATATATTGTTTAGACAGTTTTGGTTATATATATATATATATCGTTTAGACAGTTTTGGTTATATATATATATATTACCAAAGTTTTCTAGCCGCAAAATGCATATTTACACACAGGTATAGGTTCTGTAGCATGACATTACCACACAGCTAGCGCTAAACAGATATATAAATGCACGAGTTTACTGTGGTAAATTCGCTAGACTTGTCTACTGCATTAAAGCTAAAGTCTGACCTGATCAGGCATTTTAGCTATTTGCGCGTGACAGTGATACAGCTATTCGTTCAAAATACATATAGGAGGCTATCGAGTCAAGACCATGTGCATCACGCTGCTACTCCGAAGCCTGTCACAAATAGACATTAACTGAATTTATTCCATTTTTAGTTTAAAACGTTTTCTACCATAATATATTGTCGTTCTCTGGCTACTGATCTCCCCCCCCCCTAGATTTACGGTGTGCACAATAATTCCCTTATTTAAAAATAAGGGCCGAAGAGAACAATGCCATAGGAAATCTAGCACAAACAATAATTGATAGGCGTTTACTTTTATTCTAGTTGAAATTCCCATATATATATATATATATATATATATATATATATATATATATATATATCGTTCAGACAGTTTTAGTTATATATATATATATATATATATATATATATATATATATATATGTCAGACATTTTAGCTATTTGCGCGTGACACTGATACAGCTATTCGTTCAAAATGCATATAGAAGGCTATCGAGTCAAGACCATGTGCATCACGCTGCTACTCCGGAGCCTGTCACAAATAGACATTAACTGAATTTATTCCCTTTAAAGTTTAAAAATTTTCTACCATAATATATTGTCGTTCTCTGGCTACTGTTTTTCCCGCTATATTCACGGTGTCCACAATAATTCTCTTATTTAAAAATAAGGCGACCATAAAAACCCGAATAATTACTGTCCAATCTCTTTAGTGGATTACCTCTTGAAAGTAATTAAGCAGGTGGTTTAGTCCAGATACGAAGGGCACCATAGTTTGATTTGTTTATTTTCGAGGAATTAGTTTGGATTTCGAACGTCAAATTAACGAGAGTTTCAACGTACTAAGGCTCCACGTGCATTCTTTCAGTCATTGAACTCTTTTTAAAAAGCATTTTAAAGGGCGCTTAATAAACGATGTCGAAGAGAACAATGCCATAGGAAATCTAGCATAAACAATAATTGATAGACGTTTACTTTTATTCTAGTTGAAATTATATATATATATATATATATCGTTTAGATGTCGATAGTTTATATCGTTTTAGATATTGTTTTGGTTATATATATATATATATATATATATATATATATATATATATATTATAGTTTTCTACCCGCAAAATGCATATCTATACACAGATATAGGTTCTGTAGCATCAGTTCATCACAAAGCTAGCGCTAAACAGATATCTAAATGCACGAGTTTACTGTGACAAACTTGCTAGATTTGTCTACAATATTAAAACTAAAGCCTGACCTAGTCAGACATTTTAGCTATTTGCGCGTGACAATAATCTACAGCTATTTGTTCAAAATGCATATAGAAAGCTATCGAGTCAAGACCATGTGCCTCACGCTGCTACTCCGGAGCCTGTCGCAAATAGACATTAACTGAATATATTCCATTTAAACTTTTAAAAAAGTTCTACCATAATATACTGCCGTTCTCTGGCTACTGTTTCCCCGCTAGATTTACGGTGTCCATAATAATTCCCTTATTTAAAAATAAAGGCGACCATAATAACCCGAATAATTACTGTTCAATATCTTTAGTGGATTACCTATTCAGTAGGTAAAGTAATTAAAAAGGTGGTTAAGTTTAGATACGAAGGGCATCTTAGTTCAATTTGTTTCTTTTCGAGAAATCAGTTTGGATTTTGTAAGGCACGCTTAACGGAAATTGCCCCCGCTTATAATCTATCAGGAAGTCGTGAATTCTTTTCAAAATGACCGACTTTGCCTCACTGTATTTTTAAATATTTCTGCCGCCTTTAACTGCCTTAATCATTCGTTGTTTTCACATATGCCCAAAAATCTTGGTTGTGATGATACTGTTGTGTCTTGATTTAGGTCAAGCCTAACGGAGATACAGCAGGCTGTAAAGTTAGGTTGTTTTGAATCGCCTTTAGAAAGTGGGAACATCGGGACGCCGCTACTAAATGTCTGGGCTAACCTGTACATGAGACGTTTCGATGGCATGCTCACTTCGATGTTCTTATGCTATGTGGTTATTTTATCTATTTATCGTCTACGAGAACCTGTCGAGGATATTTTTATGGTGTATAAAGTTACCAATGTTTGTTATGATATCTCTATTTGGGGAATTCGTAATAGGGGTGTAACTGATAGGGCGGAAGTCATTCAGAATGAAGCTCTCAGAATAGAACAGTTTTTAACTTGCGCTGTAGCGATTCGATTCGTAAGTGTTTTCAAGACTTTGAGCTTTTACCACTTAGGACTATTTACACGGTAAAAATTGTTGCTTGCATTTAAGATGTATAGAGGAGTTATTTCGGATGATGCTACTTGTTTCGTAAGAGCTGCTGTTAGACGCACAACTTGACGTGCAACTAAATTTGTGAGATCCGTAGCTCTAAAGAAGTCCACTTGTCATGCTTTCGCGTGCACTCTGCCGCACACACCTATCTGGACCGAGCTTTCTAAGGAAATTCGCGTATTCACCTCAGTCAAATTATTTACACGTGAGGTGAAAAAATGGGTAACGAGTAAAACATCTAGTCAGAATCAGTTATCTGTCAATAGGTTGAAGAAAATGTGTCATGCATGTGAACGGGGGAAGTTTGAAAAATATATAATGTTAGTGCTTTTACACATTTTATATTTTTTATGCGAGAACTTGAGCATTTGAGATTGAAAAAAATGGTCGGTCTACACAAAACGTGTTCTCGGAATGCCATACAAAACACCGGCAACTATAACCGTGAAGTTTGGCTAAAAACTGAGCTCGATAGAAGATAATTTTATCGTAAACAAAAATGAGTTTGCCGCACCAGTTGTACAATAATAGCAAACGCAATGTTGCAAAGTAAAGGCAAGTCAACAGAGATACACTCTGCAGCCTGTCCTGGCTTGGACATTATCAACATATATACCTAAAAAACTGCTACTGCTTTCAGATATAAAACTGTGCTTGCAGGTATTGTAGCATGAGAAGGAGAAATTGACCGCTATCATCTGCAACAGTGGGGTGCGAAGCAGATACATCCTTAGTAAGCACAGCGGTAAGAGGAATGTGCTAGGCAGAGATAAATCGATAAAACTTCTAGTGTGTGTGATGTAAACCATGTGTTCATATTTACGAGGATACTCATGACTGGCTTTGACAGAATTGGACGGCGTAATCATCCGGTAGAGACATTTGTCAATTAGTCCGCTGGGACACCCATTTCAAAGCGTGTTTGCAGGTGTTTGTAGGTATTAGAATTACTACGACGAAAACACGAGTTGCATCTCGCTGGTTAGAAACTATCCTATAAGTAAGTCGTAGTGAGGACGTTTTGCAAGAAAGAAGCGTATCGTTGAATTGGGTCGAACTACCGACTAATTGGTACGCCATGACGGTTCAGCCCAAAACTAGCTGTGTGCACGGAAGCGAACCGACGCTGTCGACCGACTGTAGACGATCTGCCAGGAGCAACCACATGTGATAGCAAAGTTTTTCGCAGTGAAGAGAATCACGTAGCAGTTGACACGGCAATGCGGCAATGCGAACGAAGCGAAGCAGGGGCTGAATAAGAGACAAGATTTGTGCTAAGATGACCGTTTGAAAGTGCAAAGTTTTAGTGGCCTGCACTCAATCTGCCCAAATATCAACTCTGCCCAAGTCTTTCTGCCATTGGGTCTTGTCTTTACCGTCTTTCCGTTGAGCAAGTCGGCTCTCAGAAGCGTCCATTCGTGAAACGGAGAGGAGAGGTAATAGGGTCCTGCTGGCGAGGTCGACTTGTAGGTTAGGCCTGGCAAAATTGAGTGAGTCTAGGCGGCGTGCTTACCATGGCCCTCATCGGTCGAACTTGCCAGGATTGCCCTGATCACTTGCCCATCCACACAAATGAAGATAATCCTCACTAACCAGTTCGATCTAATCACTCATATAATAAAAAGCAGCGGCTTGTGGGAGGCAGACTGGCGCTTGTTCTGACATCCGAAAGTATCGTGCAAAACGCTCGAGGTCTTGTCGGGCACTAGCTTTCAGCAAGCAGGAACAGTCTTTCTAAATACAGGATTTACAATTATTATATTGAATGTTATGTTAATGTTATTATTATGTTAATGTTATTTAATGTTAATATTGTTGTTATTTAATGTTATGTTAATTAATTGTTATGTTTTATATAAAAAAATTATATATATATATATATATATATTTTTTTTTTTTTTTAAATTCTGAAAAAGGTGGTCCGCCCAGACTCACGTAACGAGCAGCAGAAAAATAAACAGCTCGTGGGACACGTACATCATTTTTAGTCACTATGAGTATTGACAAACACATGCTAGTTCAATAGCTATAATACGGCAAATCCTGGAAAATAGTGCCGTTTACGCGTATTTATACTCGCAGTACAATTCATCATGTGTCCAAGTGAAAAAGGTGATACCAAATCGTCGATTAATAACACTATAAGCCTACCTGCTAGGCTAAGGACGATATCTGGGTCGGAAGACTTGAGCGGAGCCTGTAACAAACGCTTCCATCACACCCAAGTTGCTCTATTCTGTCTAGGCTGCAAAGTCTGGGTTTATGGTTCCTGCTGTCGTCCCGCCATCCGGCGATTCGGCCTAGCTAGTTCGTTCACAACCATTCCTATGCAAGGAATGTTTGAGCCCAGAACAAGTCAGTGTATGGCGTTATGCCAACGGACGTAGATTACGGATTCGTTAACAATAACAGACAGTAACGGACAAAACTTATTCTACAGGAACAAACGTTTGACCTTGTAGGTAAAAAACAACAGGCAATACAGTGATGAGTAGCTTAAGGTCCCCCACGCACACAAACATATGAGTAAAGGCATTTTAACGCGCTGACTATACCTTGTAAGGGCCGCCACCCAGCTGCACAGAAGAGGTTTGATCGACGTCGATTGGAAAACGCTTTAGCACGAATACGCACAACATTGTGAAATATATTGTTCCAGTAATCATCCCTCAGACACTAGCCATGTTTAGCTCCCCAAAAATAGTATATTAGTAGCAAGATGCGCCTATATACACTACAACAACACGACAATGAAGAATTACAAGTGCAACTGCCTTTTATATTAAATTATATTTTATACTATATATATATATATATAGTATACAATATATATATATATATATATAGTATACAATATATATATATATATATATATATATATAATACAACCACCACACACACTATATATATTGTGGCCTGGTTAGTTGTGTCTGTTAGACTTGGTGTTGCCATGATTGCCCTATTGCTATATTCCCCTGCCGGAGAACGCCCATATAAGTCGTTTAATAACGAGTTCGCATAATAGTTCACAGAACTTATATATATATATATATATATATATATATATATATATATATATATAATTTTTTAAAGAGTATTTGGAAAATAAAGAAGCGACCATGCGGATTTAGGAAGCATATGTTTTACGTTACATTAATAAGCTTGATGACCATTTTTTTTGGGAAAGTCAGGTTGTAAATGCATCGGGATTGCGGGGATAACGATGTGTGGCAGGTTTTTTAATTTATGGCATTTCAAATTATGAATGAAAGTTCATAATAATAAACAAATGAACAGAAAAAAGTTTCATCAATTTATGTTGGGAAATGGTCTTGAGAGAAGCTAAGTGGAGTCACTAAAATAAATATGCAAGAATTTCACAGGCACGAATAGTAATAGCAGCGGCTAGGAAATCCATAGTTGCCAAGGGAGTCAGACAGGGGTGTCTATTGCGATCGGGTTTTTTATGATTACAAGAGCGCAATTTTAATATTTAATGGGGTAAGGCGGAAAAGAACTAGTATTGCATGAGAGGGAATTGGATTATCTCAGTTAGTACAAGTTTTTGGGGTGACACTGAAAACATGGGACGATTCTTCAAAGGACGACAAGATAGTATGGGAATGAAGGCTGAAAGAAAAAGAAACGCAGTAGGATGCAAGGATCTCTAGGGGTTAAACAATAGATGCCCCTGACATAAAAGGGTGACATGTGTATTTAGGTATACATGCCAAGCGAACAATAAATCATTCAATCAATCAATTGATAAAGAGTACAAAGTAAATTAAAACCTAAGAGAAGTACAAAGTAAGTAAAAGTTAAACAGACAAAGAAAAGTACAAAGCAAGTTAAGGTTAAATGAACAAAACGAGGTACAAAGTTAGTTGAGGTATTTCAGGACTAAAGGCCAGGGCGCGGAATAGGATTGCAGAGTAAAATTCGTAGCTTGGGAGATTGGATACAATAGTCAGCAATGAAATGGTGGAATTGAAAGGAAAACAGGCGTATACGGGAAATGAACATTGGTGATAGGAGTCAGATCGACTTTAGCAAAAATGTATGAAAATAAAAAGCGGCAAACAGGCGGGAAGTGTGATCACTCAAGAGGGTGTGGGCGGACGCTTGGGCAGGGATCTTGGACACAAGGGTGCCGCGAGCTAAATAAATGAATGGGGAGAGTTCAGAATGGAAGGCACTTGCTCAGTAAATTTTCGTGGAGAATCCATTGATATGGAATATGAATGCTTAGTTAACATATCAGCTGTCCGTCTAAGAACCTCTGATATAAAGGGGGAAGCGTGTGTCTAAATATATATGTCAAGCGAATAGTATATATATATATATATATATATATATATATACCTAATTCAGCTCTGAAAAGTTTGACGACCTCAGTTTCCTGAATATTGCGGTCTACTCTAAAGTCTATTTACGGGTTTATGGTATGGCTATACTTCCCACAAGCTGCTTATTTATGAATATCCTTTCTAGAAACTTTGCATATACTTTCTACGCTTAATCAAAATGATCACCATTCTCTATAACCATATAGTATAGTGATGATCTTCATTCATTTATCTTATGCGCCGAAACCATAAGCTGGAACCTAAACAAAACAAACCTTAAGCTGCTCGCGTTTTCACGTTCACAAAGATCGTTTTTCCCATAAGCGGGCTCCTTAAGACCACATCAACTGATTTATCGCGACTTCAAAAGATCAAAAACCCATAGTCTCCGATAAATGCATACTTCTGAAGCATAGTTCTTTCCGCCTGCAAAACAAACCTGGGCAGCATCGTGACTGACGACTAAAGGTGTTAATGAGTCAGTCACAGTAACGTCCCACAGGAGTGTCCTTCCACTCTCAAAAGCTATTGAGGTTAATCCTTTAGGCTGACGGGGGTTGTTTGTTTACAAACCTGCAGATTCGAGAATACAAGGGTAGCCGGAAGACCTTAGAGCACGGGCCCGGGAATTATTCAGAACAGCGTGTCTCCTTCTAGTGCCTAAGCTATATATATATATATATATATATTTCTTTAAGCGTATGTTAGATTATTGTATTATTTTTTAGATTCAATGAAGTAGTTTTTACTTCTGGACTATCCTTCGTTCCCTACAGGCCTGAGATCGCGGTGAGGCATATCTTCAACGTCCGATACCCATACATGCTGAGATCTCTAGGGTTTCCCTAACAGTCACTGTGGCAGCATGGCCGGTGACTCCCAACGGTATGGTTTTTCATCTATTTTTAATTGAATGAATGTATTGTTTATTAACTAAAATCTGGTTTATGCACATATTTGCTACAGCTCTCCTGCAAGACTCATTAGCAATATTGCTTTTGTACACTGTTGGAGATGATACAAAGCACACGAATTTTCGCATCGCTTGCATTCACTTTCAGTCGATATCTCATGCATTTCTTCATATGAAATCCATGTATTGAAAAAGCTGTAACGAAGTACCTGTTTTTACAACATGAGCCCTTCCAGTAGTTTTTTGTGATCGCTCTAGTCTCATAAAAAACGTCAATTAACATCTGAAAACTTATATTCCCATTCAGCAGGATGATTTATGAAGACCTCCCTTCTCGGTAAAGCTTAAGTTGTTCTGAGATATTCCACAAAGGGTGGTGTCGAGGCCAACCGATAGACAAGCCGGTTGCGACTAGTGCGGTGGACTACTCTTTTTAAAAATCTGGCTTTGATTTTGCCAAGTACTTCCAGATTCGTTTTCGATAGGTAGGGTCATATGACCTGAATCCAGTAAGCAGCGGTCGGTGCAATCTCTAAATTAGAACGGTTGAGAGCGACACCCAGCGACGATCGATGATGTTCTGGGATATTATGAAACGATAAAATGTCCTTGTGAGCTCTTAAATCGATTTATTCTGAAAAATGTAATCCTTGCGTTAAAAAGGCTATTTCAAGATATGAAACATACTGAACAAAATCAATTGGTGCTGAGCTCAAGCGTGATTCCTATTATTCGGGTAGCCTACCTCCGCGATTATATCTATTCTCAATTAGCATCCCTCAAAGAAAATTCGATCAATAACAGGTTTAACAGGAGCGGCGACACCCCGGTAGATTACAACCATGACTAGCACACCGGCTCGACTCACAATTGTGGCAGTTTATTTTAAAGAAGTTGTTTTCAATTCGATCATCCTCCGTTCCCTACGGGCTTGGAATCGCCGTGAGGCATTTCTTTAATACATTGAGGGCCCAACATGACGGTATGGTTTAGCAATTGTACCAATGCAATGTACCTGCTCTATATGCGCAGGCTTACTTGAACTTTTATTACGTATTGTACTCATGAAATTAGTGAATTGGACACGAATCAAGATGCAATGGCTCGCTTTTAACTCACCAACACTTTGTTAGCGGGTGCTTTAGTACAACGCTCAGCCAACCGTAGAGTTGCAGCCTATTATATATATATATATATATATATATATATATATATATGCACCTTATATTAATTGATGCCAACTATTTGTAAGCAGGTTTTCACTATTAAGCAGTCTACCTTTTACATTTGGCGCTGGGGCGACGGGATTCGAAACCGTAAAAACAAATGCAGGATACCTGTTCACTTATACCAAATCTACATACATATTAATCCTTGATACGCATTATTGTTTTTATATAGGCTGTGCTTAACGTTGCATAATGTGATGCTCGAATAAAGCGCAAACAATTAGCTACCGTATCAAAAGGCAAAAACGCACCCATCCCTTACTGGTACTCATACTTCTTAACAGTCTAGAGAGCACCCTTTGGCTGCAGAACAGAACGTATTGTGCTCCCACTGACCGACCTACTACAGGATTGCAATGCATAACCGCTACAGTACTGCATCTACGAAAAACACAGAAATCGTTATTGTCGATCTGGAGTTGCACATCTAAGAGGCGCCGACGCGTTTAGGACGTCAGCCTCTACTTCGGGAAGACTATAACATGCCTTTGACGGCGTCGTTAAATGATGCGCAATATAGATCTGGTACTTTTTGGATAAGTGCGTGGTTTTAAAAGATGAGGCGCAAAGATGAATATGCATTTAATAATATCGGAATAATATAGGAAGCAATGCGCTTCCTTCAGCGGTGATTCAGCAGGTGACTTCAAAATACAAATTACCGAAGAGCTAATGCTCGATTAACATGCACTGTATGCTGCAAGATGTTGCCGATTTGCAAGATGGTGCTCTCCAATGACCGACATAAACATTCCAAGCTTTTTAAATCGACCCAATAGCTCACTATGGCGCTCGCCCGTCGATAGCTTGGATGCCTCAGAGCGTATGCACTTTCTAGGATGTTAATCTTTCTCTAGTCAGCAAGGCTTCAAACTCTATATTCCTAGTGAATTAGGTTATCGTCTCATTTCTAGAAGGTCGATAAAGAAAACCAAATCATATAGAAATAGAGCAGATCAGACAGAGATCAAACAGCAGATCAAACGATATCTTCATAGATAGCGATCAAACGATATCTTCATAGCATAGATCTCGATTGATCCGTTCTTGTGCTGGTGTTGGTTTCGGCCACATCAATTCTTCTTGCGCTGCCGAACTCATGATGCTCAACGAGACTCAGATAGGTCAGGGCGAAATTGAGATGGGCATATAACAAAAGTTGGGAGCCCACGAAATACGACTACACATACGATGTGCCACTATTCCGAAGCTTATTCAGACGCATATTAGGACGATGTCCAGCCGAACGACGACGAACACGCGCCAACAAGCGTGTTCGTGCGGCAACAATGCAGATGTAATTGTTGCCGTACAATTCGAGCGAAGTGCTCGCACACCCCCGTCGTCACCCTTACCCCCCGCCCCCCGCACGCTTCCCTTCCCTTCCCCTCGCGTGTTCGAGCTACATACTGACGTGTCGGGATAACTTGTACTGATGTAGTCTATTCCAGACTCGATCTCCTGCTGTCTTATTTCCCTATATCTTCTCTCTATCTCTCTCTCTCTCTCTTTCTGTGTCTGTCTTTCTCTATCCCGATCTCCGCTAGCCAGGCGTTCGAGACTCTTTATGATCTCGCTGTGTAAAGGGGTCGTCACCAGCGGAGCGTTATCAGCGTTCGTGCGATGCCTGTTGGTCGGGGCTTGCCAACCACACGCCCGCCCTATTCGCGCGTAATGTTTGCGCAAATCCCACGAAATCCTCCAATTAATTAAGACCAACGGTTTGCCAACGATTGTGCGACCTCGGACTCGGGCCTGCACTTCAGCTACCGAGCGTACCGAGTAGAAAGAGACAAAGCCCCACAAACAAATGCAGACATAGCGGGCATGGGTGGGGTTGTGTGGAGGTGAAAAGTGTAAACGGCGGGGGGGGGGGGGCGGGCTGCAATGGAGGAGAGGCCCGATCTAGCCGAATCCACAACGAGAAACAGGCGGCGATGCCGACGCAAAGTTTGTTCGGTTGTTGGAGCGGCGTAGAAACGAGGTATTAAAAGTTTGCCTTCCGAACATTTTGCCCGACATCCTCATAGTACATAGGCCGGTTGTTGTTGTTGTCGTCGCCGAACGAGTTGGCTGATCGTCACCAAAAAGATTTAGACTCTCTGCATTGCCGCCTGTTTGCTTTTAACCCAGCGATAGTTAGTCGGCGTCTCTCTGTGAGCAAGCTTAATTTGCGGTTGACAGATGGACGCTAAGCATGCCTAGTGATCACCTACGAACTAATCGAACGCAAGATGGGTTATGAAGCTTTTGGGCGAGCGGAACGATTCAAAGTTAGACTCGCTACATTGCCAGAGTCAGATCCATGAACGATCATTGTTGGTCGAGAGCCATCTTTGAAATGATGGATGTAATAGAAGCAACGTCGCGTGAATATGCACAGATGGAGATGCTGGTGATGGGAGGGCATATGCCTGTAACGACATCATAACAGTGCTATTGCTCTGCAGCGAGTGGGTGAGATGCAGATACAGAACTGGTTGATTTCGATGGTCGCAAGCCATAGCCTTACTTAATGCCAAAGCCATTAGGGATAGCCGAGATATGGAAGTACCTATAGGACAGTACAAGAGACTTGGATTTGCCGTGCCGGTCTCTGTTCCGAGAAACAGGATGATATATTCGATAAATATATTCGTTAAGCTTTGCTCATATTCGAAGTAAAAGAGTAATTCTAATAACAGGATAGAAAGACAATGTTCTAAAGTAAAATAATAGGCATTGTACCTAAATAGTCAGATCCAAGGCTTTATATATGTATATATATATATATATATATATATATATATATATATATATATATTAGAAGTCTTACAGAGGTGAGTGAAAGCTGACTAATATATAGAAGTCTTACAGACGCATTGGTAATAGTCAGAGGCACATTTATATTCATTTGTTAAATAATATTCTACATTACATACTCACAGATGACGTTTTAGCAAATAAAGAGGCCTTTATAGAGTCGCGATTAGTGAATCGAGTGCCATACCAAAAAATACTCATATATTACAATATATACCATTTGCTAACAATAGACTACGTGAAGAAGATATCTTCCCTCCGTCTCTCCTTATTAAGGGGGTTATAGTGATAGAGCTTTTAACGATCATGTTCATACTGGTTAAAAACGCTCTGCATCGAGAGCTAGCAAAAGCTTTAAAAGCGTGCTACATAGATACAAACTTTAATGCGACATTTTCTAGACTAGTCACTATCAGATCATGATCTGATTGCTTCAATAGAGTAGAAACGTCTCTATAACCAGTTTTACAATATTGAAAACATTAAAAAGACTATTTTAGAGACGCAAATTTGGTAAACATAACTATTGATCATCACAGATAAAATAACAATGCTATAGGGTTTTATAAGGTTTTCAAATCAGTGAGATGGACAAGTAGGAAATGGGCACCAGCACGGCGCACCTCTGTTCCGGAGGACTCGCCTGCTGACCTAGACAGAAGCGATCGCAGCGCTTGGCAAACTGTCTCAACTATAAACGATCTACCGCCGAGAGTGTGGTCTTAAAGGTGATTACAGGATCTCTGCTAGTCTCTGGTCAGCTGCCAAATATTGCAGGCGTGTCTGGCCAAGCCAGCTGTATCTGTTCTCTCTAAAGCTGCAAAGTGCAACCTGGCAGCGCTGGCGGGTACAGGTCTGCGACGAAGATTCGAGTGCTTTTTGATGTCCTGGTAAACAGTTTTGATGGACTCCGGCTGGATTTTGGTGCCCAGACCTCTGCGTCCTCCGACCAGCATCGGCGATCATAACGGTGATAAGAGAAACACCAAATGGTCGGCGAAATGCTACATTACAACCGACAAGGACGTAGTTTCTAATAACTCTTTCTTTCTGAAGCAAGCTTGAGTCGCGTTAATCGACGACAACCTGGTAAAATCGTTACGGGTCATTTGCGTGCGATCTGAAGAGTGCTTCCGGCCCTTCGACGTCCTATATCCAGCATCAGCGATTCCAAACTCGACGAGAAGCAAACCAATTGATCGGCGAAACGGGACATATCAGCCTAAAAAGTGCTATTCTTAGTAGCCCCCCTTTTCAGGAACTAGTTAGGGTCGCGCTTGTTAACAATTGATGGGACTGGCGTGGACTTGCACTCAGGTTGCTAGGCCGGACCACGTATTGCCCTTGCGTTGATTTCGATGAAAGGGGCTACCTTGACATGACCCAATATTGGGCTATGCTTTTAAGGAAGAATGAGGATTCACTTTTTGACAGCTATTTTGATATCCGCCAAAGTTGGGCTATGTTTTTAATAGCAAGTTTCCATTATAATTACTTTAATTTTACAAACCATTTGAAGCTTTTATCAAAACTGTATCAATTATTGTAAATAATCACCACGAGCACTATAAGTTGGATTTCAAATAATCCCATCGACTGATAATTTTCTGTGCGGGTAAATGACAGCATCGGCACGTATTGATATTCCAGACCGTAGACACATTATAACCAAGCACCGTCGGATAAAAACTTTAATTCGACGGACGCAAGGTTCATGTTCGTACAAACGCTAACGCTTAACGACTGGAACTATAGTGAGCAATAGTCTAGTTTCGAAAGTTATCAAACACGTTGAGATGCCATGTTGTGTTTTATCTATCACAATATGGCTTGTGATACCTACCACAAGCCATGTTGCAAGCTTTTGGCAAGTCTCCTCCTTCGATCGTTTGAAGTTATGCTATTTATGGGGTCCTTCTATGAAGCAATGCGAAAAGCAGTCCCGTGGACGTTAAATCTTGGTTGGGGGTCAGCACGAAAAATATTTTTAACATGCTTCCCGAACGTGCAACACGTAAACATTAACTTCTTTGCAGCACGTAAACATTACGTTTTATTTAAACCTAGACCTTATTGTACATGTTCTTAGACAAAGTTAGCAATTAACAATTGAGATTTCGTTGCCACCTCTATTTTCTCATTGCCATTGAATTGAGTGTTGAATGTAAAATAAACATATGAAATGCACCCACACCGCATAAGCATCTATCAACTTAAGGTTAATTCGCAAGTTGCTATGTACTGCACTCTGATCCAATGAGACAGGAAAACTAATTCGTGCTATTTCTACTAGCTTATTTCTCCTTGAAACCACTTGGCATTTCGCCAATACGTAAACATGTATCTGCCAATAATAATAAAAATAATAATAATAATGAATTTCAAATATTGTTGTTCCATTGGCTGCATATCTGGAGACGATATACAACAGAAACATGCGTATATAACATAAACTACGCCCCTATAAGAGGCGTACAACAAATACGCACGACAAAACGTAAGGCATGCTGCGTGTTGGTGCAACAATTCTGCATACCAAACAAACATGCAAATTAACACATCTTTATATAGGTTTTACGTCGTCCATGTGGCCGATCGAGCTTGCTCTGGCTGGCTGGGATCGTGTCGAATCGTAGAGGAAGAACAACGATGCACAAGTCTCTAAAGCGGTAAAGGCGGAACTGCACAACAGCAACTGGAGCGCGCTCGATGGCCAGTCCCCGCCCGCACTAGAAGCGCTTGAAGCGCGTCGGCAAGGGCTGAGAGCGCAGCCATTCGGATTCGCCGGTCTGGAACGGACAGAAGGAAGAGGTGGCATGAATCCGACATTAAGCGGCATACATTCGTCCCTATCAGGATCGACAACGCGGTCGACCTCGACGGGGACGCCGGTGAAAAACGTTCACGAAGTTGTCAAGCCTCTGCAGCCGCCAGAGATCGGCCCGGTGGTCACCAAAGACGTGGCCACAAAGGATCTTGGCCAAAAAGACAAGACCTGTGCGCCTGCCAAGAGCTGCCAAACGAAACAGCCAGCACTCCTAGCTGAAAAGTGCTTTAGTAACCCCGCCACCACAAAGTGCAGTACCAATTTGAGTACCCATCAAGTAGCCCCTCCTACTCAAGTCGCACAACAACAACAACAACAAGAAAAGCAAGCGAAAAAGCAAAAGACAGTTTCTAAGTGCTGTGTGTTGATTTAATAATACTTCCTACCAAATTGACATAGAGGTGTTCCGATGTGGACACGCGGTTGTGTTTGTATACCAAAGTGGTTGGCTCTGTTGGCAGAATTAGTAATGTCACCAACATAGATAGGTACTGTGTACAGGTGGATCTGTATGCGTATGTTTATATATTAATGAACACCTTAGCTTCACTGAGCCGAAACTCTGTGCTTATTCTACGCATTTGCCTAATTGCAAACCTATCACTGCACTGGGAGAAATCATAGCAGGACATCAACCTTGATTTTGATTGGTTGGCTTCCTTCATATCAATAGTTTAACATACACACAATGTATATTTAACGATGCTCCCGCGTCTGATGTAAATTAACCAGCGGCCTACATATGTTGTGGTGGTGTCTAGTCAGAGTCGAACTACCAACATGGACTGTCTCTTCGTTATACCTTTACTGGAACTATTGCCGGAACGATTCGATAGAACGCCACTATAAAACAACATTGTTTGTTTCCACATCTGAGCTATAAGTGCCTGCAGGTATTAGCTGTACGTCGACGATCTTGACTCACACGGTAGTTCAACCATACGGCTTCTTTAAAGTGAAATGCTGAAGTTACCTTTTGACATTAGTCTGCCAGTATGACAAAAATTAGCTTTAAGGTAATATTACGCTTAGGCATCTGAAAAACAATACGAGTACGTATCGTCGCAAATTGACCCTTCCCAATTTCGCATAGTCCCACTTATAGCTTTTCGGGACATTTTGCTCAACCTCTATAAATCCTCCTTTCCGTTGCTAACCAAAACTCGCGGAGACTGCGCGCCAAACAGATCATTTGCATTCTCTCCTAGACTGCGGCGGCTCCGCCGGCACGTTAATAAAATGTATCGGAGGCAAAAAAAGGTTAATTCTCCCGACAGTAAACTGTTATATCTTGATAGCCGTAGGCGGTATCGACATGGCTTACGTGCCGCTAGAACTGCCTTTTATAGGACAAAATTCGAGACGTTGCGTTGTGACGCAAAAAATCTCTGGAATTTCATCAATAAAACATGTGGTAGGCATAACCGCTCAGTAGAACTGCCTTCCACTTTGACTGTGTTTCCTGATCGACCTGTTACTGATCCACAAGAAATTGCAGATGAGCTCAATCGACACTTCGCAACCATAGGCTCGGCTACAGTTGCGCCTCTCTGCCTTGAAGGTGACTTATCACCCATTCTTACAGATCTATGGACCAGCAAGGGCAACTTATTCAAGTTCTGTTCAGTGACAGACTCGGAGGTATATTCACTCCTAATCAAACAAAAGGCAAGCTGGAGCTGTGGAGCTATGGGGATACCCGGAAAACTTTTAAAATCAGCGGCGCTCTGTATTGCCAGTCCCCTAACAAAAATTGCGAATCTCTCCTTCTCCTCAGGTAACTTCCCCACACGTCTAAAAACCTCGTTTGTAACCCCGCTTTACAAAAGAAAGGGCGACAAAACACTACCCGCCAGCTACCGTCCCATAAGTCTGGTAGATGTTGTGTCTAAAATATTAGAAAAACTGACTCTGAGAAGGTTTGAGCATCATTTAGAGTCCATGAAATTTCTGTCGTCGAATCAGTTTGGTTTCCGACGTGGTCGATCTACGGAGTTGGCCCTCGCCCACTTATGGGAGTCTATTGTGGATGCCGTAGAATCGACTAAATTATGTCTCGGAGTCTTTCTAGACGTTGCCGCGGCCTTCAATTGTCTCAATCACTCATATCTCCTTCTTCATGCTTCAAATGCTTCAGGTGTTGGGGTGTTCAGTGAGTGCAGTTGGTTGGTTCCGCTCGTACCTAACCTGAAGAATGCAGGCGGTGAGAGTTGGGTCGGTCGAATCCTCCTGGAGATCCGTAGACATCGGTACCCCCCAGTGTTCTGTTTTCGAACCTTTATTGTTCTTAATTCTTATTAATTTCATCCTATTAACCATCCAGAGGAAAAACTTAGGCAAGCCGATCGCTTTTGCTGATAATACGACGTTGCTTTTTCGGCTCAATGCCTCCGAAATGTGTTCGGAGTTGCCTCATCTCTTATCTCAAGCGGAAACAGTAATTTCGATCTTCAATAAATTTGGCCTTGTCGTTAATGCCAGCAAGACGAACATTATTGCATTCTAAGCTCCTCAGCTAAAAATGCACCTCGACAAGAAATTCTTTCTATCAGGGAGATAATTGGTCTTCTCAGAGACCACAAAATGTCTCGGCCTAATGCTGCACGAGTGCATGAGCTGGCGGGCGCATTTAGAATACATCAAGCCTAAATGCTACGCCATCATTTCAGCCCTCTTTCGCATGCGGCTTATCGGAGTTCCAGTGGATGGCCTTCTCTTGGTCTACAAAACTTTGTTCCTGCCAGTTCTCCTTTATGGCATTCTTATCTGGGGGAGTGGGTTTGAAGTTGTTCTCCGTCGGGCTCGAATAATGCAAAACGATGCTCTTAGCGCCATATTTGGCAGGCGACGCAGAGACTCCGTCAGTGATCTTCATGTGGTCCACAACCTTCTACCGGTCGACCTGTTCTACTTGCTGAAGGTTGCCACGCTGGGCTTTAAAATCACTAGGAATATTATACCCTGTGATGTTGGCCCATCATGGCCTGTCATGCGCGTTAAGTGCAGGCCGACGAGCACGTCACTCTGCTCTAAATGACACCTTTAGTCGCGCACTTCGATCTGCCGGCTTCCCATGTGTTTTAAAGCCCCCGGGTCTATCGAGGGATGACGGAAAAAGACCTGACGGCCTGACTTTGACGCCCTTTGAGCGTGGCCGCATGCTTGTTTGGGACGCAACTGTAACCGACTCATTAGCCCCTTCGATGGTCGGTGCAGGTGCGGACCGAGCAGGTCATGCTTCCAGGTTAGCTGAGGCTAACAAATGCAGGAAATATTCCAGTGTGGATTATCCGCACGAATTTTGTCCGTTGGCGTTCGAGACTATGGGAACTGCAGGTCCCCTTACGCTCAAACTGATTCAACGCGTAGGCAGAAGCCTTAATCTTTCGACAGGAGACTCGAGAGCATCCGAATTCTTGCGTCAGAGGCTGTCGCTTGACATCCAACGAGGAAATGCAGCGTCTGTTCGGGGCACATTGCTGAACTGGGCTAACCCTGGGTTAGAGAACCCGTAATCACACGTTCGCACGGAGACAATTGTCCACTCCAAAGTGCTAATATAACGAACTTATATAAATAAATATATATATATGGTTAGCCCTGTGATGTTTCCTTTCCCCTTGCTCTCTTGTTCCGTAGGACCTCGAGACGTGCCACAATATACTCGTATGTAGGGCCATTAGTCACAAAAAAAGTCTAGTCAGCAAGCCCTTGTGTCTCGTTTGCCCGTTATATGGACTAGTATACCACAGAATATTCGTCGTATCACTTCCCTGCATTGTTTTACACATATGGTCCAGAAATGGCTACTCACCAACACATTTCGACATAGTTGAGCCACACATGTTATTTTGTGTTGTGTTTATGATTTATGATACTCCATGATTGACTTATTTTGTGGCTGTTTATGACTGAGAGTTAACCATTTATATTCTATTTTTTTGGTTATTACCTGTATATTTTTTAATGAGAACTAAAGCATTGTATTATGCAGTTCCTATAATAAACCACGTTTGAATATTGAATAGGAACGACGTTACATTGCTGAGTGTCCAGTGGCGACAATCATTAAAGCAGGTATTCAAGTTCTCTTAAGTAAAATAGCTGAACGCGTTGGATGGGTTTCGTGTGCTTTGGATAAGACCTTTAGATGTTACATTGTAGCGATGCATACAGGTTTTATTTGCTATATATTTGAACAACACCCATAAACATGTCGATAACGACACCTCACCAATGTTTGGCTATTGAGCTAAAATGAGCCTCTAGCCCAGGCGGAGCTACTCTCTCTACGAGTTTGAATAGGTAGTCACCTAAGAAATATTGATCCAATTCGAAGCAAACTTACTGTAACCTTTGTGTTTAAAAAGTGTGATCATCTTCACCACCCGAATTTCTGTGCGGAGTACCCCGGTGCTCATTTAAAGGTGGAAAATCGAGAGCGGGGACAAAGGGTAGCCGACAGTAATATTAGTCTGCTACGTGTGCTCTTCTCTCTTTGAACTAATTTTAAACGAATCCAACTTACATCTGAATGAAACAGTTCCCAATCCAACGGTAGCGAAGTCCCAGATCAGCTCGTTTACGATTTCTTGAGATAACCTATCTTGTACACCGGGTAGCGCAACTTTGCCTCTGGAACAGTTGGTTCATTCGTTTACCTATCTGAAGTTTTGTTGTGTGAAGTTACCCGGGCTGTTCAAGTGGGCCAACCTCGCTGATGAGTTCCCGTTTAAAAAGGAGACGACGACGATAGTAAGGTGCTTAGACTCCTGTGTATTCGTATTTAGATGACATTGATATCATTTGTCAAACCTACGCCGCGTTTTTTGAAGTCTAGCCGAGAACTGGAATATTTGTTGCTGATGGGCAGGATTAAACATGTCAGTAGTAAATCACCTCTCATATTCTGGAGTCTATAAAAGCACTATGTGTATCACCTGCTTTCCAGCTTAAGCCAAGAATACATCAACATCTTCAATAACACCCAAATCGTGCACCGAATGGCGGAGATTAGACCGAAAATTCCTCACAGTTGACAACTGCAAAATGGTCGATGCCAGTGCCGGACACAGGGCGTGGTACGCCATCTATTACGAAATATAGGTCTATCACAGAAAACAACGCAAAATAGCTTTCACTAAGCGATAATACGGTCAAGTTGACGGGCAAAAGAATACATGACACAAAATTGTTTGTCGAATAAATGTTCGAAAGTCTCACTATGGGAGAAGTGACCAGGCATGCTTCAAAGCCAAGCTTTCTTAATTTAACTCTAGCAATTCTTAATTCTAGCAAACGTTATAATCATAGACTGCTTTTTTTGGTATGGGGAAGAGTACTACAGTCAAATAAGGTACATGTATATATAAGCCTTCATGTACTTGTATATATAAGCGTTCCAGTAAAAATATGTTTAACCATTTCTTACAGGCGAGCGACCTGGAACCCGAGCTGGTTCGAAACTATACCTTACGCGAGCTTACATAGCTTGTTTCATTAACAATTCTAGCTGCAGTTCTACGATCTACGGCTTTGACCGACGATCAGCTTTGCGGATTGATCAAGAATGCTACGCGATTTATAGACAAGTTCTAAATTTTGTGCTTATCTCTAGGACTAACGAGGAAGCTAGGCATGCCTACTTGGCGACGCGCAAGCTCTACCGGTACTAAATAAACGTCAAAGGCTTGACCTAGACGCTCAACGGTGGCCTTACATTGCCGCTAGGACAACGCAGACGATCGCTTCAATTATTCAAAAAATACTGCGCAACCGTTTAAAGCAGAGCTTCATCAATTATTGCATGCGGTTCTCATAGCACCGCCAATCGAGGTCGAGCTTGCGGAGGATAGGAGAAGAATTCTGATTGCTTCGACGCAGTTTTCCATTTGTAACCTAAAGGTGTGGGAGAAGGTGCATTCTAAGCGCATCGAGGAATTTGGTTCTTATATTGGAACACATCAAATGTCCTCCAAAGAGAAAAAAAGAGTCCCAACGAGGCGATGCCCAGCTCTTTTCGTGGAATTGCCAGGAAGAGCTACGTCTACAAGATTCAGCTTTATTCACCAGTCGCCTCTCATGTTTTTGTACCACAGGTATTAAAGCCCATTGCGAACGTCGAGACATGCTTTGTACTGAATATATATGTTAAGTGAATATGCATGTTATATTAAAAAAATATATATACACCAGAGGTGTGGAGCGTCATACCACCGGAGCAGCGTCCGTCTTGACTGCACGCACAAAGCTTTTCACGGAGACTAAGCAAAGTCTCGACCATGCCGGATTGAAGAGAAGTTTTTCTGAACGCAGCTTTCTTAAAACTAAAGCTGCCTTTGATACTGCCTTTTGATCATCTGTGCTAATCAAGGTAGTTAGTGACGGCACATCATCCAGGCTACTCTGTTTGCTAGGAAATATCCTCCAGTAAAATGCTATAATAGTCGACAAGAAAGTATATGGGCCTGAGGCAATTATGCAGACAACGGGCTACCTACAGGGTAACGGCCGATCTTAGCCGATTTCTGTTCGTCACCGTACTAAGCGGCCTCCTATCAACCATGAAATCAGCTCACGATACGGTCGACATAACTCTCTATACCAAATACATTGTATTATACAATAGCATTAAGATGGATTTGCAGATAAGTTACTGCGCTGAAAATGGATTTCGCATAAACACGTACAAAATTATGGCAATTAAATTTAGACAAGGAGAGTCACTAGCCCGCTCGAACCGCCTAACCCCCGGTAGAGCAGCAGTAAAGTTCGTCGGTAACGTTTGCTGTCTCGGAGCAAACTTTTCCAAGTATGGCACTACATTGCAGAGCAGGTGTTGGAAAGGGTATAACCGCCATGCCATTTGTAGACAAACCTCAGAAATACTCCCTGGGCAAGTTTAAGGTTCTCATCGATCTGGATCGTCTAAGGAGACCACTCGACCGCGCAGCAACTCGACAAACTTGACAAAGTAAAATCCACCTTCCTCTAAGCTGGGCTTAGGTTTATCAGAATTGCAAGGACCCGCCTGGTTTGGATTTTAGAAATGCCTGACGTCATACGTTACGAGCAGCTAGCGTGACTGTTGTGAGACTCACAATCCCGATTCCCGATTCGATCCCAGCAGAACGAAGTTATTGATGCTATAATCGCTCTAGTGCAGGTGCAGTGTGCACCTGCACATGTAGGAACTTGTGGGTTTTCAAGAAGGAAACTTCGAGGACTTCGGAAAACTATAGAAGCACTCGGTGTTTAGAGATGATGGTGAGCACCTTACCGACACATTTCCTTAAGTAACTCATTTAGGTACACAATCCTCGAGCCCGGTGGCGTGGTAGCATACGTCTGCGCCTCGCGACCGGAGGAGACACATAGATGCGCGGGTTCGAGCCCCACCGTTGCACATTTGTATTTATGAGGGTCTGTCTATGAAGCATTGCGAAAATCAGTCTCATGGACGTTGAATCTTGGCTGAGAGTCAGCCCCGAAAGAATTTTTTGATAGGTACATAATCATAATCGCTCCTTCGTCTGTCTTAATTTACGTGGGAATGTCAATGAAAGTCCGTTTATAAAGTTGCATGCGCCGTACTGCGCAGCCCCGAGGGAGGATGAAAACTGTTGGGAGAGGGTCGTTTGTTTACATGGCGGTATGAGAGAGCAGATTTGTGTTGTATTATACCGTGGAATTGGTTCGAATATCAAACTCACGCAAACTGTAACGCTCGAGTGAAGATGGCAGACTTAAATGTCCATTACCGTTATTAAATGCTATTTTATTTCTGGAAAGGAACGAATACAACTCAAGTCGTAACTTAGATATGTCAAGTGTATGGAAGAGAGGCAGTTACAGATAGGACAGTTCAAAAGTGGTTTGTCCGATTTAGGAACGGCGACTTCGACATTAGCGGTCGAGACCGGCCCGGACAGTGTTTGACAGTCGACACGGTCGCGTTAACAACAGTGGTCGAAAAAAACCCACACCTCTCGCGCGAGATTGTGGCTAGTATCGACGTACCATACACATTCGTTCAAAGACATCTCAATGCCGAGGCAATTGACCAGACGCGGCCGAAATTGGCGAACAGATAAGGAGTGACGTTTCACCACGACAGCGCAAGACCGCACACGTCTTTGCCGGCACCAAGAAGTTATTGGAATTTGGATGGGATATTTTGCCACATCCTGCGTATAGTCCTGACCTTGCTCCACCGAATTATCACCTGTTTCGGTCCCTTCAAATGCTTTAAATGATTTGATTGTTTGAAAGGAGTTAAAACGTATATAGACCATTACTTCGAACGAGATTTCCGTGTAACGACATGTATCTTCAAAAATGGGTAAAAAATAATGCACTTATAGATCAACCTAATAATATAGCCGGGTCTAGTTTTTCGTATATGGAAGGTTTTGGAAGCACTTCGGAAATAGTTATAAATATAACAGTTGTACATGCAATAAATGTTTCTCGCTGAGTCAATCTAAAGGAAGTTGTCCCAGAATCAGGCTGAAGTGATTGCCTGACGGCGCGCCACCATAGCTCACACAGACTGCGCCACAAAGGACAATTGGCGTTTCCAGCTACGAGCAGGAAAAGAAGATAGCACTTATGCACCGCTGAGATGCATAATCTTGCCAAAATTGTGTTCTCGTTACGCTAATAAGCCTACTTTGGCGAAAAAACCTAACGCCTTTTTACGAAGGCAAATAGATGACTTATGTGAAAGCGCAAATTCGGAGTGTTTTGCCGAACAAGTTTTGAAAAAATTCCAACACTGCCGTAGCATCTCGAAGCATTTTCACCATATTCGGGGACGACATAATCAACGAACGATTTGCCGATAGTGGTTTCTCAAGTTCCGTGGTAGAAATTTTAATCCGGATGATAAACAAAATCCCGAACCCTTTTTGCTGGATAAGAACGTTCTGCGCCTAAAGTTACAACGAAATCTAATGGTTATCACTCAAACCTTGCGAAAAAAATATCAAGCAGTCATTATTAAGACGCTCAAAAACTTGACATAACTTATACGCCCTTTAAGTGGGTTCCTCGCAAATACGCCAACAAAGTCAAGCGTATGCGTTGGGCCTTCTACGAGATTGTATGCAAACACAATCTAGTCCGAGGGCGCAAAAGGTTTTCAAAGTCAACTCATGCGAAAAGTCTATTCAAATAGGATTATGTTGTGCTCGTGTTGGACAACGGCTAGAGAAAAACTACGATCTTCAAGCCAATCATACATCACGTCTGGTGAGATACCCCAGTAATACTAGCCATCAAGATATGCGACTTAGGCTTTTTTTTTTTACAGGGGCCAGGAACAAAAATGCATAACGCACACCCTTTGGTCTGGGTAGTGTGGGACTCTCAAACCCACTAAAAACCTGGTGACCCCCTAACCTACATGACCGGGATACTTGTGGTATTACTTCAGTGCGTGTAGGGATCCGCTAGTCTGGCTCTCAATCTTCGGCCTGGCGGCGCTCCATGCGTTGCCGCCTCTCTTCCGTCAGCTTTATCTTCTCTCTCATAACAGTCTCCACAAAATCAGAGCCCGCCTCCCAACTTTTTTTCGAGCTGAGCATCCCTGAGAGTAGGTTCTCTCGTCGTATTGCACTGCACGTCTAGCCGTGAGCGGGTTGTCTGTCTCGTGATCTCAAGAGCTCTGCATGCAAAAAGAGTGTGATCCACGTCGTCGGTCTCGCCGGCATCGCACAAGACACATATGCCTACCTCAGTCTTTCCAATCTTCACCATGTAGGTCTGGAAGCTGCCATGACCGGTGAGAACTTGGGTTAGGTAGTACGTCGTTTCCGCGTACTCGCATCGGTACCATTTGATGAGATCTGGGATTATTGACCCCGTCCACGACCTTGGTGCGTCTCGTTTAGCCCCAGTCCACTCAGCCTCCCAGCTTTCCAGAGTCTTTATTCTTGCATCGTCTTTTCTAAGTGTCTGGTCCCTGTATAAGAGGATATTCTCCTCTATCCGTTTTGGCCAAGGTATCATGCGGGAAATTACCAGCACAGCGTCTGTAGACACCGTCCTGTACGCTCTGGCGACCCTGATGGCCAGCACTCTCTGCGCCTTCCTTAGCTTTTTCTTATTCTTCTTGGTCTTCAGTGCAGCTGGTCCCCACACTGCTGACCCGTAGAGCAGAATGGAATCAGCGACTGATGCTAGAAGACAGGCGCTTTTTCTCCGAGGGCCCTCTTGTTCTTGGCATTAGCCTGGCGAGCTTGCCCGCAACCTGATGCGTTTTGGCCGTTGCATAATCAATGTGGGCTGTACAGCTTAAGTTTTTGTCGAGCATAACACCCAGGTATTTGACCTGCTTGTGTATATGGATCATGTGACCGTCCACACAGATATTCCAGCTCCCGGCAGTGCTTTCTGCCAATAAGCAAAACCGCCTCGCTCTTTTCCGGGGCTAGCATCAGGTGATGCGATTTCATCCACCGGCTAACCCCATCTAAGGCGTCATTTGCTCGGTCCTCCAAGAGCTCCGCATCCCTTGCGGTGACTAAGATTGCCAGGTCGTCGGCATAGGCGACGAACTCAACACCGCGAGGCCTGCTTATCTCTAGCACGCCGTCGTACGCTAAGTTCCATAGCGTAGGTCCTAGCACGGAGCCTTGTGGTACACCTGCAGTCATCGCGTACTCCCTGCCGTCGTAGCTCACACTTCGTTTGGCCAGATACGACGCTATCATACGCCGAATGTACGCTGGTACTCCCTTTTTCTCCACCGCATTCAGAATCACCCTCCAATTTGCGCTGTTAAACGCATTCTTTACATCCAGCAATATCAGGAGGCAAAGATTACGAACTCTGGGGCTCTTCTGTCTCTCCTCTTTGGCCTTAGCGAGTATCTTGCTAATGGGCTGGAATCTGGACCTTCCTTTACGAAACCCGTACTGATCCTCTGAGAGCGAGATTTGCTTTTCCTCGATTGCGTCATTGAGCCTGCTCGCGAGTATTGACTCCACGGCCTTGGCAACTGTGTCAAGAAGACAGATGGGCCTGTAGGCTGAGGCCGAGCATGGCTCCTTCCCCGGCTTTGGGATAAGAGCCAGGCGGGCCTTCTTCCATTCTTCTGGAAACCGTCCCTCTCTTAGAAGTGCGTCTACGACCGTTTTAAAGACCGATGGGCACTCCTTCATTAGACATTTGATCGCCTCCGGGGGTATGCCGTCGGGTCCTGGAGCCGTGCCCTCTGACATCCTTTCAGCCGCTCGCTGGACCTCCTCGAGCGTTACAGGAGAAATATCCTCCTCATTCACCGTAATAGGGTCTCTGCCTTCCTCCGTCTGCACCGGAAAAAGGTGAGCCACAATGGCTTCTACGAGATCAGGTGGGATCGTTAGAGCTGTCTTGCCCAGTTTGTCCATCACAATTTTGTAGGGCTTTCCCCAAACGTCCTGCTCGATCTCCTTGATCATTTGGTTCCAGCACCGAAGCTTACTCTTTCTGATGGTGGTCTTCAGGTTCACGCGTGTTGCCTTGTATTCGGACCAGCGATCATCTGCTTTATCCCGCCACTCCTGCTTAGACGATTCCGTTCTCGCCTTTTTGGCCTTCCCACGGGCCCTAGTGTATCGGCGCCGGGCTCCAATGCACTCTCTCTGTGCAGCGGCCACCTCGGGGGACCACCAGTACTTTGGTGCAGCGTTTCTCCGCCGCGGATGTACTGGAGCTGGCATTGCCTTCTCACATGCTTTACGGAGGATTTTGCCTAAGCTTTTCTCGTTGAAGGTGTCCTCCAGTTCGTTACAGCCCCGAACTATCTCCTCCTTGAGCTTCTCCTTCCTCATCCTGCGAGCCGACCATCTGGGCCTGTGGAATCTAGCGGCAGGCACCGTGCTTTAGAGTGATCCGTCGTTTGTCACCGTGTATGTAATATATCGGTGGTCACTAAGGTTCTCTTCGTGTTCGAGGACATCCCAGTTCACTACTCTGTAGGGTGTGTTCGCGGCGCTGATCGTCAGGTCTATAAAGGCTTCCTGATCTCTGCGGGCGAACGTCGCGGCCGCTTTTGGGTTGTTCATAACCAGAAGGTTCCGTTCGGCCAACCATTCCATCAGGGACTGTCCCCGAAAGTTGGTGCGCCTACTACCACAAAGCACAGACGCCGCGTTGAAGTCTCCCGTGATAATCTGGGCCTGATGATCCTGCGTTCTGACGCTGACGTCCAGTGCCTCAAGGTATTCTGCAAATTCCTCTTGGCCTCTGTTGGGGGAGAAGTAGCAGCTATAGAATACTGCGCCCCCATCGATCTGTATCCAGGTGAACCCCTTTCCCTGGCCCCTGTCCCGGATTGCGATGTATTTTCGACGGTTTGTCCACCAGATCGCGGTGTCCGTTCTTTCGTCTACTATCCATACCCTTTTGTCCGCTGCCTTTGCCAGGGCCTCGTTTGGCTCTGACAAGAGACATAGGTCAACTCCCAACCGGTATACTGCTGCCGCCAGAAGGTCATGGGCGGCCCTGCATCTATTGAGATTAACCTGCAAGACCTTAATTTTCATAGCTTGTCGAGATTTCCTGATGCGTTCTTGCCGCCATAGCTGCATCTGCGGTTGCATTTCTGGCTAAGGTGGGAAACTTTGTCGTGTGTCTCCTACTTGGTCTCTTCCAACCACTTTCCTCCGTTTCGTGGTTTGTCCTAGTCTCCTCTGTTGTCGGGCAACCGGCACTCTTCTGCGGTCCCTCCTGTCGGAGTAGTAGACCTATCTTCTTCCTTCGCAGATCGTCCACCCATTTTCTGTAGGCAGGACATGCCATTGAGTTCGCTGAGTGCCCTGCCACAGAGCATACGTAGCACTTTCTGATCTCAGCAGTGCAATTTCTCGCTAGATGTCCAGTGGCTCCGCAGCGATGGCATCTGCGGTCTTGAGGCATTTCTTCAGCACAATCCTTCGCCGTATGGCCCATCCCCTGGCATCTCGTGCAGCATGGGAGATCGATCCGTTCGGTCACCCGGCAGTTTGACCAACCCGCACTAAGTCGTCCTCTCTTCAGTAGGGCCTCGCCGATCCTTCTACTTATGACCAGGGTAGAGATCCAGCCTCCACTTGCCGCTTTGCGTGGGACCTCTGCTGTTACCTCGCCCTCCTCCTGGACCTGGTTTTTGACGGCTTGCTCCAGTTCCTCCTTAGAGGTGCCCTGTTCAAGGCCGTGGAGGATCAGCTTCATTTGTGCGTCCCTTTGCCAGGTTTCGACACTAACGTTCGATGAGACCTTTAGCTGGTTTGCAAATTTTTCGCACCCCCCGGCCTCTCTTTCTCGTACTTTGAGCCGGATGTCTCCATTAGCAGCTCCCTCGACCTGAACCTGTACTCCGAATTGGTCCGGGCAGACTTTGGTTTGCAGTTCTTTAAGGATGTCGGCGTAGGAGCCACCTCCCGTTCGGACCACCACTGTGTTCGTTCTGGTGGTTCTGTGCGTGCTTTTGACGCTTTCTTTCTCTCTCCTTTTTTCTGGCCTTTCTTAAGGCAGAAATCTACTGAAGCGGCGAGTTGTCCTCCCCAACATGCCTCTGCGGCCTTTCGGGCTATTACCGTGTCCAGGTCTTCCGGGAAGTGGACCGCTATCGGGCGTCTCTTCTGGCTCGTTTGACCGGCGTCTCGCTCCTGCGGCCCTGCGTCTTGTTCAGCTCGCTGTAGATGCGTGGTCATTTGTCGGAAGAGCCTTACGACGCTTTTGACCTCAACTTCTCCTTCCTCTAGTTTTCCGACCACGAGAATTCTAGTGATCTCTGGTAATTCCTCTGCGGCGGAATCTCCGTCTTCCGGTACCACTTCCGCACGGGTTCGAAATACTGCCACGTTTCCAGGTTTGACGACCTTTACTCGGGTTACCGCCGGGAATTGCGGCGTCAAGCGAGCAAGAAGTTCTGAGTCTTTGGCCGACCCTTCGCGTATGACCGCCGCCCTTACTTCTCTTTCTGTCAAAATGCTACCGTGAACATTCTTTGTCTTGCTATAGAGTCGTATAGGCCAATTCTCTTTGACCAGCGTGACCACCTCCTCCTCAGTCGTTGCCTCGTTCATGCGCCTGTGCAGCTCTGCTGCGCGCTGATCCTCTTTCTCTTTCCTAATCTCCTCGGCGCTGATCTCCGTCTTACATCTGTTGCAGATTTGCGGATCTCCAGATGCCTTTGTGACTAGGGTCGCCTCTGAAGCATCTGCTGGCTGGAGCTCCATCGCAAGCTTAAAGTCTCTTTTAGCTTACTTCGCAGCTCTGCCAGTTCGATACGGCCATCTTCATGCAGTCTCCTGGCAGCCCTGTGGAGCTTCTCTGAAACCCTTTTGATGTCAGTTTGGGTCTTGGTGTGCTTCACGGTAAGTGCTTCCAATTCGGACGCACTTTCTAGTAGTGCTTCAATCATGGAGTCCAGTCTATAAGTTGCTTCGGTCGCCTTTTTCACTTCCTTGTGGCCCGTTTCGTCGGGCTTCTCTGGAGCGTCCTGGATCATTCGCTCCAGCTCCTGCCGTTTCTTGATCAATGGGGATCCTAGTCGTGGCCACCGAGCCAGTCTCCAGTCTGCCGCAAGTCTCTTCTATCTGAACTCCCGTTGGGCTAGCAACCGGGGCTCTTGTTAGAGCCTTTCCTTGGGGAGGATTTTCTCCGTCCATACAGGCCGTAATGGAATCTTCGTCCATGGTCAGGTTACGCTCCTTAGCCCCTTGTCCGGGCGTAGGTTGCCTGGTAGGCAGCAGCGGTGAGTTTTCTCCACCTGTGTCTTATATATACCTATATCGGTACTGAAGCACTATCACGCATACATATACACATATAAATACACACTGATCGGTGCAATACTACCACATATAGTGTACTGCGTTTATAGACTGTGTGATACAATATTGCGATATATAATGCGCCATATATAATACACAATATCTACACGCCAGTCTATATATATATATACAGAGCGTGGTACAGTAATTTGCTTTTTTGCTATCTATCTGTACCCACGCCAGACACTTTTTATATAATGCAGTGTTACCCTGCGTTAGTTGAACTGCCGTTAGAATTCAAATTTGAATGTTCGGCGGACCGCTCGGAGCCTTCCGACCGCTGCGCGGGCGGTTTCGTTTTGCTTCAGCCTGCCGAGAAGGACTTGTTTGAACTTCACAGCAGCCTGGCTCCTTACAGCTTCGTCGCACGGTCACGCACGATACACCAAAATGGTCACTGAGTTTCACACATCACTACGGTATGTCACTCTCTAGGTTTACCTGCCTGTATACACACGAGCAAGCAAAACCTCTCGGAGCTCCGTAGGCACACGTCCGCACTCTTTGGCGCCAAACCAGCTTCTATGCGACTTAGGCTAGAAACGTATATATATATATATATATATATAGAAAATATTGCGATGATTTATTAATCATTCACAATACATTTGCACACTTGGCAGTGCTTGCGTCATTATTTACATATATATATATATATATATATATATATATATATATATATATATATATATATATATATATATATATATATATATATACATGTTTAAATGTAATAAAATGTCAACGAGCTAACTCCGTAAACAAAATAGCTCTTCGACAGGCTTCAAGGTGGTAGATAGGTCACGGCTGCTCGCATAACCGACACACACAGCCGACGTCAGGGTTGTAGAAGCCCCTTCTATGGCTGAATTTATGGTGGAATCCATGAAGTGAATAGTAGGTCACAAGATGCCGGTTGGGTTGTAGTATTATTTGCCCGTTTTGCGTGACCATGCTGGCGATTCAAAGATTTGTCGATAGGTAGAAAATCTAGTTGCTGGGAACTTATTGAGCACCACCCGTACTCTCCGAACCTTGCACCTTCAGACTTTTACTTACTCCAATATTTTAAAAACTTCACTCATTTACTGGTTCAAAATGAGGTACGATAGTTTCTGTTCCCAAGAAAAACGACTTTTACAAAGGAGAAATCGAAGAGCTGAATGATCGTTGTCCAGATGTTTTGATAAAGGGGAAACTATATTGACAATTATGTAAATCCACTTGCATGATTTTGCAAATTAATGTTTTCGCTTTAGGCAAGAACTTATACATCAATCCAATCATACCGGCAGCCAATTTCAGGCCGCTGGCATCTGAGAAACAGGATAACAGGAACCCTTTTCACACGCAATATCTACATGTACTTATTTGGTAATCAATGGAGCATAATCCGAACCTACTTGATAATCAATGAAGCGTAAACTCCGTAATCAATGCGGAGGCCCCTGGAGAGACCTGTCGGCAGAGCTGAGACCTGTCACTTTTCCAAATGGGGAAAAGTTGGGTTAACTTGCTAAAAAAGCCATATTTTTGTAACAAATTTCGCTGCTGGTTTTTTGACGCATAAAATGTCGGTAAGGCAGCTACAACTTATCCATAAGATATCGTCAATTCCCCAGTTATCTTTCCGATAGTAATTCAGCAATGTTGAGTACGATAGCACAAACATTTTCTACGTTTTCTTTAGTTATTGACGTCAAAAGCCTTCCCGAACGGGGGTCATTTACGGTTACTTCACGTCCATCGCCAAATTAACGGTATTATGTATACACAGTGTTTCGTGGCTTTGCTTGATCGCAATAAGCAGCTCGCAACATTTCCACCACTTTAGAGCGTATGATCTGGTTTTAAATTATTTGGCAAAGAAACGAGTGGGTGACTCCAGGAGATATGCCAAAACCGGTAATCAAGCAGGATTTCTACCTAAATACGACTATGGACTACGTGTAATGGGACTGGGAATGCATGTTAAATTGGAAAATACTCAAAAGCACGCCACGGTCAACAGGAACCTCTACATTGCTTAACTGCACCGCGTAAATGAGGCTATTTGACAAGGCCAGACCATAATGCTTACCAACAGCGCCAGGTCTTATGTTGCACAAGAACTCGAATGGAAGGTTCTTCAGCATTCACCGAATTTTCCGAATCTTGGGCCAACCGAATATCACATTTTCTTTTTCATGTCGAATTTTATATCGGGAGTTACCTTCGACTAAGAAGTGGACCACAAAAACTGGCTCAAGAACTTCTTTGACACCAGGCCGGAAGATTTCTGGCGGAATGCAATCAAAAAACTGGTCAAACGGTGGGAGGAGGTCGTAAACAGTAAAGAAGAATACATAACTGATTAATGTATGGTTGCAATTTTTTTTTCAAATATACCTCGTTGAAGTTTTAAAAAAGCGCTACTAACTTTTTGCACAATCTAATATTGAGGAAAGTCCATCCTTCCAAATTTTCTTGTTTTGTAAAGAGTGATCAAGGTTTTTCTCGTACCCTTAAATGTTTTATCTAGTTTTGTCTCGCAGATAATTCTGACGTGAGGGGAAACAAGTAATGATATGAAGAGGGTCATGGTCAAGCCTACAAGGTGGGAGGGATAAAACATCTCATGCAAAATCCAACCGTTTGCGTGAGGTCGCCAGATGTTTGCAGACAGGCGTTGTCATGGTGGAATAAAATCCATCTACGATTGGATAGTTCGGAGCCCTTTTTGACCACGGCCTTCTTTAAACAATCGAGCAACCGGCAGTACTTCTCAGTCTAAATGTTTAATGCTTGCGGGGAACATATACATCGCAGCAGAGGCGAATGAACAGATCGATGTGCAAACACACAAATCTTTGCCACGGAAGCAGTCGCATTTAACGAGAAAGTCAAAATGATTAGTAATAAATATTAAGATCTTCGTGGCAAAGAAAAACAATAAACATTTTTGGTAAATATTATTTAATGTGCCATTTTTCTTTCACACTCACAAAACAACACAGCGACATCGCATCGAGTTACGTTCAGTAGGAACAGATTCCCCATACTTCAGATGACGCTAATGGCAGGACCCCTATTGCTAGCACGCGCTCGCCTCCACCGAACTACGCTGAATAGTGAAGCGCTTATTAACAATTTTTTTCTAATGACTAATCCAGAATGGCAGTAAGCGTAGAATTCTACACCTCGTGTCAAAGACAACTTCATTTTAACTTCATTCTAAGCTGTGTCGTTTATTTACTGGGCGCTACATATCTTAAACATCTTACTTACAAGCCAGTATGCGGCACAAACCCCAGAGATACAGCAAATTAATTCTAGTCGCAGCATTTTTTTTAACATAAGCGGGCATTTAGCCTAAAACTAGACATTAGCCAATATATGGGTCAGCCTTATAACATATATTGTAACTAATGGCAAAAACTCTTTACATATACAAAGGATAGGCGGATTTCATTCGTTCTCTTGTCCCTGATGTATGAATGTAGTGATAATAGACCCCAAAAGTAGGCATTTTTTCACATACAGGCGTAGACACACACGAACATGTATATAAGACGCAACACGCTCGTTGTGAAAAGTGCCGTGCTACAAATGCAACTGTCACAGGGAAAAAACGAGAGACAAGAAGCATACAGACACCGATCTACAGAAGAGCCTGCTTTGGCAGAGTCATTTCCTTGTGGAGCTCGTTCGTGGCTCCTACCTACAACCCCTTGTTTTTGCACAAAAGCGAGGCTACTAACAATTGTAGGTGTTCACAATAAGATGCAGCACTGAGTCCTAAAACGGGTTTTGAAACTCTCCATAGGAGTGGCAGGCGTACTTTTAACGCGAGCACTTGGTTTTTTGTTGCCAACCGTTTTAGAAGGGGCGCGTGCCTTCTCGCAATGGCAAATACAGCATTTAGAGACGTTGTCCTGTTTAATGATACTTGCGACTTTTATCGGAAGCGATTTCTCCTTATTTATGATGCACGCTTCTAGGGCCTTTCTAGTCTTTGGTGTTTCGGGCGGACTCGTTGTTGTTGTTGTTGAATCCGTTGAACTTGTTGACAAGGTTGACGATGAGATGCACGTTGAACTTTTCTCTGTTAACGGGATTGCACTTAGGGTCGGTTCGAAAGGGACAGGCTTTTTGACAGCCTTCTTTGTGGACTTTGGTATAGACGCACTGCGGCTAATTGCTTTTGGCATCGCGACTCAAACATCGTCATCAGACTGTAATCAGGTCTTGCATCTAGGTTGCACGGCAAAATACTAGTGCCGTTTAAAAAAAATCCTTTCGGGGCTGACTCTCAGCCAAGATTTAACGTCCACGGGACTGCTTTTTGCATTGCTCAATAGACGGACCGTTGCCCATAAACACAAATGTGCAATGGTGGGGCTCGAACCGCGCACCTATCTGTCTCCTCCGGTCGCGAGGCGCAAACGCATGCCACCACGCCACCGGGCTCAACTAGTGCCGTTTAGTGCTGACTATCAAGGTCATGTTGAACCAAGCAGAAAGGCCTTATATAAAGTACGACGCAGCGCCCTCGTCGATAGGATGAGTCAATTCCTACCAGCCATTCCCTAGATAATCGTGACTGGCGATAACTCTCACAAGATACCAAAGTTTGCAAGGGACGTCAAACATGTTAACGATGGCATGAATTCCTCGCAACCTGAGTGCACAATGACCCGAGTTCACGAAGTTTCTAAAATATTGTTTCATTGAAGCATCTAAGGGACCCAGTGCTTGGGCCCGCGGCAAAACCGATTATTCACCTTGGTTTCTCCGCAGCCCAAAACCACGTTGTCATTGCTAATATTTTAAATAGTCTTTCTTTAAATCAAGAAATGCACAACTAAATAGTCTGTTCGTTTTATTTGTAGTTCGAAGTTTTCTCGGACCTCTAGCATAGCCTCATTGGTGCATCGTTCTTGTCTAAATTCATATTGTTCAATTAAAGCGGAAGTTTGTTTAACTGTGGTTAGGACACTCGAAACAATGGGAGCTGGTTGAAAAAATTGGCGCAATTTCTTAAAACGGACAAAGTGGAGAAGCTTGGATACCAAAATAACCTAAGAATAGGTATGCAGTAAGCAGTCTAGACGGGTTTCGTCCTACAACTCGCTTAAGTCCTTAAAACACAGCTTTACACTATAAACTAAGATTTTTTGTGTTTTACTATAGCGTGTTTTATCTACAAAATTTATATTCAGTATATTACATTATGCATCTGGGACACATATCACGGAAGGTTAGCTAAGCCAATGTGCCTAGCGGGTGTGTATTGTGAATATGACGTGTCCGCATCGTTTAGGCTAGGCCAAGACCACTTCAGAAGTGTGCCCCGAACGGTGGCCGCGTTTCCACGTTGTATGTCAAGATCTAGACGTTGCTTAAAAATGACGACGATCTGCTATCACCGGTTGACAGATTTAACAAAGTGTCGACTTTGTAGATCAGCTGCCTGGTCCGAACACCAGGAGCACCCAAGGTCTCAAACGCGGGAGGGGGGAGGGGGAATCTCGACTGATGAGTATTTTCTTAGCTTGCTGGTCTCCGCAAGGTGGGCTACACAATAAGCTTCGGATGCGCCGCCACCGACTAAATAAGGTGCTAGGGAGTCGGCTGTGGAGTAAGGTAAGATTTATATCAAAATATAAATATTTGTCATTCGTGCTTGAAACGGTGCGGACGTGTTGAAACTGGGGTTCATGGAAACGAGTGAAAAGTATAGTGCTTTTGAGTGAACTGTTGGAAAAAAGCGTACGTGCTGGTGTTATACCAATAGAGAATACGGTGGAGCATCCAAAAACAAGAGCTTAGTGTCGATAGTTTCGAAGTGCTTCACGGTAAGCACCAAAGCACCACCGTCGCCGGGCGGTAGAATGGAGCCCAACCCGATGGTTTTAAAGATACATTTTCTAGACGCTACGCGCAGTGGAAGCTTAATATACGTGCCGGCCAGCTCACTCTTGGTATGTAATTGTAAAGGAGTGTTAAAGAAGAGAAAGGTGACCGAGCGCAGCCTTCTATATACAGGCTGCGTCGCCTATCGGATGAAACCGCGGCTGACAGCGGAGATGGAGCTGACGAAAAAAAGCGCTACGACATGACGCGATGCGGCTCAAGCTATGCAGGATCGCTGGCAAAGCATTACAACAGATGTCCAGCAGAGGCTAAAGAAAATCGGGGAGAGAAAGAGGCCCAAGTTGAGGAGAAGGAAAAGCGCGCAGTAGTGATACAGCAAGAACTGGTCGCAATGCGTAAAGCAATCAAGCAATAAGTAAACCACAATACAAGAGTTAATGAACTGAGAAAGAGAGCGCGAGAGAGAAACTGACCGCAACCACAACAGCGACATCAACCGCTGCTACAATAAAAAGAGCAGATATTTTTTTTGGCTAAGTCTCACCGGTCAACCAGGATATGCGGTGGTTATTAAACTGGTGGTACTCGCTGAACTCAAACGTAGGCAGAATACAAGAGCAGATTAATCGGGTGGCTACTCATACAACAGTATATATTTTATTTATATGACCAAGCTAGGTATAAATGTTTTTCATCATGACTTTGCTCTGGAATACATTCAAAACAATACAAAGACCACGACTTCCGATGGAGGGCAATAAGGGTAGGTAGGTGCCGTACTAGCGGCACGGCTAATTGGCAAAAGAGCGTGTGATTGACACAATGTGTGGCCGAGATTAGAGGAAAATACGTGTATTATCTAACAAAGCAATTTAGTAACATATTTGGAGGAGGCAGTCTCCAGGAGGGTTAGCGCAAGGGAAGAGTTTCTCTTCTCTTGAAGGAGGGGGTAGATAATAATACTTTACAAAATAGATAATTATTTAGGGGAAGAAGAGATATTACGGGGGAAGAGAGCTGAAAGAGAAAGAAACACAGTAAGGTGTAAGGGTCTCTGGGGGTTTAGCAAATATATAGTAACACGAAATATATGGAAGGCCATGTAGGTACCAGAATAGACGTTTGCAAATACCGCTATAGGCCATATTGAGTTTGGAAGATATATATGAAGGAAAAAACGGTAAATGTGATAGAATGAGTATACGATAAATCAGAAGCGAATTCCAGGGCAGGGATGTTGGATACAAGGATACAGCCAGATAAATATATGGAGAGGGGAGTACAGAATGTTGATCTTGTGGGTTAGTGAACAAGTCAGTTGAACATTTTATACAAAAATGTACAGTTCTGGGAGATTAGAGGTATAGGCCTGTAAGACGCCCTAGCTTTAGGACCCAACTTTAGAACGGATCATAATAATTTTACAGAGAAGAGGTTGTCTTAATGAAAGGCATTACTAAGTATGTATTGGAGGAGGATACATTAATATATATATATATATATATATATATATATACAGGGCAGACACGGGCGATAGCCTTTTCTGCAAAATTACCTGAATAGTTATAATTGTTTGAATTTATTTAATAAAGGAAATTTCAAGCTCAATGAAGTGTTATTAAACTTAAATAAATTTGCCGTCCGAAGAAGACGGTCCCATAAAAAATATGGTGCTTCCACCTTCAACAGAGGGCACCTCGTATATAGACCTAAACATGAAGCGCCAAATAGAAACCCACCGGGTTTTAAATTGGACAATACTACGGGACGAAGAATCCCTCAGCAACCATCATTCGTCCAGGGTGACATGCCTACCCTTCAGCCAGCAACGCCATCCTCGCCGCTGCGTGGGCCCACCAGACGCCAGGGACCCGACGGTCGCTGGAACGGCGGGTCGGACCAGAAGGTGCGCCCAAGACTGCGGCGGGCCTGCAGAAGCCCCTGAAGGAAGCGTACAGAGGACCCACGGGTCACGCTATTCACCAAAGACGCCACCGTCCTGTCACACCTAAACATTGATAAATGGCCGAGATTGACCGCTTCAGGAGGGACTGCGTCCAGGCGCGACGTCTCATCACAAGGGCCCGACGTTCGACGCCCGCGGGAGAGGCAGCTCTGCAGCACAACGCCGATTACAGGAGGCTGTGAGCCCTCCTTTGGAGGGAAATCTTCAGAAAAAAGGAGCGCTCCTGAAAAGCCTTTCTCGAAGAGCTGGAGGACGATTCCTGGGGCCGCTCATAAAAGCTTCCTTGCCCTAAAGAGGAGAGCAAACCTGACGCCCGAGGCCACCAACGAAGCGATAGCAGCGCCTCCGTCCTGCGGCTGGGAGCCTTCTCCCAGAAGCTGACCCTACGCCGGCGACCTCGTCCTCACCGTCCAGGCCTGGACACCGGAATTGCTAAAAAGGCGTAGGAATGAAGCAATCGCCGACGTCGCGTACTGGATGCGCAAATCAGGGTTTGCGTTAGCCCACTCCAAGAGCGAGGCAATTCTTCTCGTGGGCCGGAACAGGTGCCCCGCTCTTCATCTATACCTCAATAACGAAGATATTAATATCGTACACACGGCAAGATACCTCGAAGTATTTCTTGGTCGGGGTCTACGAGGCACTTATCACTTGCGCCGGGCAACGAAGAAAACCCTCAAAATTGCCAACAACTTTGCACGGCTCATGCGTAACACCTATGGGCCCCGGCACCCCAAGCGACGCATCATTATGTCTGTGGCCGAGTCAGTAGCCCTATACAGGGCTCCGGCCTGGCTTGCTAATACGTTAACAACTGTAAGGAACTGAAGTCACCTGCGCCGGGCTCAACGAGTCAAAGCCCTCAAGGTGATCATGACGTATCGCACGGTGAGCACAGCGACGGCGCTTCTATTCTTCTACGGCCCGGTGCCCTGGGATCGGAAGGCGGAAGAGCGCCGCCGTCTGTGGGAAGACCCTGCACTCAAAAATGAGGAAGAGCGGCGAGGCTCGGAGGAGGGTGCTCCAGAAACCAGTCTTCGGAAGCTTATACCAAACATCAAAGACCTGTTAAATCAGCTCGATGGAGAACCAACCTTACACGCGGGAGAAATGTGTCTTATGTCGAAAGAAACGTATATGTTAAAGTTCAACATCAAATGCCAAGCCAAGACATTCCCGCTTGCCTAGGCCATCCTCCGTCCTCTACGGGCTTGGAACTTAACCTGAGTGAGGTATATCTTGAATGCACCAAGGGCCGGACGTGTCAAGATATCTAAGGTCTCCCCAAATTTCCTTGTGGCAGCGTGGCCGCTGACTCTCAGCGGTATAGTTTATCATCTATTCTCAATGAGCATCGCTCAAAGAAAATTTGATCAACAACAGGGATCGAACCGGCGACACCCCGGTAGATGACAACTATGACTAGCGCACTAGTCCCCTAGACCACGTCGCCATACTCGTGATATATTCCCTAGATAGGCAAAACAATGTATCTAAATATATAAACATAGCTTTTAGTTCATTGTTTAGTTGTAGGATTACAGGCATATATAATTAACTTACTGCACAAAGCTTGCGAGAAGTGCAAGCAGCCGAGACTATTCTCATTTTCCCCATAGTTGTTGCCGCACTGAACCGCCAGTGATAGACATCTATGTACATTGTCAAAAACAATTGTCTCCCTCGTCGCCAGTTCGTCTCGCTTGCCAATCGCCTAGAGAAGCAGCCAAAAATGACTTTATCTAATATTTGATCATTTGTAAATGTGTCATCTACATACTTCTAGAGCGAGGTTGGCAGATGTGTTGTATATAGATAACTAACCTAGTGTACGTTCCATAATAACGATTTTCTCCATAGATGTTTTAACCGACTTTTTAGATACATTTACAGAGCGTGTCTCATCGACAGTCTTAGTCGCGGCTCGAGAATTCCACGGTTGACCGGTAATTGGCTCCGTGGTACAATTGAGAGTGCTCTAGACGTTAACCAGCGGCTTTACTTTGCAGCAAGGGCAATGCAGATGTACCGCAGCTATCGCGTTGCTTTAGAAATGCTGCGTAACTGTTTTGAAACAATGCTCCAATCATATACAAAATTATATACTCTTAACAATGCCAATAGAGATCGACCTTGCAGGGGATTGGGAAAAGACCCTTGCTTCGATTCAGTTCGTGGCTTGAAGGTGTTGGAGACTATCCAGCGTTCTAAGCGCAAAAAGGCCTTCGGCCCTGATTTTGCAAGGCGCGAGCACAAAAAAATGCCCCATTTTTATGACCACTCCTTCCAGATCTGTCTAATCGCTACCTCAACCAAGGCTGGATACCAGGAGCTTGGCAAAGCTAGGATTGGGCTTACCGAGAAATGCAAGGAATCGCCTGATTTACCTAATACTAATATTAGTGATCAAGCACCTAATAACGCGGTTTAAGCTTGCCGCGACTCTAGCACTTTAATAGTTCACGACGTACTCTCCACCACATGCGCCTTTGTGGCAATTCGTATGCTAAGAGACTCGACGTAGTAGTATGATGGCGAAGAGAGCGGTCGCAAAGTAGATATAGCTACAGGCGAAAACATAATTGCTTATTCGCAGCGTCAGTGTCGCCGTCACTTGCACTATCTCAGCCAGCAACAGAGGAACACTGCACAAAGCTCAACGAGTGTCCACTTCAAGGATCACACTAATGGCCCACAGAACAGTCAGTACGGCGGCTATCCTCGTTTTGTATTGTACAGTCCTCCGGGACTGTGGAGCAATTGAGCTGTTGAGAATATGCTGCGCTAAAAAGAAGAAAACCTGTTTGCCAATGTACCGCAGGAAACCCCGGAATAGGTAAGCTCTTAAATTACTCTTCCCTTCCGATCGTTTCAAACTAAACTTATGCAGTTCCCGATCGGATACAGGTGGGAATGTAACTGTTTTTAGTCCTACACCGCCGCCTCACGCCTGCAGACGAGCTTCCGGCAGTGGTTTCAGTGTGTGCGTTTCACAATTACCAGTAAGTCCTCTAAAATATAAAAACCAATTCACAGTTGGCCCCAGATTCCAAGGATCGCCAGCACTGGCTACGGATAATTGGACACGACCGCTTTAAACTTTCTCGATGCGTGTCCGACTACGGTATGTCTTGCACGGCTAGCTTGCTGACAGTCAAACATTACTAATGTAATTTGACGTGTTTTATGCGTAATGTGCTCATACCAATCATGTGGTGCAATTCGTCTAATGAATAAACTAAAAAGATTCAATGCTGCCCTGCGGGAAAGTAAGCCGCCTTCCTCAGAAGGAGAGGCATAATTTTTCTATATGACAACGACTGGCCCGTGACTCCACTACACAGTTGAAGTAAGATGTCTTGGTGCACCGACCAGTTGCTCCTAAATCTTTAGAACGTCCTTAATGGGCAGAGCTATGCTACAGAGAATGAACTAAACATTGTTCGAGCTCTAGTGACTAGTCTATGTGTACCAGAATTACTAAAAAAAAACGTCCGTCTACCTTAAGTAAGTTGGCAGCAAAATGCTAACTGCATAAGCAATTGATTAGTGTGTGCAGCTAATGAGCGTCTTCCGGGGAATTTAGTTAAGTGTGGATCATGACCGTGAATCATGTGTATTATTTATTATCTAAGCGTAGACAACCTAAATACGGTGAGCAAAAATAACTTTAATAAAACGCATGTAATCGGTACAATCTGCGGCACAAATTCGCGAACCTTCTGCTAGCTCGGGCCCATCCTATTGATGCAAGGACTGATTGCAGCCCGACGACGATGTTCGTGTCAAGATGTCAAAAAAAGCAACTAACATTAAACCTATATTACCACCGCCAACTAAGTCTGCCTCAAAATGTCTCACTCTCGAACCGACCCTGAGTGGACTCACGTGCACTGACACAAGTATTACGTGCACTTCCGCGGCTTCGACAACCACAGGAACGTCGACAGCTTCAACGGCCTCGTCAGTCAGCTCGGTTTCATCATGTTCGCTCTCAACTCAAAACATATCGACCAGCGTGAAAGCCGCAAAAACTAGCCTTGTGAAGAAAGCGCAAGCGCCACCAAAAAAGTGTGCAAGTATTCTTGTGGGTAACAAAACCAGGAAGTGCTGCTGTGGTGCTTCTAAAAATACCTCTGTTGCTAAGACAGTACGCGACAATAAGAGTGCCACGGACGGTCGACCAGTGGAAGATTTGAAACGTCGCTTTTCGTTCCAGTGTTGTGTCTTGTTGTGAAAATCTGTCATTATTCTAGAACACTTGCGCTTGTGTACATGAGCAGGAAGTCAGGGGCACGCCACAGTCGAACCACAGGGAACATGTCCCGGTTAACGCCATGATCGGTGTTTGTATATGTTTTTCTTTCAATGTAATATTTGTATTTGTGGCTAACTCTTTTTCACACAAAACATGTTGTGCAGTCTATACGTGTTTGTGTGTGTATGTGTCTAATAAAATGTAAATGCAGTCAGTATAACCTGGCACAAGCGCTCTACTAATTTCCTTCCGACAACAGCTTGGTCCCGACTTATTAAGGCAAAACCTAATTGCAGCTGATGGGGGGGCGGGGCTATCACTGAGGGGCTTACCACTTATGTGAAAGAGTTCATATCACAGGGATTCCATGCAAATTAAATTGCTAGATGTGAATAGCATAAAGATGAAAGTGTATTTCATCTTTATGCTATTCACAAACTGCTTAATATAGCATCACTTTACAAATTTGAATTAGGCACTCTAGCGTTTAAAAACTTCCGTGGCATGTTGCCTCCAGATTTATCTTTTTATTTTACATTCAACACCAACAGAAATCGCAACAGCCCACCTCTTAGAATACCCAATACTTATCGTAACTATAGACTTAAATCGCCTGATATGGCCATGGCCAAATTATGGAACACACTCGATAATGAATTACGGGAATGTACATCACTTAAGTTATTCAAGGAAAGATGGCACCAAAAATTACACAATGAGCAATGCCTTGATCGATAAGACTCTTCAAGGATATGCAGGTCATTATTATTATTATTATTATTATTATTATTATTATTATTATTATTATTATTATTATTATTATTATTAATATATTTTTTTTTATATACAGACTAAACTGATTACCAAATAGTACTAATGACATATAGATAACTGGAATGACAAGTAAAACAATGTATTAAACACGGATGTTCTGTAAGGAACGTGTGTTTGAAACTAATAAAACTGAACTGAACTGAACTAGGGTTCTGATGAAAGCTCAGAACATAATATATCCGCATCCTATATTTGTGTTCTACATTAATAGAATAACTTAACAAGGGTTCTGATGAAAGCTCAGAACATAATATATCCGCATTCTATATTTGTGTTCTACATTAATAGAATAACTTAACACTCTAATCGTACTTTTAATGAATATATTTTTTTACTTTTTTTTTTTAACTTAATGGGAGGTTGGATGGTAATGCACCATCTCTTTTTATTAAGACATCTGGACTCTCCGTTTTTTTTTCGACCATAGTCGATTTTGTTCACTACGGCATCCACCTTGCTTAAATTGGAAACCATGAAAACCACTCTAGGGAGTGGCCGGTCGGGGTCTCGAACTCAGACCTCCCGAATGCAAGGCAAAGGCTTTTGCCACTAATCCATCTTGCTTGGTAGCAGATAGGTGGCAGTTACTGTGAGTTTATGTTAATGCAACGGCGGGAGTAACTATGACTCTCTTACCGGCCTTGGTCCGCTGGTGCGTGACTGCCACGCGCTGCGGGGACCTTCACTGGCCCACTTGTAAGTTAGTCAGACGGTACAAACTCCCGAAACCGACACTCCCGTGTTTTAAGAACTAACCGGGGGGCAAGGCATACGATAGATTTGGGTGTCAACGAATTTATATTGTCATCCTGTCGTGGCCCATTCGAGGGCTGTTAAGGCTACTGCCAATACGGGGGACTCGTGCTGCATAGAAGTCCCCCGGGCTGGACGGTTAACGCCCCGAGTGACACTCGGTGGTACCGTCCGGGACGCCTGCTGCCTTGGCTTAATAGGCAAAATGAGCGAGAAGTGGCCACACGAACGCAGACCACCGGTCGAGAGGGCCTTCTGGCCCCGTATTTTACGGGGAACCCCTGCTCTGGAGTGGTCCGATGCCCTTCGGGGAGAAGGTATATTCCGGGGTGTAACGCGGAATCGCGAGGTGAATGCGTTTAATCGGTACGGTGGAGTAGTGTGGTACCCCCATTCCAAACCTCGATAGGGGGGAGGGTGGGGGATCTGCTGGCCTGTCAATTCGGGCTGGTGGGCACTCCCGTTCGGGTCCGCGCGTATTAAATCGCGGTTAAAGGGCGGGAGTGTAAGTATTTCTCTCTTTTGCTAAGACATCTGGACTCTCCGTTTTTTTTTCGACCATGGTCGATTTTGTTCACTACGGCATCCACCTTGCTTAAATTGGAAACCATGAAAACCACTCTAGGGAGTGGCCGGTCGGGGTCTCGAACTCAGACCTCCCGAATGCAAGGCAAAGGCTTTTGCCACTAATCCATCTTGCTTGGTAGCAGATAGGTGGCAGTTACTGTGAGCTTGTAGAGCGTATACACTCAACAAATGTTAAAATAAGCGGACCGAGCTGCGCACTAAGTAGTATTCAAAAGGGTACAACAAGACAGGCAAGAAGACAGGCAAACTGAAGATATAAAGTGATCCAAGTACAGATTATTGGCGATTGCATCCAACTACAGCCACATCAATTTGTTGTAAAAAGAGACTTTTTCATCTTAAATGCCTATCGATCTTGGTAGCTGTGAAAAGCCTAATTACATGTTAGACAACCGTGCAAGAGAACTATGTGAGAGCCCCCGATTGAACATCCACAAGCTGGAGGTGGTTAGCCTCCATCGACTTATTAATATTTTCGAGAGCCAGGATTGCTACAGCCTCCAGGGGGTCTGCCTCCAGGGGGAGACCATACATGCAAGGTCTCCGGCGTCGGCTAGAGTCTCGACACACACAGTACAGGGCCCAGTACGGAGCCTTGCGGGATGGATCCCTGCCGTGACGTTGTGTATCTCGCCGTCTCCATAGGTCAGTAATCGATGGTCCAGATAGAAACACAAAATTCGCTTTATGTACACGAGGATCTGACATTCGTTTATAGCCTTTATTATGGGCCCCAATTAGCCGTAGTAAAAGCATTATTTACATCCAGTAGAATACAAAGCATATACTTGCAGGATGCAAGTGAAGCTGTAAGTTCGCGGCCGGCAAAGCGGAGGACTTGCTCAATGGCGTCAAGGGTGTGCCGACCCCGTCTGAAGCATATTGGGTGTCCGTGAGGCCGCGACTGCCCTCCATGAACGTATTGAGCCTCTCCAGCAAAACATATTCAAAAAGTTTTGCCGCTACGTCTAGAAAGCACATCGGCCTCAAGGAAGAAGTATCTTCTCCGTGGGTTTTGGTTGGCTTCGGAACCGACGCGAGGCAATTGACCTTCTATCGGTGAAGGAACTGGCTTTTGCGAGGGTTGCGTATGCCAAAACATGCTAGTAGTTCATGGTCAGCAGGAATATGAGTCACCGACGAGTCCTAAGTATACTATAGTACAAAAGACAACGACACACAATGGATGTTTCTTTGTAGAAAGCAAGGCGCAGTACCAGACTACAAACACTTGGTGATTAACTTAACATGAAAGACGTGGTATATACTCCAAGAAGACACGAAACTGAAAATCTAAGCTTTATTTTGTTCCCGCAAGGCGTGCTTAGGAAACGGCTTGCCAGGTTGACATCAATATTGGTTCCACGATGACACGAACCAGTAACATAGCTAACATGAGACTTATCTCCAAGCTGTTATTAAACGTGTCGATTATTATAATAGTATAGCAAGCATTAAAATAAAAAAATACTCTTAAAGTTGAAAGCTGCAAGTGTAATTACAATGTAGAGCCTTTGTAGTTGTTGGCGATGCCAATGTGCACACAGTTGGTTACGTACACATTAAGCATAATAGAATATGGGCCTTTTCTACAATTTTAATTTCTCTGTTTCGTTTGTTATCGTACCTAACTCGATTAACGAACCGGCAATAATGAGTGTTTGTATCTATGAGTTAGCGCAATGTCAGTTGTGTGCAGCGTGATCCACGTCGTGTAAAAGACATCTTGAAAACATGGTTTGGTGCTCGTACCTAATTTTTTATGTGTCCACTAAGCGTGTCGTTTGTTTGTAAGCCTGCGTCTTTGGTTAACACCTTGCAGCACGAAGCTATTGCGCATGGGTTCCCATCAAATTTGATTTTTCTCTTAGAACTAGTTAATGACGAACTACACGGGTACGAATCATAGTGCGTCAGGCGCCGGAAAGCAGCCGCATGCTTTAGGGGAGGAGTGTACTCTTGTTTGCCACTTGGTATGTGGACTGGACCGTCGTCGAGTTGGAAGATGGTTTCGAGAGCACCGCTTGAACCAAGCGAGATGCTGAGGCAGGCTGCGCGTTTGATGGTGCCAATTCGGCGATGTTAGCCAGAAGCTCGTCAAGAGTCAGGTAACGTCCGTAGGATGACGACACATAGCTGTAGGTTGAATCGCCTGATATCAGGACGGTGCGCCAGCATCACATAGACCAACACACACGCAGCAGCAACAACACATAGATACAAATTAATTTGAGAAGCTTCAGCAGCATTATCGTTTTCACTCTCGGTTGACGAGGTCATGCTAGCTGAATACCTACGTTGCAGTGTGGTGTAGACATGCAGCTAGCGTTAATAGCAAAACGTACACGACAAGAGTTACTCCAGCATTTTCTTGGCGAAACGCATACAGTAGCAACGTATATATATATATATATATATATATATATATATATATACTTGTGCATCGCTTGTTTTGTGTCGCGACGCTCGTTGCGGCACAGAAGTGGCAATCTGGTATCGCGAAGATAACCGACGGAATCACACGGGCTCGTGGACTTTCAGGGGTTTACCAAAGTGGTTTTGTGGAAAAAGAAATCCATCGTCTCACGCGAGCAACGACAGCTCGATAAGCTCCGGTATTCAAAATTACCTTGCAGAGGTAACCAGCTGTCACGTCAAATTCTTCAGTATTTAATAGACGGTCGATGCTCAGAATTTTTATAGAGATCTACGCTGCGTCGCCAATCTGGAACATCGTTGGTCATACTCAGCCAATTGTGGTCTAGGGAAACACGTTAAAGTGTATTATGCTTCTTAGGGTGTTAAGCCTGGAAGAGTACCTCGTATTGTCGGCTGTCTGTTCAACCATCACCTTATGGAGTCACGCCTTAGAGCCACGCTTGTAATCAAGCGTGACTTCATCAGTGCCCGAAGTGACGACCTGTTGGGTGCGGTCAAAAGCTTGGGCCCCGAGCACCATTTACATGGAGTCGCGCTCTGGAGCCACGTTTGTAGTAAATCTTGACTTCAAGAACGCCTTCAACGGTGTCCAAAGAGCCACCCGTTGAATGCAGTTAAAGCTTAGGACCTGAGTGTGTTTGTTCCACCAGATACAATCGGCTTATGAGAAGCTCTCTTGACTTCCTCCTCCGCACGATATAATAATGTCGCAAACTGGAGTGCAGTAAAACAGCCCATTGGGTTCTTCCCTGTTGTGCCTGGCTATATATGTGGCCAACTACTTTGCGAGCCTATTTTGCGGGGTGGTCTAGGCTGGGCCCAGCCAGTTTTGCGGAATGGACTAGGGTTGTCCGATGCGATTATCTTATAGGAGATAGCTTTGGCAGCCTTTTTCCATAGGTCCATGCAACATGCTAGAACCCCTTTTCGATTCCCTTCGTAGACTCAGAAGCTTGATTAAAATCCAGCCGCCCAAAAGCAGTTACCCCTAGCGGCCACGAGCCCCCTCGAAGCCGGGCGCCAGACAGAATGGCCGGCGAGTCTATATGAGCAAAGGTTAGAGAACCGGATTTCTGGGTGCATTACGGGCGCTGATAAGGCCAGGCTGCGCGCCATTTCGTCTAAATAGGCGGACACATAGCTCCGCGCTCTACCATATGTCCCGAATTGAAACTCCGTTAGATGACGAATCGGAGGATCACGGTTAGATTTTGTTTAGGCGCGGGCCTGATCTACGCACACGTGCGTCTTTTCCAACGAGTGGAACGTAGAGAGAAGATTATGGCAGGACCAGCCAACGCTACAGCGTCAGGCATTCCCAGTCCACTAAAGGATATAGGAAATAGAGCCTGCAATCTTCGGTCGGGTAAGAGGCGTATGCTGAGGAGCACGTTCAGTGTCTTCAAGGTATACTCGTTGAAGGTTTGAAAGTTGTTGGTCACGTCGAAACAGTTGCCCCCCACCCAAAAAGTGAGATATCTGGGCCGCCGAAAGCACGATTCTATTAAGTATATTCCGCCATGAGGTCTTAGCGATGGAAGATGGGTCGTGATGCATCTCTCTCCATGCGTCTAAATCCCCAGATAGCTTCTCTGGGCAGAAAGGCACCCCGAGAAGCTTCATGTCACTTTTCTGGACGACCCTGCAACCAGGTAGAAGACTGGTATAGCTCCGATATATCTGGCGAGATCATATCCTCGGGGCATGTGACGTAAACCTCGCATGTCCCGGGGTTTAGGGGTAGGCCACTTACCTCCTTGAAGTCCAGGACTCTGCGGATATCATCGACTATCATGGCTAATTTACCCCCAAGCACACCGACGGATCTTAAGACCGTGGACAGCAGATTCTGAAGAAGTCGAGATCTAGAGAAATCAAGTGCGTAACGGAGCAATACGGCTTTGGTCCGAGGAACCCTTCAGAACTGGCTGCTTTTCTAGAGTGGACCCTATATGTAAATCACTTATACTGAATATATATATATATATATATAGTTGCGACGATCACCTACACGCTCACCCCCTCGAACCTGGAGGCCAACGCATCTGCCGCTGGCTCCGTGCCACGCAAGGCTGAACGTCTTAGGACCAACAAAAATGCCCAGCTCACCAACAAGTTTATTTTCGTGCCGCTGGTATTTGAGACACTCGGAGGGCCTGGCCCTTAGGCAAACTCGCTCGTACAGAGGATTGGCAAACAAATCGAACAGGCGACAGGGAACAAAAGAGCTTTTGACTTTCTACTTCAGCAGCTATCTCAGGCGGTTCAGCGCGGCAATGCGGCAGTAATAATGGGCTTATCCAATGAGGGTCTGCCTCGAGGACAAGCTCGACTAGTAGAACTCCTCACAAGCCCAAGTGTATTTAGTTATTCACAGTTCCCAGTAACCATAACATTAAATAATAAATATATATTATTAAGTCGCTCTAAAAATATATATACATATATATATATATATATATATATATACAGACGCACTAGTACGGAAATCTCCGGAAGCTGACTCGTCTGGTGTTGATACATCCTGTAAGAAAATCTAAATGATTTCTCTACATACCGGCCGATACGTACGTTAAACAGGCTCTCCAAGGCAGTAGAACATTTCACACATATAGAAATGCGACAGGAGGTCTGCGTGGTTGACACACCGTTTGAAATGCGATGTTCCCATAGCAACCACAAACAACAGATTCAATCTCGCACGTACGAACTGTGATATCGCAGGAAATATTCTTGTTGGATCAGGTTAACTGTTGTCCTGCTGCAACATTTCTCTGCTGGGGAAAGCTCGTATATATAGAGTAACGAAGAAGCGATAACGACGTGAGCATTTAGACGCTATCATTCCACAGCCAAAACTTAGCCTGTCGCCTATAGATGTGTTGGCCAAAACGTAGAAAATGTCTGCCTCAAGACCGAGCTGGATACAAGAGCGTTCTCCCGGGAGGTCCACAGTATTAGGGCAACAACTCAGCCTAATCTGCAACTAAAGAACTTCTAACAAATACGACACCAAGGCGTACTATTGGCCAGAAATAGTACATTATGTAACAGGCACTGCAACAGTTTATCTTTTGAGGATTTCATTAATGTAGCTGTAACGACGACTACGTAAGATCTATAATCCCTACTGATTTTAACTTACGTAGTGGGCAACATTGCACTTAATAAGCTCATGTTAAGGGCGCTTCAGGGCTCAACTTGGAGACTTAGGACTTTGCCTGAGCGCGGAATAATAAAAGTTATAGAAGCTATTTTCACAACCACGAAAACACGCACACGCCTATACCGAGCGCGCGGAAGCATAGACTATTCAACACCTATTGGCAACGGTTGGATATACGATACGTTACAATGTTGCCAGAAAGCCACTAGCCAAATAGGCCTATTCTGCCTTTTAGACAAGTTACAAAACTAATCAAACCACTCCAACAGCCAGAATACGGACGCTAGTAGACTCCAAGGCACAACGATATCTAACTCGAACAGAAAGCAACTTCTCCAGTAGCTTGCGACGCGCACTTCCATAGCCATATAGTAATATACACTAAATGGCCCACAGTCATTCTGATTTATTAAGAATGCGTGACGCTAATCTTTAGCCGCTATACTTCGATTCTAAGATCCCAGTGTTTTCCCTTCTCATGGAAATAGACAATCAGGTAGGAACAAAAAGGAACTTTGATATACAAGTCCTAAAGCGGTTCCCCGGAGTACAAACTCTGGGGATATATATGTATGCTTCTTTTTATATATATATATTCTTCTAAATTATAATAAATATTTAGTCCAATGTCTTGTCGGTAAAAAAAAAACTCTAGGGATATAATGAATGGTCAAGTTCTCTGGACCACCACACTACCTCATAACAGCCAAACTGTGCGTAAACCCATTTTTGCAGTTAAAAGGCGCACTAAAAAGTGATCTATATTTTACCATACTTTGCATACAGCCACGTAGGGTAGCCATATATAAAAGGAGAAACATAAACCTTGACATCTTACGATGCCTATCTATCTACAATCGCACATGCACCCTTGTGCATGTGCGATATAGTATAGATAATAGAAAAGAAAGATGAATCGCACATACCGGCCGCGTTGTATTGCGGTGAGATGGTATTAAGCAGCACCCGGCCTCCGCTGTAGACTTTGAACTCAAAGGCGTCCCCAAACACACCGCTAAATGAATATTCGTTGCGAAGCAGCGTGCGGAAGGTGGCAGCGAGCTGAAGTGGAGTTAGGCAAAACAACGCCAAGTTCACTGTTGGTACGGCTGAAGTGTCGGTAACGTTTCTGTTCAATACAGTCAGTAAAAACAACAAAAGAAATCGAATTGAATTAAGTACGAATAGTACACACTAGTATTTAGCATAGTATATTGGATGGGACTGAAATGGCTATTCGGATGCTAGCTACTCTGGGTAGGGGGCATTTTTAAGGGCCCAGGCCGGGCAGACCAGAACGTGTGGTCGGGGTCTCTATCGTTCCCCTGATGGCATGAGTGCATTGCGGGCGGGCGAGTTTGCCCGTTCGATGGAGATAAGAGTCATAGTCCCCGTGACCCGTAATGACCTGCGTTATGCGGAATGTTATTATAGATTAGAAACAAGACTCTAAAGCCTAGCCTCAGGTGACATGATTCCAGTTTGTTTCGGCGGCCTTTTTCTATGCTGATCTAGAAGTTCTCCCAGCTCTCATCTTGAGGGTTTTCTCGGATGACTCGTGGGGAATGCTTCTAGGGTCACTGTTGTTTACAGCTTACTTATCAACGCGGTTCAGTAACACATTATTGCCATTTAATGGGGATATCTTATTTTCGAATCTATAAATTGGTTTCCAGTAGAGTGAACACCGCATTGACCAGATAAAAACGAACCGTATTGTTTTGTTTGGTAGACAAACCAAATGACGAACCAAAGTTATAAAAACATACTTCAAATCATAGGTACGCTTTAAGCAGTAGCATCAGCTTTCAGTGGTCTAGCAAGTATGTTAATTTCTACCGTGTCTAAAATTAAATGTAAACTCATGCCACCCCCGTGTTTAACCTATTATTAAATAGAGCAGTCTATTCTGCGCCTGAACCCAGTGTTGACATGAATACTACTTTAGACGTGTGCTCAACCAATGATTATGAGCATGTGCGTGCTTATGTTTTCTAAATGAAAGTTTTTTTGCGATAGCGTCGTTGATAGCGTATTCTCACTGTAGTCGAAGTCGAAGATCCTTGAAGATGGGCTGGACAAGATCATGTTGGAATCCCTTAATCTGAGCAGTCAGAATGGCCTTTTTCATGTCTGTGAGCAAACGCATCGAGACATTGGCCAGTCGGGGATCGAGCTTTTGGCCATCTGCTAAAGCTGATAGCAGCACGTCAATGATGACCCTAAAATAGGAGGATTTCACAAATGCGAGACAGATAGAGAGAGCGCGATAAAGTTATTGAGAAAGAGAAGAAAGTATTGCGCGTTAGTAGTTCCGAGAGGAAGTCATATAACGATAGAATAGGCAAAATACATAAACTTGAAACTTGATTTGCGGCTCTCGACGAATGACGTGTGCAGAGTTCGAACTTGTACTAGCGCCAGGTCAGAGGAATCAGCCAAAGTACATGCCATGCAACGTACGTGTCAGGCTTGAGTCGATTTTGTGTTGTTTCACTCGCGTTAATGATGCTCTGAAGAAATGAATTAACATTCTTGGCTGGATAGTGCACCATACGATTCAGTATCGGGCCCATATTCGTCATTAGCGACCTGAAACTCAACGACAGAATATGGTGCTTATTATAGTCAAGATTGGCTTTATTTCGGGTTATATGTATATATGCCACTCACGCAAATGCTAAGTTGCATATTAGCTAACTTACCTTCGCGCTACGTTATCATCACCGGCAGGAAGAGACGTCTGGGAGTCCAGTGGAATATTTGATGAGTTGAATAGCCCCTGAATAGAATTTGTTCCGCACGTTGCAACGACAGACAGACAGTCCTATGTTAAATGACCAGAAAGTAACGTCGTTTAGCATTTTATTCACAGTCTTATGGTGTGCTGCCTTTATTTTTGTAAATGACTGTCATGATGTATCCGGCGGACTGGTAGCCAATTTCGTGTACGAGGCAAAGAGACGCCGACGTGCGAGTCGCTTGTTTTTAAATAGTCTCTTTTATTTTTCTCGGTTTACCGTGGCGAGGCTAGCTATCCAATACTAATTGATTGCATACACGAGTAACGCCAGCGGTGGTACTGTATTGCCGTCCAGCCTGGGCATGATTCAGGGTGGGCGGTATACCCGACGTAACTGTCCGTGGCGATCAGGAGAGAAGGAGGCAACCGTGAATACCTGCGACGCTGGAGTGACTACGGTACGGAGTGATAGATCAAGCAAATCAAGCTCATCCTCGCCAAAAGCCTCGGCGTCGGGGCTTAGTACTCAGAAAACTATCGTGGACGAGTTCAGCATTGGCTCCAAGCGCAACAAACTGTCCTCCGTGTTCATCCTCCGCGAGCGCTGTGGACGGGCACGCCGTCAAGTCGAATGACGTAGGCTACACTCGTGTGGTGACCCACAGAGAGAAGATGATTGCGTTCTGTAAACATGGAAGTCTACCTAAACTAAAGGAAAGTTTCTCGCCTGGCTTAGTAACGTTTAAAACGATCATCCGCGGGGATCGTCCCAGGATGGAGCCTTAGCAGAATTCCCTAAAGGTTTGTGATGTTTGACCTTTACCGTTGTCTGCGGATAAACTCTATACTACACGAAGGTGAGGTCAGGACAGAGCGTGTGGTTCGTTATCCGCAGCATACATGCTCGGTTCAGAACCAGTAGTACCTTGACTATTATCGTATAGGTACTGCCAAAAAAATAATAAATATATATATGGATTTAATAATTATGTATTATTCCATAGGGAATATATTTAACTAACTCTAACTTAACTCCCGAAATGCGAATTTATTTACAATGGACCACCTAACTTAGCCGCCTTCGAAGCACCCCTTTTCGGGTGCAAACTCGTCGAGGCAGAAGAACTGACGCTCCTGGGGTTCTTTGTGGGGAGGGCCGCCATACCAGGCTGAGCGTGCTCAGTTCCCACAGCGTGTGCCACCTATTAAAATCCTCTTTGGGTTCAGTAAGAATTGTCCATATTCTTAACAGCATGACGTCAAAGCGAACCAGGATTTGCTGCGGGACTTGGACAAAAGCCTAAAGACCTGCCTCAGCAACTTCCTTAATATAATTGTCAAGCTACCCTCCGGCTTAGACTCGGAGTTCTGGGAATTCGCTCTACAGCAGACCCTGCAGCTAGCTGCCACGTTGCCTCATTACACGCCTCAGATGGTCCTGTTCGGCACATCAGCCCGCCAAATGGATGCCAAATAGCTTGCTGATACAAGATTCGAGGACTTATAGGCCTACTCCTTAAGGCTAACAAACACCTGCAGAGATCCTGCGAAAACCTCATTGTCTCCATAAAGAATAAACGTTTGCTCACTGGCGCACTAACCGCGGCAGACAAAGCCCGATTGCGTGTAGAAGCAAAGTACGCTAAAGCCGTCACAGCGAAGAAAATGAGATTACCGCCGTTGGCTCAGCGGTACGCAAGGCTGGACTGTCAAAAGACCAACAAATATACCCTAGCTCTAGCGAGTTCATTTTCATGCCGCTAGTATTCGAGACACTCTGGGAACCCGGCCCTGAGGCACGGGGCTCGCTTCTCCAGAAAGTTGCCAAACGAATCGAGCTGGCGACAGTGGAGAAAAAAACTCTTGACTACCTATTTCAGCGGCTATCTCTGACGGTTCAGCACGGCAGTGTGGCAGCAATAATAGACACATTGAGGACCTGCCTCGAGGATAAGCTTCTCACAAGCGCCCTTGTGTAGTTAGTTAATCACATTTCCCAGTAACCCTAAATTGAAAAAGAACATATGTATATACAAAAGTGTTATGGCGCACCGCAAGTAACCGCAGCCGATCCATGTGTATTATGTTGAGATGTTGGGGAACACAAAAGCGCATTTTTGTGCGGTTAATTTTACAGCGGGGAGGTTACAAATCTCATCGCTGCCATTTTACCTGGTAGACATAGTAAATGCTGTCATTGCACCTCTTCACGGGAGACACGAACGCTGCGGCTTCCAGACAGTGTGGATTGTAATGGGATCGTAGATATTCCCCAAGTCGGCGCATCTGAATTTTTCCATTCGGTGTTAGTTGACCTTCAACGAGAACACCGAAACCGCGATTTGATATTTTTTTTTTATATAAATTATCTAACCCTATTGTTGCAGTGAACGTTAATACTAATTGTTAATATAATTCCCTCTGATAGCTTAGACATCGTAAAATACTGCTATATTACTTTATAGTGTAGGACCCTTACGAGAAGGAATACCCAAACCCGCTTGATACAATTCCGTCCGATTTCTGAATTTCTTCTAATCAGTGACTGTCTCAGATAAACTTCGGATAATTGAAGAAATATATTTGCTATGCGCGTTGGCAACTTGAAGAGGTCTGCAAGTCTATTTCGGTATGCACTTCAAATTTTTACAAGACACATGACACGAAGGGAACACTTTCGTAACGTGCGGTTGGTCGTAAAATGATGCGTCTATAAAACAGCCAGTGGCCAAAGAAATAATCCTGCATTTATTTTCTATCATTGTATTTTCGCTGCTACACAACAGCGACCTTTTTTACAACATTAGAGTGCTTGCATGGCCATCTTTACATAGCACATGCTCAATTTTACTCTGCAGCACACATTCCCAAATTGTAAACAATAAAAGTGAGTTCCAATATGGTTGCCGTATACCACAAAATTTTCAACAAGTATATGCCATGTTTAATGTTGTAGCGTTAGTGTTAGGCATATCGAAGAGGCTCACCCATTGTGTCCCGCTAATATTCACGTTGCCCATACATGCGTAATCAGTCGAGCTTGCTTTAGATCTGACTCGGATTAGAATTAGCGTGTACGCAATGTACTAGCATGGTCTCAAAGTAGACCAACTTAGGAGGCGAATGCGGATAAGATGAAGAAAACGCTGACGATACTGCAACTAGAGATATGCTGTAACGTATATACTAATATGGTTTTAGTCACGCGGTGACGATAGAGACTATATCAGTCCTAAAGCTTAGTTAACTCTGTCGAGCAGCAAGGCGGCAATGTCCGCTTGAATAAAACAGCACCTCATAAGACGGTGACGCAAGAGGAGGCATCAAACATGAATGATAAAAAAAACGTACTTACGTTGCTGCTGTGGTGAGATCTTTCCGCCGAAGTAAGCGGGGATGGTGTTTTCGGGGAACGTTGCCCCGTGCGTAAAGAAGATTGCAGACATCATCCAGTTTGGCTCGACGACACGTGACTCGATCAGAGATACTGCACCAGAAGCAAAGCCGTCACGCAATGGTGGCGCTGCTACTCAATAATAGTGTCGAGCGCATATAGATATCTGCTAATTTGTTGTAAGCGTCGCCAATTCAGAGTACTTAAAGAGTCAGTCATTTAGTGGACACATAGTTCATTTTTATTTAGCATCATACATTCTGAAAGTGTGTGAACTAAGTAAACGTGGAAAATCAGTTAAAACTATTGTGCCGTATAGGAGAGAGAAAATTGTTTACCAGATATATAGAACGTTTAGCGGTATGCATGTCGGCACTTACACTCGGAGCGAAGATGTGTGTACACGTAAATCATTGCAAGGAACGGAATAAAATGAAGTGCCTTCGTCGACGCCGATACGTCGACAAGATGTATGAACACCGCTCGGATCTCCATCTCTTGGTCACAGCCTTAATCTGGCACAATGTCGAAGTTGCCTGCAACTCTATATAGCTTCAGAGGGAACGTTTATCGCCTTTTCTGTATACAATATTTGTTTTAAACATAACACGTACCTGCCACCTAAAGTGTACATTCGCCTGTAGATATATCTTGTTCTTCTCAAACTCACTCACGGTAAGATTACTTGCCGCTCTTTAAAGCTTAACCACGAGCTGGTATGAAAAGCTAAATCCCCCATTTGCTGGATACCGACTCAAAGTGGTTATGAGTATTTAAATAGAAATACAGGTAGTTCAATATGTTCTTAGAATGAAAACCAAGAATTTTCCAAATCATGTTTTTAAATTTATCTTATTCGATATACTCCCCGAGATGCTCAATACACTTTTCTCACCAAGATTTCAGAGCTTTTATATCTCTTAAGTAGAATTCCTGCGTCTTTAGACTGAAAATAGGCATTGACAGCAGCCTTAACCTCTTCATTGCTGGAAAAACGCTTTCCACCGAGACTATTCTCCAAATGTCCGAAGAGGAAATAATCAGAAGGGGCCAGGTCTGGAGAATAGGAAGGTTGTTCAATAAGTTCGAACCTCAGTTGGGCCAGTTTTGCCGATGCTTGCCGGGACTTGTGTGCAGGAGCATTGTCCTGGTGAAACAGGACAACCTTCTTCTGCAAAGCGGGCCGTTTCACGATGAGTTCTTGCTAAAGGCAGTCTAACAGTCTTGCCTAATATTATCCTGTGATCGTTTTACCGCTCTCAAGGTAGTCGACCAGCATTATTCTACGTTGGTCTTAAAAAACTGTAGCCATCACCTTTCCGGTCAATGCCGTTGCCCGCACCCTCTTCGGAGGTCCTTTATCAGGTGCACACCATTGGCAAGATGCTTCTTGGGTCTCGGGAGTGTAGTGATGGACCCAGCTTTCATCGACGGTCATGAATCTGCGCCAAAAATCCGACGGATTGTTCGACATCTTGGCCAAATTTCGCTGTGAAGCGAAAACAGGCGCGTTTTTTTGGCCTTGGTTGAGCAAATGCGGCAGCCATTTTTCTCTGAGCTCTTTCATCTTTCAAGTTTTCGTGCAGGATGAAATGCACACTACCCAAACTGATCCCCGAGGCCTCCGCTATCTCCCTAATGTTCACTCGCTTATCTGCGGCAACGATTTTCCGCACCTTTTCCACGTTTTCCTAATCAGTTGCCGTTTTTGGGCGTTTTGAACGTAGTTCATCCCGGTGCTCCTGCGACCTCTTTTTAACTCATTAATCCAGTTGGAAACAGTGGCAAAACATGGCACAGAGTCACCGTACACCTCGTCTAACTCAGTTTTCACTTGGGTCGCATTCAAACCTTTGAAATAAAATGCTTGATAACCACTCGAAACTCTTTTTTCTCACTTTTTCAAAATCACGCCGATACGTTGCACGGGAAAAGCGATCAAACGAAATCGCAACGGCCAATCACCATAATATTTTGACTGCTGGCAGTCGAAGTTGCAGAAAAGTTGCAGTTCCTAATAGCGGTGGAAGCGCGCCAAAATTCGAATTCTAAAAAGCTCATTCTAAGAACTTATTGAACTACCTGTATGATATGCAAAACTAATAGCAACGGTGTTCGGCAGGACTGTTAGCTTTTTTGTACAGTCGAACGCGGTGCACAATCACAAATATTTATATATTGGATGACAACTTAAGTAGCCGGTCTCTACATACAGCCCTGTCAAGCACTTCCGCTAAGAATGACCGGAGTCTACCAGCTTCCTCGTTGGTCCGAAGACTTCAGAAGCGTAAACGCATAAACGGTTATTCCTGAACGACAATAGGCAAACATTAATCGGCGCTAGTTAAACAATATATCGGTAGTTCTACTGGTGATATAAGAAAAGCGAGAGCTCCTGGATCAATCATGGATACATTTAAAAACTCTTGCAAAGTGATTTGTCGACAAAAGGAAAGTCCGCTGAAAGGGCAAGTCACCCAACGCGAAAACCTTTGACGAAGACTGCATCATGGGTTTATTAGTGTGAGGCGGAGACCTAATTACTATTTGTTAATACATTTATAAGGCAGCATTATTGTTTAGGGACCAAATAGAAACTAGTTTCCTTGTATCTAGAGGGCAGGGGCAATAGAGGAATTGATAATGTGACGTCCTAAGACGTCTCTACAATACGAAACGATGACAAGAATCTACCTGTGTCTCTCGGTCTTGATATATAGTATATACATGCGGTGTAAAGCCCATGCAAGTTACCTCAGATAAAACCGCCGTACAAACAGACGATGTAGGCTAAGATGTATAGACGTAAACCACTGTCTACGTAGAACGTGTAACGACTGTATTTTCCACTGTAGCAAAGCGTCACTCAGTGGCAACAAAGGGCGAATTTACAAAACGCCATGTGCAAACGCCACAAATACTCTGCATCACTGTGCTTCATAGATTGCCTACAGCAACTGTAGGGCGGACAACCTCCTGCTAAACACGTCTGTCGGAGTCGCCGTCCCCAATACACGTCGTGGCTAGATCGCCACAGAGCTCTGTCACAAGCAGATCAGATACACGAGATCGCTAGACGGGGAACCAGCAATGATAGACGATTGGTTAGCTAGCACTCGTAACTCTGTGCGTCCATCCCTTGCAGACGAGCACAGAGGAGGAACACAATCGCAACTGATTGTTATTGCTTGGGACACCGGCGGTACACGTCGTTCCCGGAGAAAGATACTAGGAAGAAAGAGGACAGTGGACGGGATAAGCGACTCCTAGCCATGTCTCAACAGAGGGAAATAAAGTGAGAAAGAGTCGGATAAATAAGGAGCGAGATCTAGCAAACGAGAGACCAAGAGAGCAGGAATAGCAACTTCAATCACGAAGAGGCAAAGCAGCAATCCAACGAAACAGGGAGCGGTAAGGCGTATCAACGTGGCACGACATTGACGTAATCTCGGAGGCCTTTTTGTTTCTGAATCTCGGTCAGAACTAATACTCGGCAAGAAAACCGCTCCACCCTAAAGGGTACTCAATCGACAGCTTTGATAGGAGTTCGAATAACAAGCATATGAGGCAATTGTTTTAAGGTAAGTTTTGTGTCTACTATATACATATATATAAATATATATATATATATATATATATATATATATATATATATATATATATATATATATATAGAGAGAGAGAGAGAGAGCGAGAGAGAGAGAAATATTCACTTCACATATATATCTAAATACATATGTCAACCTTTTATATGAGAGCTGCACAATAAGCAGACATATTGAATTATTTAGGGTCTCCTTAAAAGTGCCTGTGGCCGTAAGGTGCTGACACGCATCATTATCAATTTTTAATGAGCATCGCTTAAAGAAAATTTAATGAAAAACGGGGATCGAACCGGCGACTTCACGGTAGATGAAAATAAATATGAGAAGGTACTAGTCCCCTAGACCATATATATATATATATAAAAATATAGTATCCCAGAAAGATATATAACACACATTGTAGAGCTCGTTAAAACACATATTTTTTCCAATGCAACATTGTCTGCAACCGAGCAATATGGCTTAAAGGCAAAAACCTCTGCCTTGCATTCGGGAGGCCTGGCAAGGTGAATGCCGGAGTGGACTAAAAATTGACCATGATCGAATAAATAACGGGGAGCACAGATGTCTCAATGAAAAGAGATGGTGCTTTACCATCACACCCTTTATTGTGGTTGTAGTAGTTGTAGTAGTCTCTGAGAAGTCTTGTTTCGGAGTGAGAGTGATATTACTAAAATCCATGACGCTGGTGCTGTTAGGGATGCTCGCCAAGATGCTGGCAGCTATCGGCCAATCAGTTTGGCTTCAAATCTCGCCAAGGCATTTGAACGATGTGTATTGATGCAAATTTCGGCACACGTTGACTTTCTTTATTTCTTCTTGCCAAGACAACTTGGTTTTTGTGCGAGAAGATCTACCAAGACGGTTAATGTCTTTGTCTACTAGAGTATCTCCGTTCAGAGTAACGGATGTCTCGCAACTGCTGTCAATACTAGCAAGACTTTCGATTGTGTCGATTTTTAATTTTGATCTTAATCCTTCAATCCCTAGATACTCCCCTTTAATAATAGTGGTTTCGGTCGTTTCTTCAGGGATTAAGCAATTAGCATCACTAGCCAATCGGTCTCATCCGGTCAGTTCTCTATGCGCCTTGCTATACCTCAGGGAATTGTAATCAGGTCGTTCGTGTTCATACTTTACATCAATATTTCTTTACAGAGTCTAGATAGGTTCTCCAGTATATGTTCGGTATCTTATGCTGATAAAGGCACTCTGCTTGTTCACTATCTAAAGATAGCCTGTGGGCTGGTTTTAATATGGCGAAAGAAACATTGGCAGTCCTCTGTGATGCTTTTTACAACCTTCGGATGAACGCCACAAAAACCTACGTTATACTTTTTCGAACGTCCTACTCTCCCATAACTTTCTCCAAAGGCGACCTAATTGTGGATGGTACCTAACTAGAGCTGTCCCCAAATATAACCTGCCTGGGCTTAATATTCAATGAACGTATAACGTACTCCAACATGAATTTGCACCTGCTGTACTCGCCCATCTTCGACTTCGTGAGCTTCAAGTCTCTAGTCTCGTCTTGATGTATAGGGCGCTACTGCAGTGTGGATGGGATGGGATGGGACTCACCAAAGTGTCACTGTAGCACTTCACTCTCTGCAAAATCGGGCTATTCGTGCTATATTTGATCTGCGACCTTCGGTTGCTTTAATGTGAAGCAGCTGATATGTTTTCCAGCTGACATTTTTATTTACAATATCGTCAACAATCTTATAGAGGCTGGCGACCTTTTCCAGACCATAACCTATATTGCTTTATCATATCCCCTCCGAAACAGGCGGCCTTACATTGCCATTACTCTTCTGCCAATACGTCTTCCTGAGAATGGACCACGTCATCACTCATTTATTGTTTGGAATTGAATTCTTCCTGCCATTGCCGCCATTTTCGAGCATTCGGCCTTCAAGAAAAGCCTTAGAAACTTTTTTCTTTCTCGTAGTTTCCTTTTTCGTCGACGTCTTTTTCTGTTCAAGTTGGTTAACTTTGCTCTAGTCAAAATTACTGCACTACTATTTAATTTCTGTAAATTATTTGTATTATTGACATTGAATTATTATTATTATTATTATTATTATTATTATTATTAGAAAGGGCATACATTGCCCTTTATGTAGACAATCCTGTAACCCAGTAAGCCACAAGGCATACCGTTTTATAAGTATGCCATTCTGCCTAACTAAACTAGCTGAGCACATTGTCAACGGACGATCACTAACAAAACTAGAAGACAAAAAGGCGCTCTCGGAAAACCAGTACGGTTTCCGAGCTTGGTACAAACCACATTCAACTATCAGCAAAGCTTCAAATGTAGCTAAAACACAACCGTAGCCATCCTCTTAGATGTAAAATAAACGCGTTTAATTCGCTTTCGTGGAATGTCAAACACAAAACACTTGTCAACAAAAGCGTGTAATTCTAACTACGACATCCTAGCGTCATACCTAAAAACCGAGTATCTACCTTCAAAGGCGTGGGTTATGCAGTTACAGTCACACCAATCAGAATTCATCAAAGGTTCGTACTGGGACCAACACTGTGGAATATAACCTATGATGAAGTACTTAGACTCGCACATCGCCCGGATTTTTTTTTTTTCCTAAGGCTTATGCCCGTGTACGGTTTTTTCATGTCATGGCTAATATTTAATCCACTCCGGCATTTATCTTGTCTAAATTGGAAAACATGCAAACTAATGTTAACTAACAGCCCGTGATGAGAATCTGCTTAAAGGAAGAGCCAACGGAGTGTTGATAGATATCCGACAATACCTCCACACGCTAGGTCTCTAATTCACAAAGAGGAACCAATTGTTTAAAACGGCCTGAAGCGCCCTCCTCAGAATTTAAACTTACGCCTAGAAGGGCACTTAGTTAGTAACATTCATTCCCATGATCAAGTACCTGGCTGTGATTCTAGATAGGGCTTACACAGGAGCACGCTATGTGCGCTATGCAACAAAAGAGCTACCAAAGTTTCAGCAGAGGTGCGAAAAATCCTCTCACGCATCAAAGCCAACTGTCGGCGTTGTCTCTTAACATCAGTAATAGGCGGCATTTTTCGATCTGCCGTACCCTTATGCAAGCGCACGGCTACCAGGGTTTCAACACGCCGCCTCCTTAACAAGACTCAAATACCTATAGCGCTCAACATTGCTCAGACAAGTCGCGCGGCTTTCCCAGCAAACATACAAGAGATTTCTATGGATTCGCTGAAACCTAACAGTAAGAGAACTAGCTTTAAGAAGCCCTTAAATTAATGTCGGGACAAAGGGAATACTTCTCAGCAAGACAAATACTTTGTATTCAAATATGGAACGAGCAAATGGAATCAATACTTCCTGATCTCAAAAAATGGCACAGCTTTTAACACGCCTCGCTTACCTGCCTGTTCACGCAACTGCTAACGGGCCACGGTGGCTGTTTTCAGCAAGACCTACACCACATGCATACAATTGACTTCTCTTTATGCCGTATGTGCAACTCTGGACAGGCTGACAATGTAGAGCACTGCTAAGCGCTGCGCCTTTTCTCAACCATCGTGGCCCATTAGCGGGGATAATGACGCTCTCGTTGCAATTTCGACGACCGAGGAGCAGAAAATGCAACCCGATTTCTGACTGCAGAAGTGTTTTAATTGACCGGTATTCATCTTCAAGTGGTAGCCTTCCCATGATGCGCTTTGAATAAGCTCAAAGAACCACAGGGAATTCTTCGGCTTGTGAAACTGTGGGATAGTTGTGCTAAGGGTTCTGGTTATTACTTTTAAGCAAATAATTCGATTATACCTACAGTAATGTTTCGTGCCATTTTATTTAAACCAACCGTATATTGAATACACCGGTTGCCGCGTGCCAAAGTTGCCCGTTTCCTAAGGCTTCGTAATGACGAGTCTTATCATCCCGCTTGAGAGCGTCGCCTATGGCCGAGATCCGTATAGCTCGCCGCATAGTGCTTGATGGAGTTTTATTTGCAAATCCAAGGCCATAGACGTCTAGACCCCAAAAGTCGTCATACAAGGTAGACTCGACGCCTACGTGAAAATATCAAACCAAGCAGTGGCTGCATACGGTCTAACTTCGGATTTGACGTACGGCACTGTCTCCAGTCGGCGCTCGCCAAAATGGGCTATTGGGGGTGAACGGATAGTTTGAATTTCGAGACAGAGATCATGGCTGAGATGCCTAAAATCGAGACCACCAAGGATGACTGGTAACTGAACTGAGAGCGTGCACACGTATCGAGGGAAAACGCACTTCCGCACGTCGCAGCAGAACCGGATCAAGCTGTTGGATGACGGCTATCTTGAAGGCTGGACATGTTTACAGAAGTACGTGCTCCTGTGCTCACCAAGCGAATGGCGCAGCAAGAAGAAAGACGTCTGGACGCTACCCAGGGGCAGACGAGCGTGCATCCAAGACGCCATACGGCGGACGAAGCTGGCCGCTTCCTGAGAGAAAACAGCGGCGCTGAAGAGTTATAGACTGTTTTCGCGACAAGCCTGGGCGTCTGGGAGCGTGTCATCCCACGGCAAAACAATTTACACATACTGGCGTTAATGTCCAGAGCTGTTGAATCAGCTGAAAACGTATGATTCAGAGAGTCGTGGCTACCATGTCCGAGTCAGGATGACCACATTGATGTCATCTAGGTATGATATGACGAGGCTACACTTCAGGCGGAGAAGGATCGGTACAAGGAGCAAGCTAAAAAACAACGGTGCGCCTGAATCTTGCTGTTGGCAGCTGAAAGGCGACGTAGTACGTGGGGGTCCCGCGTACGAAAATTGGGCGGCTCGCGGATCTAAAGATGCATCGGACCTCGGGCGCAAGAGTTAAAAGCGTTCTTGAAGCTAATTTTGACAACTGTGCATCTGAAGTAATAATAACAAAGGAATAATAATGTGTGCGTATCTTGGTCTGTGTCTTGGGTCTCGACGACCTTTTGGTACTTTTTTGACCGTTTCGGTGGTCGTCAAATTAGTACCACAGTTCACAAACCTCAGCCGGCATTAGCATCTCGCATAGTGCAAGGGGTGCTTTGTCAGTCATAGTCAAGCTCGACAATCCAGTCTGCGTCACAAACGTGTGGCCGATTTCGAACACTGAACTGTTGAAGGCATACGTGCAGTTGCGTAACTGCACGTAGAGCGCTGCGTTTGCGTTCCACAATCTGTGCGCGCTACGATAAGTCAGCTGGCTAAATAGCGTACATTCGCGCACAATGCGGAGAACTCTGGTATTGTGGCGACGCCACAGACGCCCGGTTTTGTGCCGAATGTTCGTTAAGTTTGCTCAAATGCGTCGGTTCCATTGTCGGCTTTGTTTTGCTATCTGTCGAAGCGATTGGCGGGTGCAAACGCTGATACGTTTACTTGTTATTTTGTTTTTTTTTTCTTTAAAGAGGCAAACAAAGGGGCGCCTTAGCGGCAATCACAAAAATGATTAAAGTAATTATCCAAATATAGTGATTATATATAAATATAAATTATATATATATATATATATATATATATATATATATATATATATATTATGATGTATCTACCTAGTGCATGTTATCCAATTACAGATTTAATATGTTCATGAATGTATATAAACATGTATGTATTTGTTCCATTGTTTTAAAGAATCACTTTAAATTGGAACCAATAACCAAATAAGATTTCCCAGCAGCTTTTATACGTATGTAAGGCTGACTTGCAAATTGTTGTATTTCCTATGCAATATATTTCTACACAGAATATATTTACATTTGTATCCATATGAATGTATGTATATGTATCCCCTCTCCCCCCTACATAAACTGAAATCATACAACTGTTCCCGATCATGCAGGTTAGGGAACCACTAGGTTTTTTGTGGGCTTGAGAGTCCTAAACTACCCAGACCTTTCATACGTACCATATATATATATACATATACAAAGAAAACACATAAGACTAACAGATGTAGTACGCGATTTGGTAATTCGTTATTGCTCTAGTATTTACATCTACACGCATACGAAAATGTTTTTTATGCAAGAACTTCCAGCACTTTAATACCTAGAGTCTATTTTATTTACTCATAAAAAATGTAAAAGAAAATATACATACAGTAAATACTCGCACTAAACAAAATTCAAGTCTGCGTGAATGAAATGTTGCACTCAATGTATGGACACTACCGCATTCCTGCTACTATCCAAATTGCATCTAAATTCAAAAATCAAACTAAACTGTATCGTGTAAACTATCGTTGTGATCATGTAACATGTTGCGGATGGTAGTCGCAAAAAAGCGCCAAATCTAAGTCTAAAAAAATCGCAAGAATCTGTGTCCCTTATCTTATGCGGATTGACATTACTCCTTCTCGAGAGGGGTATTCCTTCCCCTTCCAAAGTCTTGTATTTGTTCTTCCAAAACGGATGACCTTTAATAAACAACGTGCGCTCTTTATCAAATGTACCACGAGATTTGTTTTAGGGCAACTAGCCAGTGCGTTTTTAAGTGTTATCGTTACAGCGCAATAATATGTCTGACAATTATCAGTCGTGGTGAAATATGTAATTCCCCCCTCTCTCTCTCCCTCTCTCTCTCTTTCTATATATATATATATATATATATTTGTAGACGAATACCTTGACAAAAAACGGACCTTTTGCATAAAAATGGGTGCAAAAAGTCTGTTTCATGTCAAGGTATTTGTATGAGATGTATCAGCTAGATGTCGCCAAACAAACACAATGACAATACCTACAATACATTGTAGTCCCGCACTTCGATCGTGTCGAAGATCATATACATTCCTTGTGGACAAACGATACACTAGAAGTATTTGTAATTGTTATACTGGTACAAGAGTATTCAAGCAGAGTTGGAATATAGTGACGACTATTACGTTGTTTTTTTTTTACATAAAGCATGCCAACGTCGTCGTGTATGGCTAAGTGTGTTGGAAAATAATTTTGTGAAGTGTCGACTCAACTTTCATTAAACTCAACTTTCTTCAACGATACTCGAATGTCACGCGTACTTTAGGCTGCTCGAACTCAGAAATAGCGAAAAAGAGGATAGAAAATGACAAAGCTAGCCAAATGGTCACGTATGATCTGGGCATCATGTCGCATGTAATGTCGCAAGTAATAATAGAAATATTTTGTAAATAAGCACGCACGCAAATTATTGCTATCTATTCTACTGAACACTCGATTGCGTTGGGAGCATAAATCGCCCATACTACTCGTCAGCATGCAGTATCTAAATGTGCGGCGGGACAGCCATACACAAAACGTGTACCACGTATGTTCAGGTGAGAGCAAAAGGCCGATGGCTGGCTGAACGAAGCTTTCTTCAGCCGTGCCGCCGTCCGCGAGTTGTTGGCAATAGAGACCTCTGGCCAAGCCTGTGGATGCATGAGGAACTTCTTCATGGTAAGACCACCTTCTTGTGGTGCTCGTCCAGCTCGATGGTCGTGGAGTGCGAGGTGGGCTTCGACAAAGCCGTTCCCCCTGGAGGCGTGGCAGCGCTAGCGGCAGCGGCAGCAGCGGTGTCTCCAACAAAAGGAGGCTCAGCTGAGGTGGGTCGTGGAGCAGCCACGTTGGCTGGTGGTGGTGGTGGTGGTAAGCCATCAAACGAGCGCCGATTTTGTTCATGATGTGAATGGTGATGTCCATGTGGTGGAAGAAGTGACTCACGCACTTCGACTAGCTCGTGCAGCCACTGTCGACACTCGGGAACGAATGATCGAACATGCACGTAGCACATGATGGCATTCTTCAGAACGAACACCGACACGTCCGTGTTGAACTGCGTCCACAAGTACATCCGAACTGCGAGGTACGGTCCATTGACGGCGACCAGATGAAGTAGACGGTACACGAGCTATGCACAGACACGACAGACAAAATCATGCCATAGCATTAATTTGCGCGTTTATTTGTAAATTGTGTATACTATCGGTTGGTAATTAACATAATAACTGGTCAATTCATGTTCAACTAATAAAGATCTCGGCCAGATCTCCGTTTGTGTTCATACACACGCTCGGTTCCATTGTCAAGCTCGACAGAAGTCCCGATACGCTACTACATACACATTTAAGGCGGGAACCACGTGTGGTGCCAATTTAATCGATTTCCGACGAGTGGCGAACACACTTGTTACTGGTGGTTTAGTCATCCACATAAATGATAGCTGATTATACTAATTATTACCATGATTATATTTAAATATAAAAAAAATTATATATATCTATATATATATATATATATATATATATATATATATATTATATATATATATAGGGTGTTTCAGAAATATTGAAGCGCGATATATGGAATTGTAAAACTCGTTAAAACAGATTTTTTCCCAATAGTGAGTGAGAGTGATATCACTACAATTTGTGACACTGGTGTTTTTGCCCGACATAGGAGCACAAAATGTGCAATGGCAAGGCAACTAGTCCTTCTATACAGAAACTAAGCACACTGTCGTATTCGCGAGAAATTCTACTTCTTCTGAAGAACATATGAGACCGGTCGGAAGATGCGGCATGGTCGCTTAGAAGAGAATTCGCAAAAAATGAAATTCTTTATTAGCTTTCACGCCAAATACCTCAAAATCATTACCCTACGACCACTCAGCGCTCAAAACTAACAGATTCGGACAAATTAACACATTCATGGCGATCATTTTGGTACCAAATCTATGTCAATGCGAGCTGTGGTTGCGGAGTAATTACGATTTTTCGGAGGGCATGTCCAAATTAAGTGCATGTAAAATGACTGTGTGGCGACGTTCACTACCGCCGACGTGTCGCGCGACATCTCGACATGTTCGCCGAAAATCGTCATCACTCCGCAACCGCAGCTCGCATTGACATAGATTTGGTACCAAAATGATCGCCATGAAATCGCGTTTGTCTGAATGTGTTAGTTTTGAGCGCTGAGTGGGTGTAGGGTAATAATTTTAAGGTATTTAGCGTGAAAGCTAATAAACTACTTCATTTTTGGCGAATTCTCTTCTAAGCGACCATGTCGCATCTTCTGGGCGGCTTTAATATGCTCTTCAGAAGAAACAGAATTTTCTTACAAAACGACGCTGTGCTTAATTTCTGTATAGAAGAACCAGTTGCCTTGCCATTGCACATTTTGTGCTCCTATGTTGAGCAAAACAGCAGTGTCACAAATTGTAGTAATTTCACTCTCACTCCGAAACAAGACTTCTCAGAGATTATGTTCCATGGCAAAAAACCTCTGTTTTAACGAGCTCTACAATTCACATATCGCGCTTCAAATATTCCTGAAACACCCTGTATATATATATGGCTTTTAATCCGCGCTTGAGATTGCACAACATAGCGGAACGCATTACATTATTCGGAACGCGGTTTTTAAGTAGCTCGACTCGCTGCAGCTCGCCATTCTCCCACAGGTCTCTTTTCCATAGGACTGGTTTGAAATTTAGCAACTGGCGTCAGGAATCATGTAGCTATCTTCCCTAGGGTTTTTGATTTTTTTCCACCACATATGTATCTATGAACGTATTTTAATATATATATAGTATGGTAATATAGTTAGTTAGTATGATCAGCTCATTCATCAGATAATCATCATTTCTTTTTTGGAAATGAAAATAAAGTTTATTTCCGTATAATACATTAGGTATATGTTACACACATCAACTAGCTAAGCCAATGCGCATTGTGACTGTCACGTGTCCGTTTCGATGAGGCCAGTGGCGAGACCACTTCAGGAGTGTGCCCCGAACGGAGGCAGCGTTTCCACGTTGTATGTCAAGATCCAGGCGTTGTTTAAGAAAGGACGATGACCTGTTATCACCGGATGACAGGTTTAACAAGGTCCCAACTTTGCGGATCAGCTGCTTGGTCCGAACGCCAGGGGCACCCAGGGTTTCAAAGGCGAGAGGGCAAAATTCATGGGGATAGCCGATTGATGAGTATTTTCTCAACTCGTTAGTCTCCGCAAGGTGGGCTGCATAACCAGCTTCGGATGCGCCGCCACCGACCACAGAAGGAGCTAAGGAGTCGGTAACGGTTGCATCCTTTAATCATCATTTATGTGATGACTAAGCGACCAGTGACAAGTGTGTTTGCCAATTGTCGGAAAACAATTAAATCGGCACTATACTGGGTTCCCGCCTTAAATATGTATTTAGTAGCGCATCGGAACAAACTACTTCTGTCGAGCCTGGCAATGGAACAGAGCGTGTGCACAAAAATAAACGGAGATCTGGCGTGGTGGAGACTGTATTACGGACAACTAACACCCGTTTAGCATATGACTATATAGCTGGTTACCTTTGTGCCAAGTGGTCGAGTAGTTGCTCCAAAATTACACTGCGCCAACTTGTAGATGGAGAATGTTGGTAGCAGAAAATTGACGCACGTAAGGCCAAGAATGACGTCTTCGAGGCCAGTGTCATGCCGCCGATCGGGCACCCCCGGGAACAGCAGGCTTAGCAGAGTGACCGCATCAAGTATCTCCATGGCCGAATCTGTCGAAATTACGGACGACAAAAAAAATGCTCATGTATATCACCTCACATTTGGTAATGCGTTATAGATTATTAAAATGTCCTATATTCAAGGATTTACTTTATAAATCCCTTGACGGATTACGACAAGCACAGAAAAGACAAGTCCGTCCTTGTGCGCATATAAGTTGATCTACAACAGAAAAGTGTGGAAAAACTATATTAAGAAACGCCTGAAAATCCGGAGGAATATTAACGTCGCAACTATATAATCCTCCGATTAAAATAAGTGAGGGTTGCTAAATTTAGTGAGCGATTTTTGTGGTTTCGATTTTCTTCTGGTGGGTGGCGATCGTGTAATTGTTTACTATTTGTTGGTACTTGGCAAAATGTAGCCAAACGCGAAATCATTTGTCTCGATAAAAAGCGCTTCTCAAATTTTGGTCGGTGGGGTGGAATTGCCGTGTAGAATGTAATTGATAAAAGCCAATCGAGTTTGTAAAAGCTGTTTTAATACCAACACGCAGTAACGAACGTGATGAATGTCTGTTGTTGAGAGTCGATTCCCGCATCGTGGTGGGCGTCTACCAGCAGGGCAAAAACGAGAGCAGCGCAGCCGATCACCAGCGTCAGAAACTGCGAACCATACCTAGTAGGACAAGTTTCCGCAAGAATAGAAATAGACGTTAGAGGCTGAGCAAATGACTGATCAAGAGGGCAAGTATGGATAATTGGCAGTTAAAAGAATAGTAGCAGATGCAAATGTAGCATAAATCTTGGTGGGTGGCACCAACAATATTAAAAACACAAAACTCCAGTCGCAAAAAAAATACAAGAAATACTCAAAGTACTGTCCTAATAGTAACATTTCACTCTTTTAGTCCAAGAGTGAGCAAGGCTCAGCGAGCGTTCTGAAATTTATTCAGAAGTTTCTTGGTGCGAAAATTATATCGTATGGGCGTCTTTCGTCAACCTGACCGATGTGGGCCATAAAGCATATTTTTGGGCGGCCGCGGCGACTCAGATGTGCCGGACGGGCTCAATCCCTGCCGTATGGAAGGAAGCAGACTTGGTCCTCATATCCTAGAGCTCTGGATCTTACTAACCCGTCTACCCTCTCGGTGTCCCGGCTACGGCTTTTTAGTTCATCGTGGAGACACGCATTCGGAATTTCGCGGAGGAAAACAACCTGCTGCGTGACGTCCAGCACGGATTCCGTAATCATCGGCGCTATAAAGCGGACTCAGGCGCAGGTTGAACTCCTCCGCGGGTCCCCGTCTAGAAGGCAAGACCTCGCGATTTCTATTGGATGTCAAAAACGCTTTTATCAGCCTAGCGTGTAGAGTCTCGTAAACTTTCCACATGGAAAAGGTTCCCTTTTAGCTACAAAAGCTTATAACTCACTATCTACATGAGAGTCCCACGGCTCCGTTTTCAACATGACTGCAGGAATGCTACAAGGCGCTCTGCTATAGATTATAACTTACGATGACGTGCTACGGCTGAGGGACCTCCCCCTGGCGTTAGCCTCCTTGCTTACGATAATGACCTCGTCCCAACAGCCCAGGCTTGCACCCCGGACCTGCTGTAGGACCAGGCGAACGAAGTACTCCACTTAATAGGATTAAGTAACATAATCTGACTACAAACACTCAAAAATTCCCACCATTGTAAAACGTTTGCTGCACTAAGGATCGACAACAACCTGTGCCGGCCTTTCACAAAATGCATTCCTATTTCATGTCTCCTCTCTCTCCCCTCACTCTATCTTCTTCTCGTCTCTCTCTCTCTCTCTACGACCCCAATATGTTTGTGCAACATTTAGTGCGACACTATAAGGTGTAAAGAGTTGTCTAGTGTTTTTACAGAAGAAAATACAATATAAAAGCGTTTAATATTATTAACAAATATGCGTCCTCTAAAATGCACACCGTCTATTCCGACATATGACAACGGCAGTAGATCTACCTACGTGCTGCGGACTCATGAAAAGAATTAACGTGACAATTGGAAAGCCGTCAAGCAGAAAGCCGTTGTCAGCCAATCTAAATGAATTCTGCGTTATACATCGATCTAAAACGTTTGTAATACTTCATAATTTTTCATACACTGTGTAAGATTCTATTCGGTAGCATGGATAGGATAAGTGTCTACTGCAGAAAAACAAGCCGATTAAAGCGATAGCATTGTTGAACATCATTGATATATATATTATTAGATTTATATATATATATATATATATATATATATATATGTCTGTACATAGGAGTATTATATGTTTGGGCAAAGTTCGACATTATACGGCAATGTGAGTGATAGAGCCGAAGCGTTGAAATTAAGTGGCAAAGCGGACTATAGTCCGGAACGTAGTTCGAGTATAGAACATACCATGCCTCATTTGGTATGTTCGTGGCGATGTCCATCCGAATGAGCAAGACAACCTTCGCCGTCAATAGAAGTGAGTAGAACAACCACGAAATGTACGACAGTGGAAACTGACCGAGATAACCTGACGCCGTTCGCCCGGTCCCAGTGGCTGTGGATACTGTCGAGCTCTGAAACAAAACACGAATAATGCGATGCATGTACGTGTCATTTTTCACGTCAATTACGACGTTAACTATTTCCGACTATCACTATCATAGGGCTTACGGGTTGTCTGTGCTAGAGGTGCCTGTCAGCACAAACATATGACATATATCGTCCGAGAATACCCCATACACAGAAGACGCCTGAATTACTGAACTAGTTCCGCTGGATCAACTGGGCCCATCAAGACAACTTCTTTGCTGAAGTTGCATGCAGGTGACACCACGTACAGCAACAGGAATATGTTCAACAACAACAACAACAACAACCACAACAGCAAACTTAATAAGCATGCGTGGCGCTTCCTAGTGCATCCTAGTGCACAATATTAAACGTTATTTTATTACGCCGACAGCTTCACTTATTTGGCTTGCAAGATAAAAGTCGTCACGGTGGTGGGCTGCACCACTGCCGAGATCCTTAGACATGGCCGTGACATCACTAGGTCGTACAGGAGGAGCTTATCAAACAACACCAACCTCGCGTTGCAGATGTTGCGTTTGCTGCACTGCTGGACGCTCCTGCTGGTGATAAGACGTCTGTAAAACTCCGCTACGTCCTAATTGATTCGCCTGAAAGCGTTTATGTGCCTGCTCGCGCCGTGCGATGAATACCCCCCTGAAATAACCATTAGGCATATTACATCAATATATATATATATAGAAAAGGAGCGAGCACGCTTATAAAATGTTATATTATCTCCTAAATCGTATACGCGTATTGATATAATCGCACATAGCACTTGATGATGTCGCAAACGTTCTTTTAATAAATTACATGTTCATATCTAGCCGAAAACACCCTCCTGTCTTGCCTTGTCCTGTCTTGGGGTCTCCATGGCCGAACCCTATTACTTAAATCCCTCCCTAAGCTTCTGATAGTACTGTCCTCAAATTTATGCAAATAGTTAAACATTTACAATCGCGGCTTTATATAGTATCGTAAACCATAGGGTCAGTTAAACGGACCCTCAAGGCCCGGTACCGACCAATCGCCTAGCATCCGAGCACTGCTGCTGAATTTTTCTGTTGTATACTTAGCGAAAGCTTCACCATGAAATATTTCACAGATCGCTTATCGCCCTTTAACAGGTGTATTCTCGCTGTTTGTTTTATATAGCTAAGCTGAACGCATATATAGTCTGGAACGCACTATGGAGTCGTCCCCGTGGCGTTCCTGCCCACAATCATATATATTTCAAAGGTTTTTTTATAGGAGGTTTCGGAAATACATGCTGCACATGCGTTGGTGGTTACTGTCAATAACTAATGTGTAATTCACAAACTAATCCGTTCTCCCCCCCCCACTCCAAATTGCGTGACATTTTTCCGATAATATTTTGAAGGCAAAGGGATATATATATATATATATATATATAACGACCTTCTACGAAATGCACTTAGCCAGCTTAATGCAAACATGTGTCATTTAATTATAACGTGCTAAATTGACTACCCTTAATGAACAGTATAAGGGGTTCAAGCAGAAAGCGCAGTCAATGCGTAACTGCAATTTATTATTTATAAAAAAAACATAGATAAGTGCGAGGTTATATATACGATTTTCAGGTAACGGAACCACAAAAATGAGTTCTGCTTGTTCAAAACTGCGCCTAAGGACTACATCAAGTTCAATATTTACATTGAGCTGTTAGCTAACGAAGTAAGGAGTTGACAAGAGTTATTGTTATACAAAGTTGAAATGCTCTTTGCCTGACATCTACCGATAAGAACTTACGTCATTATGACAATGAGGACGGCAAAATCAGCGAGAAACCAGAAGTACCACCCGCTTCCGCTACCCTCCATACGGCTGATGAGAAAATAGTTTAACGTCGAACCCTGGAATGAAAAGAAAACATAAGATGAGTAATTTAAATTCTCAGGAACTGCTATATGGCATGTGATATAGATTGCAGACACCGCGCCACTATGCAGCAGATCATCATGTTTTCGTTGCAAATAAAGGAATAAGAAGAAAAAGAGTTGCCGTTATAACACTGCGCTAAGGGCCACATCCTGTGGCCAAGAATATTTTGATCCACGTTCTCTGTGGCAAAGTAGTTCGAGCCAATATTGTTGCAGTTCATCAGAGAGTTCTACCTGACAAGCAAGTATAAACACTGGCACTAGATTGGTGACCTGCACATGCATCATAAACGCATCAATTTGTATATCATTCCCATACTTGCTCAACATTTCGAGAGATGGTCGATTTCGGTTTGTCTGATGATTGCTTGTTTTGAGAGCTTCTCGGAAGCCGCGCTTATAGAGATACCAGAGCGGTGCAAACGGTGTCAAATAGAAAGCCTGGTCTGTTCATGTGCTAGAGAGTATTACGTTTAGTAGGATCGGTTTTCCGCCTTAAACTAATGTGACAGGACCGCACAAATAATGATTCTGTACCACGATAAACGTTTAGCTAGTGGTATCGCTGCGTAAGTTTTTGATGCGTTCCCGCCAGTATCATGTATATATAGCCACATTGTCTAAGTGGTCAGCTTCAAGTGCCTATTGACAGGTACTTAGTTGGTAATACTAGTCATAGATCGTCTCTTTTGTCTGAGAGGCTTTTCTTGCTTGCGACGTTGCCGTTGCTTGTTTCGGGGTTTTCATACTAAACTACTGCCTCTTAACGAGAAGTTTAGCTTATTGGCTAAACGTAAGGAACTAAGCTTATACTCTGCGATGGTCAATAGGGATTCAGAACTTGGACAGAGTAACAAACTTTAGAGGCGATATTTCTGGCCGTGTCTTTAGCTGACGCTACCCATGTGCTTGCAGTTCAAACGTCGATATTGAGTTAAACTCAGTTGGTATCTGCGTTCGTAAGTATCCGACTATTTTTAGGCGGCTACGCAATCATTGTAATCGCTGTCTTACTGGCCCCACTGGGCCTGCCTTGACGGCACAAAAATAGGCCTCTATATTGACAGCGGGTAGATGAGGTTGCACACCGAGATAATCGATTGATACCTTGACGCTTATAGCCGGTGGAAGTAAGGACACGGATACTTGTAGCTCTCAGACAAGCAGCAAAGACGTCAATGAGTCGTGTTTGTGCCTCACCTGCCTGTATGCTCACCTCCGCCGACTTTATTTGATCAACTTTGCATCTGAGATTAAGCGTTCCTGGCCGTGGCCTCGAAAAGCATAGACATTTTCTGCTAAATAAAGTACTGGCAAGTACATGCAAGAGTACTGTAGTCGTGCTATTTCGGCTGATAAATACAAAACCAGTACATACAGAACAAAGCCATACAAAACAAGTCGTGTAGGGTTTGGATGTCAACAATCATATATATATATATATATATATATATATATATATATATATATATATATATATATATATATATATATATATATATATATTTATATATATATATATATATACAGGGTCATATATATCGTTATGTACTTATTGCGAGGTTTGGTAGAACTTGGCAGAAAAACTTGCTTAGGAGAAAGGGTGAAGTTATTCTGCCTTTTTTTCTTACATAGCTGTGCAAAATTTACGTTTGCGGAATAACCAGTCAACGCATGAAGGAACCGATCATACCGGCGTGTTCGGAGGAAAATTCTGCTGAAGACACATCCTTAGCTTGCTCACTAGCCAGATTAACGAAAGTCATAAAAACTTGATATGTTACGTTAACGCTTTTTCATGAAAAATCGTAAAAATGTTCCATTACGGTCAAAAATGTACGTCCAGATGACTACCCCCACGCAATAGCAAATTGGATGGACACCATCTTCATACCAAAGTGATTGTGCTGCGTTACGTAGTTGTCAAGTAACTAAGCTTTTTCGACAGTCATAGTTGTTATGTTTTACGTGCAAGTTTTCACGTTTAGAACCGTAAAATTTTGCCAAAACGTTTTCGCCCCCTCCTTCTACTAGGTAAAATTATTCTCTTCCCGAGTTCTACCAAACCTCAAAATATGTATCTAACTTTCTCATACACCCTATGAAAGTATGCATGCCTTCGCTTTTGATATGGCTATCGAAAAAGCTTGGTTACTTGACAACTACGTAACGCAGCACCATTACTTTGGTACGAAAATAATGAGCATTAAATTTGCTATTGCATGAGTCTTTTTGACGTACATTCTGGGTCGTAATGAAAAAAAATTACGATTTTTCACGAAAAAGCGTTAACGTAAGACATAACAACATATCGGCTTTTTATGACATTTCTCAATCTGGCTATTCGCTTTACGCTTCTCCCGCAAATGTAGATTTCGCACAACTATGTAGGAAAAAAGGGCAGAATAACTACTTTTGTAAATTTCACTCTCTCTCCTAAGCAAGACGTTTCCGTGTCCTCCTTCCATTAAGAAAAAATATGTTCTTGCCGAGTTCTACCAAACCTCAAAATAAGTACATAACGATATGAGCGACCCTGTATATATATATATATATATATATATATGCGCACACGGTGCCTGAAGGTCACCAGGCATGACTTGTTCTGCCAGTGCGCACCTCACCCCACCCCTAAGTACAAGGTCCTCTCGCCCTTTCCCTGCTTTCTGTCAGCGCCCACCGCCTCAATAGACTACGTACTAGCATCAGAGAGACGCGGTGCACGAGATAGCGCTTCTATGTACCTCAATGGTAGGTGGAGTGGCACCTCTCTACTTTTGAACAAGATTCCGTTGTCGTAGAAGTAACAGTAGTTCTAGTACTACCGCATCTATTTATTACATGCTATATTATAGCCGGCGGCAAAAAAGGCGGACAAGAAAAGCTATCTCCCTGCTGATCCGCAGTTTCCCTCCGGGGTCTGCACGTCTACACAACGACGGGGCCAATGCTACTGCTGGCCACGTCAAGGTCCCGTCCGTAGATTAACGTCCATATACAATAAATTACTGCTAACGGCAAACACGGTTACAACAACCTTCAAGACCGGTCCTTACAGCCCGTCCACGCTATGCACGAAGCCGGTGACGACCGATAGCTGCATTTACGCAGCAAGCCAACACTGCTGCCGCTTAGTAGTACTCATGGCACACGCGCGTACAATGCACATACAATTACTTTTTCATGTCTATAATTTTGTATGTTGCAGAAAATGATAGGAGAATGGGAAGTACGAGCTTACTACCATTACAGCATTACGTAACTAATTGGTAAATTATTCTTTTTATTAACTAGCAGTTTGGGATTGTCCTCTAAACGCAGTAGGGCATATAGCAGGGCCGGTGGAACTGATCCGTACATCGCATACTTTTAATACTACGCTTAATGATTAAGCTTCTCTTCTACCTTTACGACTTCGGCTAGTACCCGTTCATACATGCGTGGATGTATTTCGTATGTAAGCGCCTTTGAAGAATCATGGTTGGCAAAAGAACATTTGCAAACCTCTTCAAAGGTCAAAATAACCGTCGCACAATGTGGAGATATCCAAGTCGAACACCTTTAACGGTACGTAACAGTTAAATTGCTGTATACTATTGCACTCCGGACCCCTCCCATCTAAAAAAAAACAAGTAATCTCAGACAGCGGTACTGCGGCTATCCCCAATTAAGTATTTACTAACTGTGGCTTCAACAAAGACGCCTTTGTGTACGATGCACTTCATCAACTAGCCTCTATGAATAAAAAATCGAGTAAATAAAATCATAATAGCTAACAAGCAGCCAAGAGCGCAGCACTTTGATAGAGTAGCAGCACTGTTCTGCCTGTCTAGAGGAATTAATCTACAAGTCAATCTTAATTGATGCTTCGACAAGACCATGACTACAAGGCTATACAAGTCTCGAGCAGACAGAACAAACTTTGACAACGTGGTTTATTAACGGAACTGCACTGCTTACCTTTTTAATATAATATTAGCGTAAAAGATCTAGAAAAGTAAATATAGGCTATCAGTGATAAATATATGTACGGTTTCAATGAATATCATACGAAGTCGTTTCACAAAGAGTCTATTACTTCAAACAGTCTGCCACTCGCTGCTTGCGTCGTTTTTGCTTATTAGACGGATTTAGAAGGCGTGTAAATTAAGATTCCACCCAGGGTAATCAAACAATTATATGCTTATCTTTATCGTCATTTATATATATATATATATATATATATATATATATATACTATGCCCCGAGCAAGCTGTCCACATGTTCTTACATCACAAATGTATATTTTGCTACACATATAAATATTGATTATATGTACACATATATATATTTTTTTATAGAATGATGCTGTAACATAAAATAAATAAATAATGATTATTTGTACATATATATATATATATATATATATATATATATATATATATATATATATATATAATTTTTTTTATTGTATAATGATGTTGTAACATCCGATTACCTGGAGGACGAAGACGGTAAGCAGCGCGATGACGTCGACACATTTTAGAACTCGGTCGATGGAGCAGCGCTCACGGCCCTGGAGAGAACGCAGCGCATCGCAGCAACTCTGTTTGCCAAGCCAATACCAACAACCAAAACAAAAGTCACTTAGTTAAACCTCATTGAATAAAGATAAGGAAAAGCAGTTGATTAATACAATGTGTCAGGTATAACCGAGTCTAACCGGCAAAGCAACAGCGTATAGTTGATGTTCTTTGCGATGTACGGTCAACAACAGTATCGCCCGTATCAATAGAAAGAAAAACATACGCTTGCGTAGCGTCACTGCGTTTTACATTTGCAGCAGCCATTATTAAATCATTACCTCGATAATTTTCAATCGGGCTGATAAGAATCCGTTATTTTATTTTATATATTCGATAATAATGTCTTGAACGCACTTTCTTAAAGCTTTAGAGCTGCAAATTAATTCTAAATCCACGCAGGTCATTTTGCATTAAAAAATAAACAATTGTAAGTTTTACAAATTGTGTTAATTTTGTCTTGTTTTATCACAAAAAAAAAACGCTTGTTTAGCTAGTTGTATAGGTGGTCGTCAGCGATAAAGAACAAGCAGGTATTCGGGCAGGTCAACTACTACAGTGCCAATATCCTGAAAGAAATATTCACTATTACCAGTATTAGTTTATCTTAGCGGTGTTTGCTGATATGTTACTGTATAGTATAGTATGCGTTTAATACAGTAATCTTAATTTGACTAATCACATTTGACTAAAATAAGATAGTGCATTCTATTGTGAATCGACTTTCAAAAATGCCCGCAAGACTGCCGTCTGCAGACCACCGTCCAAAGTAGCCGGTGGCTCATCAATGCAATGGTAGTAGAACCGGAAATTGGGTTTTTTCCGGTTCTTAAACACGCCACTATGCAATGGGTATAATAAAAAAACCGTTAAAAACGCAGTACCGCCGCAAATATGTTGTTGGTCGCCGCGTGTTGAGATCAGCAGCCGGCGCACGTCACGGACGTCCTAATCCTGAATTTGACTGTCCCACAGAAGGAGAATGACTGCGGCCGTTTAGGTTACTCATTATATATCTCTCTAAAGGTCTGCCGGTAGAGCAACTCGGTGTTAAGAAACAAGTCCGAGTACGGACCATGTTGAGCAAGTGATTCCTCCCTTAGTATGTTAAAAGGTCCGTAAAGGTTCAGCTTATATCATTTTATTATAATATGTTCCGTCGGGGAGAGGACTGCTGCTTCCCGCCTAGTGGTGATCCTTAAGTCGTTGCATATTGCCTCTTGGTTACTCTACCTCTCTTTAGCAACAATCCCCCAAAGAGAAGTAGAGTAGGCAATAGACTGCACCGAACTATATTTTTCTGAGGAAAATAGGCGCGCCGTGAAGACCGGCAGAAGAATATCAATGTAACAGATTATCGATCACAGAGAAAGAAGGGGTTTCAGACTGACAGAAGGGTATCCATGTAGCAGGTTATCGATCACTGAGTAAGTGCGTCGGCTAGGCGAAGCGCCGCATGGCTTAATGGCTCTCGATGGTGCTAAAGGCGCAGAAGGTTAAGTGAGGAGCGAATCAGTTCAGCAAAATGGCTCGGCCGCTCCCGGAATATCGCCTTTGGCTAGCTCATCGTACGGTGCCGGCTTGTGTCGGTAGTCGGGGGCAGGATAAGAGCACTGTCCTTAGTAATGATCTGGGTAGCTCTATCTCTCTGTGGAAGGGGTATCTCGGGTATCCTAGACAAAATCACAAGGACTGCACAGTGCCTTGTGCAGGCTGTCTCGCGAGACGGGGGACCGGCTTGACCGAGTGTCTAGATGATACATTCCTGGGGATGCCACGGTATGACACTCACAACGAATGTCGAATAGAACGGTGTCAAAATCACCCGCTCGCAGACAGTTGTCCAGAAACGTGCAAGCCCAATTAAATCTCAGTATTGGAACCAGTGCTAATTTTGTAAATGATGCTCTTAATTTTGAGTGTGCTAAACGCAATGCGACAGTCTACTGCACTGCTGTCGCAGAGGTTCGCGAAGTTAAAAAGGTTCGCGTCATATGTAGCGCGGTCTCTGTCCTTTCTTACTTACTGAGCCGCACATCGTGCGGGTCAAGCACCCCTCGGAGTCCTACAAGAAATCTTAGCAGCTACTTTACAGATGCAAGAGGCTTCATCTCGGCAGGCGGACGGCTCCAGTGAGTGATATTCACTATCGCTGCCGGAGCGTCAGTGAGTTCCTCCTTGCCACCAAAACCTGTAGTTAGGACCGCAGTAGGATATTCCCTGCTATTAAACCAGGTGAAGATGAGCCCAAAGCACTAATCCCTTCTTCTATATAGGTGTTGTAACAACATATGTTGGTAATGTTGGCCGGTCTAAATCATCGGAGGCTATCATTGGCTGGTCAGAGCTGTCTTCACAATTAGGCCTGTACCAAACCAGTCTATAGATCACAGTTGTTAAGCGGCGTCGGATGTGTCGTTTTTCACGTGTTTATTTGTGGCCCTAATTTACAACGCAGTAATTCCAAGAACGGCAGATCAATCATATGGGTCTGCTTTCTAATTTAACGATTTCCTGCACTACTGAGACGTAGAATGAGATAGCTTCAAACTGGCGTTTTTCATCTCAGGATTCGATTACGTTCACGCAAAAATCCAATTTTCGGGCATACAACAGCCCCCTCTAATAAAGACCTCCGCAGTAGGCTCATCGGTGGCGTAGTGGCTTAAGTCTGCGCCTTGCAACCGGAGGAGACACATAGGTGCGCGGGTTCGAACCCCACCGTTGCACATTTGTATTTATGGGGGTCCGTCTATGAAGCAATGTGAAAAACAGTCCCGTGGACGTTAAATCTTGGCTGAGGGTCAGCCCGAAAACTTTACTTTAGTAGGCTCATGTTAGTTGATTGGGGTATGCTTGATGTCCTTGTTGCCCGAACTTACAGCATAGCGTTAAGATAATAGCAACGGGTTGCAAAGTGTTCTAGGCTTCTGTAGTTGACATAGAAAAGCGGGTTCCACTTAGAGGGCGACCAAAGAGGAAACCCTAAGAACGCAGATGTCGGTAGCGGTCTGGTCTGCTAAACAATAGTAGGACCTTGCGTCGGCTTGGTGTGATAGTTAGTGCGCAAAGCATTTCTGGCTTCTGGTGTACTGGATCGCAGGTTCGATCCCGGGTGGGGAGTCCAATTTACGCCAGGAGGGTATACACAAGGTAGTTCGAAGAAAGATCACACATTTCGGTGGCCACTTTAAGTTTTGCGTTTAATCATTCCATGCCGTCATAAGGATTTATTGTTTCGAAAAAAAACTACTTAGAATTTCAACATCTCCGAGTAAAGCCTGATAAGTTCCACAGACGGGCCAACAATAGAGCAAAATGGATCGGACCTTGGAAATGATCATTTGACAAATCCGATATTGGCAAAATCAGTTTGTTGTTTAATGGCGCTCTGAGCTACTTGCCTAACATGCAATTGTCACACGCATTAAGGAATGTCTGTGAGTGAGGGCTAGAAATACCCCTCTGGCCAGTTTTAAACTAGACCACGGCTGCACATTGAGTTGTCCCAACCTCCCAAAATGGTCGTAGATTTGCAAATCTAGGCGCCGGCATCTTTTTGGAAACGTTGTTCCAGGGTCCTATGGCAAAAGTGGCTATGTCCACAGGTATCTACTTGCTCACAATCATAATAATAATAAGGCAATGCCTAGATGACGTTGAGTGGTCACCGACACTCGAGCAATATTAATAATATAAACAATATTGTAGATGTTATATAACTCATATATTTGTAATTGTGATACATGTGCATAATAATAATAACCCGCTCTTCAAAAAAACATATTATTATTTCTTCAAATGCATTGTACAAACGTAGAAGCATGTGGATATTCAAATTCACAAGCTTTGTAAGGTGATAACTTGACTCAACAGTTTACACTTGTTTACTTTACTTCCAGTTAAGTTTAAAGTCAAGTGTTCACTACGCGGTACGGACTTCGAACTTGTATAAGAGTAACGTTTCAGTAAACATAGTTAAAAAAAACATACACGTATTCATTTTATTGCGCAAAATGCACATGCCCTATATCTTATAATTAGCGCCAATAATGATATAAAAATAAGTTCTTGGTTACTCATTCTTAAGACAGATCGTAATATATATTATGAATATTTGTGTTTCATAATTCCAATGTCGAGGTTCGAACATATTTTACAGGTTTTAGCAACAGAAGCTTATTTATGTTATTCAAATTATTCGATGCGGCACAACATGATTTTGTGCCTTGGCGATCCACGTGTACGCAACTGCTGAGATGGCGCACAATTGGACGCTACATATAAAGTGACATTTTCAATATTGTTCGAAAGATCACACGATTGTAGTTAATAAACTAAGAGCGCTCGAAGTCCATCCGCAGACTTTCGACTGGTTTGCAGAGTTTTTGCGCCTCCAGACTTTTCGAGTCATGTCGGGAGACGCCTTAAGCAACCTGCACCCGGCACCGTTTGGCGTGCCGCAGGGGAGCTGCGTCCTTCCGCTTTTGTACATAATATTTGTCCTTGATACGAAACTCTATATACCATCGAATATCTTTTGTACGCAGACGGTCTTAAAAATATAGTGCGCTCGACTTCTCATCGACGTATACAGAGCTGCAGTTTGTTGTGGACGATTTCAGCCAGTCGTGCGTTGACAATAGAATGCAGCTCTCCGTTCATAAATGTCTCCTTGTGAAGCACGGCTCATCCGAGCTTGAAGTCGGCAGACCTTCCCTTCTCCGCATATATCAAAGAACTAGCCAAGGCAGCATCCATACGTGTGAATAGGTTGTACCACTGTTTCATTGTCAAGGAGCCTACGGCTGATGTTCGTTTGTAAAAATCGATTATCCAAAGTAATATCCAATTTATTTATACTGTTTACCCGTATGGCATTCATATTTGTGTGAAGCCATAGGTATTACCGAAGGTGTGCAACGAAGACATTTTTACCCTCTTTGTCTCATATTATTCGTATAATTACCGTGACGCTCAGTGATTACAGTTCGAAGTGGCCTTCAAAGGGGATGTAAAGAAGTTTCCAGATTTAAACTCCGACTTCGACCGCATTTAGGTTCATCGCCCAGTTGGCACATGCTGCACGCCAATGTTGTAGCTCCGTATGCGTAATGTAATGACGTACCGACAATACCGATTTTACCGCACGGTGGGGGGTGAGTTGCTCTTATTAGGGCAAAGGCCTCTGAAGTCGGCCGAAGCAAGTCGGCCACGGGTGACGCACGCAATTGTTGTCGCCGCTCTACACCGTGGCGTTTGGCGTAGCATAGCCCGAGGAAATTGATCCGTTCGATTCCGTATGGCAGGTCAGACGAGAGTGGGCAAACCCCCTCTCCCCCCAATGCGAACATATTGCCTTCACATGTAAGCATCTGTTCCAGGTCATACACGACGACCGCAAGCCGTCAAACTAGTAATCATCTTAATAGCACTACAACCGGAAATATTATTACTGACTATTGAGTTATTGAGAATATAATAGGGCTTTATTCGTATAGCTAGCGCGAACATAAAACACGTAACACGGAAGTGACTTGTGTCTGAGTCCTTTGAGCTGTACTGTAGTGGTTTTTATAGGCACGCATATATGTGGTGGCGTTAGCTAGGGAGCTAGTCACAGTTGCCATCTACCGGGGCCGCCTTTGGTTCGATCTCTGTTGTGGATCGAATTTTCTTTGACCGATTCTTATTGAGAATAGATGATTCTCAGTCTCAATGGTGAAGGCTGCGAATCAGCAACCATTCCGTTGGGGGAATCCTGGATATCTCGACACGTCTGCGTATGTTGCCGCCACTCTAACCGCCTTTAATACAATGCGTATTTATTCTATTATTTATATGTGTATTTAGGTATGCATGTCAAGCGAAAATTAAACACATATATATATATATATATATATATATAGAGAGAGAGAGAGAGAGAGAGAGAGTACAATACAAACATAACTAAACGTATGGTGATCAGTGCATTGCAATTATGGTTTTCAAGAGCGATATAGAAAACCGTAGAACTCGCTCAAGCAAATACTTTTTCTGATGAAACATGGTCTCTGAGAAGTCTTGTTTTGGAATGAGAATAAAATTACAAATATTTGTGACACTTGTGTTGTTGCTCCACATAGAAGAACAAATTGTACGATAGAGAGAAGGTTACGCAAAAATGGAAGTTCTATAATTAGCTTTCACGTCCAATTCCTAAAAACCTACTCCATCAGATAAATCACTCTAGGTCATTTAGGCATGCACTTAGTCTCGACATATCCTGCGGAAAACCGTAACTACTCGGAAACCACGGATCGGGTCGTCATAGGTTTGGTGCTAAAATGATCGTCCGAAAACGCGCAATGTATTTGTGAGCGCTCTTATGTGCGTGGTATGCTATCATAACATAATATGGTTATGCTTTTGAGGCATTGGACGTAAAAGCTAATCATGGAAATTCATCGTTCTGCGAATTCTCTTCCAAACGACCATGTCGCACCTTCTAGCCGGCGACGTATTCCTTTAGACGAAGCAACTCTTTCTCACGAACATAACGGTGTGCTTAGTTTCTGTGGTTATCTGGCAATCGCACATTTTGTGCTCCTATGTTGGGCAACAACACCAGCGTACTTTTTGAGACCATGCTAGATTAAAAAAACATTTGCTTCAACCAGCTCTATAATTCCTTTGCCTGCAGAGGTGTGCCAAGTACCATGCAGTGGAACGCACAGCGCTGGACCGAAAATCGATGCACTACTTCTCTCGTCGGAAGCGTGAGAAAAGATAGAGCTTCATGAGGAAACATTTTTGAAATGTATATTATACTCAGTTTGAGTAAAATAAACATAATTGTAATTGTAATAATTCCTTTTACCGCTTTCGAATTTTTTCGAACATCCTGTATACAAACTTCAGGACCAAAAAATACATCACCCATCACATTAGATTTGAGACATATTTTTTTATTCTTAATAGAAATAGAACAATATTCTCAGAGATAACTAAACCATTTGAAAGACAAATAATTCCGACTTCAACATGACTTTTACCTCGACCGGAATGTTGCGTTGAAGTTTGTATTTTTTTGTGTGTATAAATTAATTTATTTATATCTTATCTAATATATCGCAAAATAGCTAATACATTTTGTTTGTTCTAAGACAAATACGTAGTTGTATTGTTTATCCTGACTGCAAATTTAAATGAACTAAAGGTGCGTGTTACTTTCGCGTGTCCTTCTAAAGGCCGCCATGCAGCATGACATTAATCGATTAGCCCATTACTCAATTGTTGTGGTGTATTATTGCACTGCTTACGCGTAACTTGCATAAGCTCCGTGTTATTTTTCAATTTCAAACGTGCTTTATTCAACGACGAGGCAACGACTGCATTACGTAAATGTTAGTCTCCACAGGCCCGCTGTACTGGCCCGCACAACTGACCACAGCCCACCAACAAACACGGCACCGGTTTACTACCGTTGGCGCCAATGGCAGGGCATTCAAGTATCGTACTAGACCGGGATGTCTCTTTTGCTGGTGACGACAGGCGGGAAAGAGTGTACCGGCGAAGAGGATAGCGTTTTGCGTAACCTTGCAGCGTGTGTCAGTTACAGCGGCCAATTCGGCTGGGGTGCATGGGCATGCCTATCCTTAGGTAGCAGAACCCTTCGTGGAGGTTCATAAGTCCATGGTTTTCATCTAGGATGACTGAGAAACGGTACATTGATGAGATTCTGACACCGGTATATTTTCGTCTTGAAGTATATATATATATATAGGCTTTGGGGGTCTGTCATTGCAACAGTGTTTTTCAAAAGCACTGTTGAAAGCGTTACGCATCATATGAAGAGCTGCTGTATTCTACCCGAAACACACTGCTTTTGAGCAGAACGTTACAATCGCGCCTCGAAAGCCGGATGCGTATGATATGTGTTCTACTGTCACAGTGTAAATTTTGATCCAATTTTTTTTTTCTCATTTCAAAAAATTTATTAAACTGACATTCAAGTGTTACAGCGAGATGTAATTAACTATCAACACTAGGGCTTGTGGGGAGCGCTACCAGTCGAGCTTATCCTCGAGGCAGCCCCTCATTGTGCCCATTATTGCTGCCGCATTGCCGCGAATATGATCCTATTATATCTTGGGAGAGATTCAGCTTCCGGAATTTCACAGCCTGGGTTGGCCTGTTTTTTGCAGTAGCCCTGCAGTTGATCTATTGTATGTAAGCAAGCCTATTAAGTTGAATATATAAATGATAACACAACAACAAGTCTAACACAGAGCATGTACAGGAACGAAACTGTTAAACTGCATTTTCTGTAGGGTAACAAAAACATAGTTATACAGCGTCTAACATAACCATTGCCGTGTTGCAACAATCCGCTCATTCGAAATGGGGAGAACGCCTGAGTGATAGCCGAAATGACATTCGCATCTAACGGACTAGTGTACGACTCAAACCGCTAATTCGTAGTACCAACAGCGCAAAAACAGCAGAGGACCAGCTAGGTATTACAATGCTGAGTGATTGAGACATGACTGGGTTGCCAGTCAGGCCACTATCTGGGGTGCTACTATTGCTGAAAACAAACGTTGGCACGCTTGGATACGACTTATTGCTTATCAGTGAGGCGCACTGGTCGTTTGCGATCGTTGGACATCTGACGGTGCAACAAACGAAATAAGCTATAAGAGCGTGGACTATATTCACTGAAAATAACTTCTCCGGCTTGTCTAGATGTTTTTCCGTGAAATGTAACCAAGGAACGTTTGGACGAAACACACAAGGTAGATTACCTTTACGGTTTTTAAACCTAATCTTTCGTCGAAGAGGCCAACAGAGGTTGGGTTTCACAGAGATAGGTCACAAATATGTAAGCAGCATACAAAATGTGTAACTGCGTAGAACTTCAAGAGACTCTACTTCTAAGCTAACATCTAACAGCAGATATACTAAAGATCGTGCTTAGCATTCTTATTATACAACACTAATTTAGTAAAGGCACAAACTAAACATTTGCCTCAACTAAGTCAATGTGCATCAGAACACATGTGCGTGAAGGTTTGATAGGGGTAACAACAACATGTATATAGGCGTGTTTTTGTATGAGCTTGGCCGTTTTTGTGCCGATTGCACTAAATTGTGACAAATGTATTCGTCATGGAATCGGTAAGAAACAACAAAAATAAAAACAAACGTTAAACTGTTAAAGAAACCCCCGTGATTTGCCCGGATCAATGCCTGCAGACTATTTTCTGTTCGCAAAATAAATTTTGGAACGTTGTGTTTTGACCCGGTTTTAAATATTTTGCAGAATATATTTCCAAACAATGTATCTTTTAAATATGATTGAATACTAGAGTAAGATCCTTCCTAAAGTCTAATATCTCAGCCTAAGTCCAATGAAACACTAAAACAAAATGACGTTATGTTTCAAAGGAATAGGACACTTAAACACATTAACGTCACATTTTATAAAAGGGTCATATGTTAAAAGCCGATCTACAACATAATAAGAGCGCACGTGTCGCTACGTTTTACATAACTAAGCGGCCTAATAAGCCAGTTGCTTAGCAGAATGTGACGCGTCTTAAAGTCGATTCCAAAAAAGAACCTCCACCAAGCTATCCAGAACTAAACGATCATACAAACAATTGTGTGAGCATAAAAACACGCATATTGAAAAGCAAATCATACAATCTTCTATATCTGTCTAATGTGTTCTTATATCACTAGTTGTAAAACTTAGTAGACGTCCTGTATCTCTTTCTATATATATATATATATATATATATATATATATATATATACATATATATATATATATATATATATATATAAGCCCGCGCAGTTCGTTCCAACGCCGCGTAGATATAACTTGGTGCTCGCCAGCGGGCCGCCGACCTGAGCGTTTCCTGTCATTCAATAGCGGGAAACGATGCAATGAAGCTCAACGCACTACTGGAAGAAGCACGTGATGTACGGAGAGTGTGCGAAAACGAGTGATTGTCTGTAACGTCTCAAACGCTCGAACAGGATTGTAAACAGCAACGTGACCGCGCGAAAGTACGCCGCTGCTTCGCTTCGCAGCGCCTAAAGTATCTCTTTCACGAACACACCTGCTGTCTAGTTTTATGCTTTTTATATTTTCTTATCCTTGTTCTCAGATGCGTAAGAGTGTACGTTTACGTATGCCTGAATTTATTGTATGTTCACAATGTTTGGTAGAGTTACGTCAGTAAATGTGGTATAGATCGCAGCAGTGCATGCAAATACATGCTTATTTGTCAAACAATTGGTTAAATTAAGTAATGAGTTGGTTAAATTGAGTAATCGGGCGGAAAACACCCATGTTCCGTGTGAGTAGTATATTTATTAGTGACAGGTCAAAAAACGTGGGACCTAGAATTTACACAAAAATTATTTCACGTACCTGTATTATACTCGACTCTTTGTTCGATAAGTTGTTTTTCCGAGTCGAGCTTTACTAGTGAGTAAGGAAGAGTTCATTTATTACCAATTAGCAATTATAGCAACAAAACAAATGCCTTAATCCGTATCATGCGCAAGAACCAGCGTAAAGTTAAATAAACATATATATAATAATATTATGTTCTTATAATCTATAACTTCTTGTTGAAGTGCGCCGGTTCGTATATACTAATAAAACAACTTTGACATGAAAGCGGTAGCCAGTAATCGTTGAAACCTCCCACAAGTTTTGCTTGACAATGCAAATTTTGGAGGCCATCATCGGTTATCGTTGGCCGTACCTGGATGCCGCTGAAGCAGCCCGCTTCTTCCCGACAACAAGAATCGCTTGTCGTTCCACGTCTTTTGTCATTGCTGCCAAAGGCCACCATCTTCGCTAGGAAGAGGCCGTCGGGGCCGCCAACCTGAGGTGAACGATTCTTGTTGGCCGCTGGTAGAGCCCAGTGCCTTAACGACCACAGCAGTTCCAAATAGTCGATTGTCGCACGATCACTTGCAGAACCCCCCGGCGGCACGCGCGGAGGCTCCGCCGTTTGAACTTGGCGTTCGTAGACGTGAAACAAACACTCGGAAGCGAAGAGACACATACATTTACAATGAACATGCGCTTAAGTGGAGAGGTCAGAGCTCCACGACTCCGCTCAAGCAAGTTTCACAAGCTGGTCTTCGCACAGAAGCAACACACTCTTCGGGTTGTAGGCTGCGTAAAGCCGCGATGTATGGCACCGTGTGGTTTCTTTGCGCAACACACGAGAAACACAACAACGCTAACAGTGTGCATATTTGTTGGATACATATGCATTAGTCTGCGGTAGTCGCTTTTAATCAACGGCCACAACCTCTTGTTGCTTCGAGCGGGCGTCTACTTCGACACGGTTCTCAAGTCGTCCTCAGACGCTATCAGAGACCTGTGAGACACGTCTCGGCGGAACTCTCAGCCGCCCACTTCTCATGCACGCTAGTCGGACGACGGGCTCATATATAGACGTCGAATGATGACTAGCTTGCTGTATGGAGTAGTCCTTCTTGCTGACCCAGTTCGGGAAGAGGAGAGAACGGCCGCCTCCGATCACGACTGGATGAGGACCGGCAATGCAGTGATCACCCCGATAGGAAACGGCGCCACCACAGCTTTATGCAGTTACTGTTGTGATCAGTAATGCATCTAGGACAACAGCACGGCGCGAAATGATGATGCGTATCGGTCGATGGCCCACTTCCGATGTGAAAGACCTCCTCTCCATTGCATGCTCTGTTTGTCTTTTACAATGGCTACTATAGAGTTGCTAAAACTTCGAGACTCTCAGGAGGATTGTTTGCCGTTGTTGCCGGTAGCAGCGGCGGTGGCAGCGCCAGCGCTAGTAGTCTAAGCGAAAGAGAGAGTTCCTGTTGCAGTTGGCTTGAACAAAAAACCCGTAGACCAGTAGGTGTCAGAACGACGAATCCCACGAATTCGTTCGGGGACAAATTTCGTAGTCTGATTAACCCCCGCATTAACTCTGTGTGCTCGAAACAGTTCGTGGTGCAATCGGTCAGCAGCGTTGCAGCAGTACAACGGCCAACTAGAAAGCTACTGTTCAGTACTCCGTAGCGAGGCTCCTGCGGAACGTTACGCAGCGCGGTCTCTACTTGGGCGTCACGCTTTAGCGGATAGCGTTAGCCGTGCCCAACCAACAACGTGACTGGCCACAACAAGCGGTAGGTGGAGAGAAACTTACCAGTCCTCGCCTAATTCTTACTCAACGCCAACGCAAGTGGCTCGTATACCAGCAGCAGTAGCAGCGGCCTCAGTTCAAGTTTATGAGAAAGGGTCGACTCTAACAGATTGGGGAAGAGAGCCAAGGGTCAAAAAGAGGCTGCCGTGATAGCGGTGCTGTTGCTAACACAGTCGTCAAGTGATGCACGTGTGGATCGTTCGTATCGATGCGGTTCCTCGATGGGTGATCATGCAACTCACACTGTCCTTCCTCCTCTAGCTTCCTCTGGCTGTCATGGACGAAGTCCAGCGCAAAGTCCACAAAAAAACTCCAATTACGGGAAAATTTCCCCTCTCTTCCCAAAGTAGGCTCCAACAATTTGAGTCGCTACTCTATTCTCTTCATATGTCCGGTTAGAGGTCGACCCTATTCGTACCCGAAAGTACCCTAGAAACATTCCCTTTTGCCTTACATACTTCCCACCTCAGCCGCGTCGCAGACAAGCCCGATTACGACAGATGAAAGACAGTGCAATTACTAATAGGAAAAAGACAACTATGCACTCCAGTGATCCACGTTTAATACTCGGACAAACAAAGTTCGCATGAAGATGACCTACGCTGCGCATTACACCATTACAAAAATACAACATTTTATCACTAAACAATGAGTTAACACGTGTTTTCAGTATAACTACATAAAGTTCAGACAATGCTAGATACATAGTATCTTTACTACTAAATTATAACATCCATACCCTTGAAATTATGAACACCTAGCAAGCTTAAGTCTTCAACGCACAAAGAGAAACAACATCACTTTATCGGAAGCGATGGATAAGGAAATCTCAATATACTTTAAGAAAAACAAAATAGCAATCATTATCAATGACACATGTTGGTGCTGCACTTTGTGAAAATGCAACATTTCTAAACACAGCCTGAAAAGTTCCAAACTCTGCAACAAAATGACGGAACAGATAAGCTAAGAAGGATACGATCGACAATGCGGCCAACCCAGTGGCTGCTTTGTCTGTATATAGAATATGCCAAAAAGAGGTTTTGCGAAGCTCTGGAGAATTACCTGGTGAAACATGAACGAAATATTCGTGACTACGTGCTAAGCGCGCCACGGCCTGAAAAGTGCCGCCACTTTTCTACAGTTGTGAATTGACTCAAAGAAAGCACTCCACAAGTAGTAAGTATACTCATCTATGATTGTAATAAAGCCTTTCTGCTAAAGGGTGTGTGAATCAAATATGGCAGTCCATAAATAAGTCGACGACCATATGAGAGTACATTCTACCAAAATTGCCAATGATTTCCTCAAGGCGGTGCTAGCAATTGGAACACGATATGAATGTAGCATATCAAAACCATCGAGTATTAGTGTCTTAAGCATAGACGCCGTAGTGCTCTAGCAACCATACCAAAGTATGACTTTCAGTATGGATCGGATACCGACAAGTGGTTGGAAAGATGTTGAAGAACACGGGCATGAGTATATCGCACGTTTATTCAGTAGAATCTTAGTCACAAAAGGGAAACTGCCTGCTGCTGGAAGGGACAGCAAATTGTCTTGATTCGAAAAAAAAACAAATGTTAGTCAGGAGTTATATAACAATATAATATACAATATACGAGCCCAACAACGGTGACATCTGTATTACACTGGACTTTCTCAAAACTTCTGTACAATAGAATCAGTAAACAAATGGGCAGACATTCGGGTTTAAAGCAGATTTCGGGCGTCTTTCAAGCATAAACGAAGAAGGGAAGCCAATAAATGTATTCTAATTAATGCCATCCATCGAGCAACCGACTGATTATGTACGGATGAAGTTGGTGAACGAATGAACTTGCAAAGGCAGCATATAACCGGCCGGGGGAGCCGTGGGAAGTGCATTCAACTCTACGGTCGTGAACCGAGTACGCCAGATGCGAAAACTAAACTGGTTGACTTTGGTATATACTAAGCTTAAAATCTCCAACCATCCTTGTTAATTAATTGAATGATCAAAAGTATCTTAACCTTTGAAAAGGACAAATAAGAAGAATAAACAATTGGCAAATTGTAGGAATAAGTAAAACTGCAAGTTTTAGGAGGTCTGACCCGTCTCCAGGGAAAGACAACTAAATAACGTGTAAAACCCAACTAAGGCTGCTAAAATAATAAGAATAATCGACGAAGCGCTCGTAGTTTGTACTCCACGACCTGTATCCGTACAAGCACTGTATAATCTTGCATTTCTTAGCTAGCTACGTTGATTTTATATTATGTATAGAGTGGTTGTGTCATGGTGCTCCGTGGGTCAACCCAGGCTGCAGCATATATAAGCGTAATCTAGGCACGTCTTGTTTCTAGCAATGAAAGCTGTGTGTCTGTGCCAGAAGCACAGTCTAGCAGTAGTCATGATCAAATCGGAGGTGTCTAAGTCGTTGAGCCGGAATCCATCTTCAAAGTTTGGTACGCGGTGAATCTTGAGTTATGCTATTGGAAAGGGCGGCTAAAATTAGAACACTACATAGCGATATTTCTCGCTCCCCATGTCTGTTACCGAGTACACCAAGCCTGTGTTGCTGATTTAATTACGAAGACGATGAGTATCTTCGTCCTATCTTTAACTATACTACAGTAGTAAATATCGCTCCCATTCAATGCAATAACTAGTAACTTTTTAAACCTAGTTACTCTTGCCCGTTGTACGTGATGCCTATGTTCCACATCGAAATGAGTAATATTATATTTGTTCGCCCGATCTGATTGATTCTGATCTCCCCACGGTGGAAACGTGCTTCGATATGGGGTGATACAAATAGAAACTTAACAAACCTTTATCATCCTGGTTCCCTTAGAGCAAAACGGCTGTACGAGATAACAGAACACAACGAAATTCCCGTAGAACAACACAGATTTCTCTCCGGTCGCTCGGCGACCAATGACGTTTGTCGCACGTTATGCCTTTAAAGTCGCCAGGCAAATAAAACCATTACGCACGGCGCATTCATCGACTTTCAAACGAAATTTGATTGCGTATTGGGAATCTACCTTCGACGGGTATTAAGAAACAGGTTTGAAATCAAGGAAACGTAAATGACCTAGTAAAGGAATTAGGAAAGTCGAGAGTCCATTTGCACTTATCTTAACACAAATGCTAAGGTGATGTTAAGAGAAAGGACTAACGCTTAGCGGCTCGTGTTTCAGCAGGGGAGAGGCCTACCCGACCAAATATTGCCAACTTAGGATAAACGGATAAGTAAGCTTAGAACTCGTAAGTCTTTTTAAAGCCAGGGCATGGTCCGAACGGTTTGGTTAGCTGTTGATCGACATTTGAAGGTAATGAGAGCAAATTAACGGCCGTCATATTGTACCTTCAGAAGAAACTGCGCGACATAGATGTAGATCTTGCAATTAATATATCCAATATAAAAATTTGCAAAATAATAAAGAGTATTGTACCATTACAATGGCATTGCTCTATTTTATAGCATGTATATAAACATACATGCTCTCCTATAACATGTATGTAAACATACATGTTCTCCTATAGCGTGTATGTAGACATACATCCCTGTAAGAGAGCACAGGTATGACGACATGTGTGACATGTTCAGTTTGCCTGTTAGACATATCAATATAGACATGTGTAAAAGGCACACCACAGGAAGGTTTCCCAGTGAATGTGAGCATGTGCTTGGATATATGTTATGTGCGCAATAAGATATGTACATGCTTTTTAACGGTTCGTTCTCGCTATCTGATCTGCTTTAAATAATGAACGCAAAAGTTTTCTTTTACACAGGCGCTATGCCATATATATGTATAAATATAAATATATATATATATATATATATATATATATATATATATATATATATATATATATATATATATATATATATATATATAAATATATATATATATATATATATATATATATATATATTTATATATATATATATATATATATATATATATTTATATATAGCTGTTGAATACCGGACACGGAGATCTCAATTAGAGACATGTGTCTAATGAATTCTGACATTAAAAATAATAGAATTAAATGTACTCTAGCTGAGTAAATCATATTATGTAACTTCTACCAATCTATGTTGAATGATATGAAGTTAATATATCTAACGCAGGTTTAAACAAAAATGTACGAAACGCCGTAACAACGAAACTGGTTGAAATTTGAATACACCGCCTTGGGATAACGTAGTGAGACACCTGAATACGCAAGTAGAGTGTAGTTGTGCACATGACAGGGGAGAAAAGCAGGCAGTTGTGTGTCTCGTCCGATTGGCCCAGCAGCGCGTGTGAGGACATCACGGGGCTTGCATTGCAAAATTCGGCGATCGGGAAGCAGCGAAGTGTTATCAGATTTCTCACACTGGAGAACTGGCTCTTGTCACAGCCGCAAGAATTGTGGGAACAGGGAGTCCTTTACCTCGTAAAACAGTGAGATAGTTATGCTCAGGCCTCTGATGATTACTTTTGAATATAAGCTTCAATTACAATCACAGCGCCGTTTAATTTGAACCCTCTTTTAGACTACTATTGAACGGGTTACACTCGAGAGCCCTTTGAACCAGCGGCACGGGCAATGGACCAAAGAACTCATATCAGAACTCAGGACCTAGTACGGCTGCAGCCACGGGAAGCTCTCGTACCACGCCAGGTGCTCAAACTAGGGCCGGTGGCCATTAGTTTCAGTTAGATGACGTCACTACGATCATATTTTCTCGACAATCGTCTCCGAGCGGATCTAGCACCCCTCCCCTCATAATTCCACAGTACTATCTGGACACCTGCATTCGCTATGTCTCCAAACTTAATATGATCATGCTGACTCTGCTGCTAGTTCTAGTCCACGAATGGCCTGGTCGCTGTCGTCTATAGAAGTCAGGTCGACTTAACGACGTGATGGAGATATCGTTGCACGATCTGCGCTTCTGTCCTCCCGTGTAGAGCTGGTCTTAGCTCAGCGTCATTTGTCGTGGTTAAAGCATAGGTGAGGTGGCTGACGGGGCATACATCAGCACTCTTCCAGATAGCTTGAGATGGCTTCCTAAATGGCTCTAGCCACGTCTGTGCGGTGACGTCTTTAGCATCGGTATAATCGTCGCAATAACTTGTTGCATTATAAACCCCACTCTAAGCAGCAGTAACTGCTGGTCAATAAAATGCCTTAGTTTTTATCCTCGTTGCTTCGAAAACCCCGAAAGGTTGCAGAGCAGCCAAGGTTGTAGCCATTAGGCTTAATACTGAGGGATGCATAACAGAGATGTTGCTCTTCACTATGGATCGTCTTTCACTGATCCTTGCTGACACCTTTATGTAGGCCAACTCCTGAAGCGACAGTCTTGTGGCTCTATCTTTCTTAGCTTCAACCACGCTAAGAAGTTCTTCAAAACCCTTGCTTTGCCACAATATTCGCCAACCGAGCTCGCCGAGGCCGGATTACCGTGATAATGTCCAATTCGTTCGGTATCTCTTCACGGTCACGATCGTCTTCGGTGAGCTCGCTAGTGACTCCCATGCTTCGCCGAGTAAGCAACTGCCTGCGACACATAATTGCGATTGCCCATCTATCACAAACAAAGCATATTCATATTGTTTGCATAGATTTTCACGTACACAGTGGGCGAAAGTATATAGGTGTGTATAAGTACACATAAGCTGCCCTAATATCTTCTCTCTAAGGCGGTCAGAATGTAGTACATGCTTGGAGACACTCATTCACTCTCATGATTCTAAAAATTCTCTATCCTGTAAATTAACCCGATCCAAATGATCATATTTCGTTATGCAGAAGCTATTGATAAGGTTTCTTTGTGGATTTGAAAACATATTTTGTAGTTGAAATAAACGCAACGAAATGCGTTTTCTTCTTGACTTTTATTATCTACAGTATACAAACCTGTGCAGATACATGTGCGATGTTACAGTTATTGTCTAAAGGCCCCTCATACTAGCTAAACAATTACCACGCTTAAAATAATACAGTCCTTGTTTTCCGTGTTGCCTCAGTTGCCATACGAGTCCAACTCTTTCGTTAATAAAACTCCGTGTTTTATTCGAGCTATTCTATCTCAAATGATTGGAAATCTATTCCATCTATATCATTTGAGACAAGATTCGGCCGAATCTGAGCCAAACCTCTCCGCAGGTTCATTCAGCAATAAGATCCCAACAGTCTTTAACGTGTCAGATTTTTAACGGAAGCAAAGCGGCTTAGAGCTAATACTATTATATATAGCCGACATTTACTACGTGTGACCTTTGCCACAGGAGAGAAATAAGGCTTTTTTTTCGGGAATCAAACCACCCGAGCGGAGCTAGTGGCAATGTGAAATGTCAGATTATATATAATGATAAAAAAAAACCTTGTAAGACTTGAATCAAACTGAGTGTATTATATTGCTTGCGGTGCGCATGGAGATTATGTGCTTGTGGAGCATGAGTGAGCACTACTTTGAACACTACTGTAATTAATTAAATTTTTATTGACATTTATTGCACTCTACGTTAGTTCCAAGCTTCATTAAGCGCATATTTTCGTTCGGAGTATCTTCTGTGAGATTATTATATTGTGCTAAATCTATTAGTACTGTTGTTGTTATTGTTGTTGTTGTTGTTACTATGACGGCTTGTGGGTAGGCATATGAGATAGTGCTGTTGATGTTGATGTTGATGTTGCTGTTGTTGTTGTTGTTGTTGTTGCTGCTGCTGCAAACGTTACCACATAGTGGTCGGGTTTGAAGTTTAGTCTAGTGTTGGATGAATACTTACCGGTGGACTGTCGGAGTAGCAACCCATGTCGGAGGAGCAATATGGATGGTATTTTGTGTCGCCGGTTAATGGCTCGTACGCACAGCCGGCGCCAACGGGAGCAGATCGCTGTCGAGGAGTCGCTCGAATCGACGCTGCAGCAGCAACAGCAGTAGCCGCAGACGCTCGCCGCTTGAATTCACCACTGGATCCAGCACGACCGGCTCCGTCGCCACTTGACACTTGTTGCTCTCGACGTCGCATCGGCTAGCGATGACAGGCTGGCATCGACGGAGGCACGACTATATGGCTGGGTATATACACTCACATATATGCATATGTACACTCACATATACGCGTATACACTCACGGATATACATATACACTCATATACACACATCCGCTTACACCCGGTGTATTCAGATTATTACTATTATGATTACTATACACAAGCGGGTCACACAGTGACTCAACGGCTGGTAGTTTGTATCTGGTTAGTCAAAGCGATTTATTCGTTTAACTATTATTCCACGCCTCGCGTTTCGAGAGGCGTCGGCCTCTTTTCGCTTTGCCCCGAGTACGGCGTCTCGGGATTCGGTCGGAGATCATCTGACGACACGACACATACAGCACTCTTGTTAACTAACACACAGTGTTAACACACAGGCGAGAGGGCCGAACGATCGCGTCGTAAACGAAGCTCAGTCAGGTTTGACTGTTGTTGTCGACAAGAGAGGCTGACTAAGGAGAAGAAAACTAAGATGAAAAAGAAGTGGTAGAGGAATGGGAGAGAGAGAGACCAAGCAGGGGCCGAACAAGAAGACACAGGTGCAGAATCGTTGTCGTCGTCTTTTGCTGCGGCGGTTGCTGCTTTTGCTGATGTTGGGATCGCGGCTATAGCAGATCTATGACAGTGTGATGATGGTTTCAGCCGGTCACCAGTCCAAACCGCAGCCAGGGAGGAAGGTATGGAGGATGGGAGGGTGGAAGCCACCAATCAGAGGGCAAAGTCCATCATCATCACATCTGCCATCGCTTCAGTCACTGCAGCAGCCGCCGCCGCTGCTGCTGCTGCAGAGAAAGACGACGACGACGATGAGGAAGAACAAGATGAAACTTCGGCATCAGAACCAGCACTGGCTGACGCAACAGCAGCAGCAGCAGCAATAGCTGTAGCTTCACCCGCTGCAACTTCAGCACGACATGAACGACGTCTGTGACGCCGGCATACTAGAGGCATTCGAACAGAGGCAGCGGTTTATTCACTGTGTTCACCACCTCTGCTGCTGCCGCTGCTGCTGCTGACGACGAATACGACAACGATTCCGCCACCCGCCTGTTGCCGCTCGTCAGCCAGCCAGCCGACTGCGTCACCGGGACACCAATTGTTTGTTATTGTAGTCATCATCATGTCCATCATCATCATCGTCATCATCATCATCGTCGTCATAAGAATCACCGCGTCATCATCATAAGCATCACCGCGTCATCAAGTTTGCATTCGCTGCAGTTCACTCAGCTGCTCAATCAATGCTGCAATTCGTTTGGCTTCGGCCTCCTGTTCATGCTGTTCTCCCGCTGCTACTCCTGCTGCTGCTTCTGCTGCGTTTGCTCCGGCTGCTCCTGGTGTCTCTTCTGCGTCTGCTGCTCTATCTGCAAGCATCAGCGCATCAGCTCCTCCTTCTTTCCCCTCGACCGACTCTTTCAGTTGTGCACCCACCCCTTGTGCTGTGGTGTGATGTGCTGTGCTGTGGGTTCTGTCGTCGTCGTTGTCGTTGTCGTCGACGCGTTGTAGTCAGCTCGTCGGTCGGGTAGATAGATGCTCGGTTGAGTTGGTTGGTTGATCTCGGTCTATGGTTTCGTCGGTCATTGGCGGTCGTATATCTAAACAGCAGCAGCAGCAGCATCTATCTAGATAGCGAGCAGCCCAGCTTAGCTTAGCCTCCTCACTTTTGCCCTTCCCCTTGGGGCCATGTTGTTCTCCACCCGCTCTACGCCTTGAGCCTTTGATGCTGGCGGTGGTAGTAGTGGTGGGGTGCTACTGCTGTTGCTGACGACTATACAGAGACTATACAGACAGACGGCTGGCTACACAGACGACAACACGCAGTCGACAGCGGCGGCGGGACCCTTCGGCCACGGCACAGATCTACCGGGTGTAACGGTCAACGAAAGAAAGACGATCAAACCACCCATCACCAAACCCAACTGTCCCCCGCCGGCGGCGGCGGCGACCAAATAACTGTCAACAGATCAGCGCACATACGCATACCAACCTGCCGCCGCGTTTATGCAGGTGGCTCGCCTCCACCAACCTGGAACGTTGGTGACCACGACGTTGTTCGCTAACATGATCGAACAGCGCTGTTCGATCATGTTAGCGATTGAATAATACTCACACCACATCGCTGACTGACTTAGTTCACTCGAATCGAATAGTGCGTGCTAGCGAACATACGAATGATGTCAGCTGTTAGCTAGGCCGGGTAAGCAATACGTACGTCTGATGTGTGGTTGTTGTTGTTGTCCATGCTGTCGTTTTTATTGTTGTTGTTGTTGTTGGTTGCTGCGGTATTTTAGTTGGCGCAGTTCAGATTGCACGTCATGTCGGTGCAGTGAGGTGGCATGCTGGTTGATGTCATCGTGATGAGATCATCTAATCTTACACTTGTGGGGAGCGTCTGACAACGCTTTTTCTCTTTCTTCTCGTCATATTCCTACCTTCTCTCTCTCTCTCTCTTCCAACAACAACAACAAAACAACAACAACAAAAACAACAACAACAATAAAAACAACAATCACACAGGTGATAGCAGCAGAGGCGTTAGCTAAATCTGGCCAGATTTAACGACAAAGAGGTTTGATTAAGAGAAGAGAGGAAGAGTGATACACAGGGCTGCAAGCAGCAACAACCAACAAGCAGAATGCCTGCCTACAACCAAAACAACAACAAGTACAAGAACAACAAAGTATCACCTGTGGCGGCGCGAATGACGAGAGATCATGTCGTCGTCTTCTCGCCTCTCAACTAGCCAGTGGCCAACACGGGCACTTCTCCGATGCACACGATCTTAACACGATAACACGACAGACCCACACACTCTCTTTATAGCTCTTCTTTATTTTACAACAATATCCAATGACCGGGTGAACTCTTGGAGGAGCTTGCTCAGTCCAAATTCAATCGCCGGGAAATCGTCGAATCTAAGAGAGCAGCTATCGACACTGACGATGTAGCCTCGCTGAACACGATCAATGTTCTTCGTCGCGAGAAGGAAGAGGAGACGAAGTCAGTAGCTATGTATGAGGGGGGTTGTGTCAGCTTTACGTCGAGCTGCCCGTCGAAGACCGAACGATAGCCGTTTGTTTCGTTTGTTTGTTTTAGCACCCCCCGGCTAAAATGGACGGAAAGGTACCGGACGGGATGAGGTGACGTTAAGGCTAGTCTAGAATTAAAAGCAGCGTTTCTATGTTCTCTGTTTACACTATTATTGGTATTAATATGATTATAGATGGAGGATGTCAACTCCAGAGAGCCAACGCCAATGTGATGTTGGGTGAAGACCCCCCCCATCTGCTTTTGACTTAGCCACTCTATCGGCTGCTAAACAGAGAGAGGGTGGAAGATCTAGGTCGACAATATCCAGCAGTGAGTATCAGTCTCCCTGTGTGCCTGCATGTTTACCTGTCTGCCTGTTTAAGAATCAAACTATTTCTCTGTTTGTCAGTCTGTCTGTCTCTTTGTTTTTCTGCATGCTCTCGATTTCTCTGACGTTTCCTCGTCTGTCTAGCGATTGCCTCTCTCTAAATCTCTCTTTCTCTCTCTCTCGCTCTCCAGTTGAGAGACTGTGCGATACCGACAGAGACTATTGCGGCTGTTGCAGTAGTAGAAAGAGCAGTCGCAGCTACAGCGCGGCGTTCAATTGTTGTTGCTATTGCTGCTGTTTTTGTTGTTCTTGTTTGTTGTGGTCACCATGATGACAAGGAACATCATGGGTGAGCCACCATCGGCTACTATGAGCCACTGCGAGATTGGCTGCTGCTGCTGCTGTTGTTGCTGCTGCTGCTGGTAACTCTGTTGCTCTGACTGGCCGACTGGCTCAATCAACTGTTTACCCTGCGGAGGCCGCTTTGCGGCTGCGTCGCCGTTATCGCTGACTTAGCGTAGTTGTTGCTCCGCAGTCGTTGCTGATGAGTCTATTCCGTTCGTCTGGACATTCGTTCAAAACAACCAGACGCAGTGCTCACCACCATTACCACCACCATCATAATCATCGCTGTCATCATTAGCAGCAGCAGCAGCATAATTACTCTAACGACTGGCTGCAGCAGTGGTGTTGGTTATAGTTCGCGTAGTAATGAGTAGAAGCCGAAGCAACAACAACGACAGCCGCAACAACAACTACTACTACAGCTGTAGATGTAATAAAACAACAAACTCCGTACTCTGAGTCGACTGCAACGAGTGGTGTCTGTTGCTGTTCTATGCTGACTATGTATATCCGTATATCTATCATGAGGCATCCTTCCATTTATCCATCCTCTAATTTGTGTCTCTCCCTCGCTTTGCCATTCTGCTTTTCCTCCTCCTCCTCCTCCTCATCTTCCTCAGCTACCGCCGCCAGTGCCTGCTCTTCTTCTTCCTCTTCTAGCTTCCCCCTTTCATTTTCCACCTTTTTCACTTGTTGCGTGTCGGTCTATTGACCTCAGTAGCTCAATCAACAACAATAACAACAGCGGCAACAACAATGCATACAAAAGCAACAGCAGCAATTTGGCTGTTATTATTATTATTATTATTATTATTATTATTATTATTATTATTATTATTATTATTATTATTATTATTATTATTATTATTATTATTATTATTATTATTATTATTATTATTTTATTATTATTTATTATCATTCAGTTATTACAATTGTGAGGTATGAACGTTTATGCCAGGTTTATCCTGCTCCGGTCGCTTTCTATCAATTCATGGCGCCTATGATGGAAGCCACATTTCCTCTACAAACGGCCAAAGACATCATCTGTCTCAAAAACATGGCCTCGCGTCGATCGCCCGTAACTTCTGCTATGCGTTTTCCGATATCTTTTAGGATTTTCGCTGTACCTGAGCTGATGGGGCCAAGCGTCTCTAATGTAATGGGTACAAAGTGGTAGCTTCTAGATAGCTCGAGATACTTCCTCTTCTTCTCCTTATTATTATTATTATTATTATTATTATTATTACTGGTCTGTTTGCTCCGTTAGTTAGTTAAAACAACCAAAGGTCTCCCTTAAATGTGCTGTTAATGATTATGATGATTCCTATCACAATCGAAGATTTACACATGCGTGATGGTTGCTGCTGTTGTTGTTGTGGTGGTGGTTATTGCTGTTGCTGCAGTTGTTGTTGTTATCATTGTTGTTGTTGTTGTTCGTGGGCAGATGACACAAAGAAGCAAACTCGATTCGTGCGCCATTGGTCTCCACCGACGGCTAAATGTCTAACTAAAAGCCATTTGTCTCCGCTGCTTCTGCGCTCTCTATTTACTCGCGCCCGCTGACAATGAATTCCGGCGTGGGCCCCTCTCACTCTCCCTCTCTCTCTCTAGCCTGCTATGTTCAACTGTTCATCGGCCTGTGAACTGTGTCGGGCGACGATCTTTCTCCTGCTTACTGCTGCTGCTGCTACTGCTGCTGGTTGTTGCCACTTTCAGCCTTCTCAGCCAGTCTCCATCGTCAAAGGCGACAACATCTACGGAGCCGCATTCGCCAAGGTCACCTTCACAAATGGGCACTTATGTAATGAGTTTCGTTGTTTTCGCGCCAACACAGTAACTCACACAGTCACACACACACACACACACATACAAACAGCGCCCACATAGACAGACCGGTGGACATAGCGACACACCTTTACTTTTAGTTTGCTATACCAAACGGCTTAAACAAACGGGCTGCAAAAAGTGTAGTGAAATCCTCTGGGTGTGAAATAGTTGCGCTTCGCCTTCGTCGATCTATCCGAGCCCGACGAATCCAAAGTAGCTTGTAAAAAAAATACGAATTAAACAATTGTGCAAATTCGATTTCGAAAAATAAGATGAAGAGTGAATAAAGATTCAAACTCTGTGAGAGTTGACTTTTACTAAACAGCCAACACAAATGCACCTATATGGAGAAGGGAGAGGGGAGTAGGGATTTAAAGTAAGATGCCGCAGAAGGATTAGGCACAGATGCCGCAAAGAAACAGGTTGTCGAAATTACGAAGCAGAGATCACGGCTGACCGATGTGTGAAAAATGTGGCAGTGCAATATAGGGCATTATTAGCTGCAGAGTTCTGCGTTTCTGATATAAAACGCTGATATGTGTGTACACACTTATCAAGCAACTAAAAATCACTTATATATATATATATATATATACGCAACTGACCAAAAACGACTGGTGCGCCCAGGAGAATGCAACTGCGTAAGAATCAATTATATATATATATATATATATATATATATACGCAACTGACCAAAAACGGCCGGTACGCCCTGAAGAATGCAACTGTGGAAATGATGCGCTAAATCTCATCTGCCGACAATTACCCAACGATAGACTTCTCGAACAAATTTGAATATGCGCCCTTGGCAGGTGATCAAATTTTAGATGTTTGCATTTGAAATCGCACACTGATGACTAAGCTATCTGTATTCCTTGTTGTTCAGTCGCGGTGTCTTCCAGCCAGAAATTTCGGTTACACATGCCAAGCAGAACAAGATACGCAAAACACAGACTCCCTCTCGGTGCTAATATACAAAAGGCTTGGTGAACCCGCTCCACCGTGCTTGCCCTATAAAGCAGCTCCTACAAAAAGTTGGCGAATCATCTCGTGCTGGCAACGGAGAGTTACGTGAGGTTCGCGCCTCTCCATACCAGTGGCCCCTGTTGATTAGAGTTTAGCACGGTAACGCAGTTACAATCATATTGTTGACAATAGTTGAGTATCGTGCCACAGTAAGCTCAGTCATGTTTAACAGGGCCGAGCCGGTCGTTGGACAAGGCCGAGAGAGGGGGAATTAGTCTGGAAACAGGTTCACTGGGGCTATCTGTATCCTGTCTCCCAGTGCGCGATAAGTAACTAATCGTTACTATGTACTTTCGCCGAAAAAGTGTGATAACGTAGATTGAGCCAGGCAACATATTATTGTTGTCTCACATACAACTGACTGCAAGCAAGGCTCGCATAAGGACGGCCACAGCACTGGCAAATAGCCTGTGTCTAGGCGGCGTTTTTAAAATGAATTTTGGTGCTCATCAGCGAGGGCCCTCCCTCCTCGAACGTTAGATTATTGAGAAATCAACAAACGTTTGTCCGGAACAAGATCTGGCCCTAGATACAGTAGGGAAATACGCATGCTGTACACTTTTATACATATAATCTACATTACAATACATGCTGTACATTTGCTGAACACATAGCGCAGGTCTCCGGCTCCCTTTCGGGGTTTAAGAATCAGACCGGTCTGCGCGCCTTCGCGCAGCACCTGTTTGCTCTGTACGCGTGATCCGTATATATGTTGTACGTTTATATATATATATATATATATATATATATATATATATATATATATATATATATATATATATATATATATATATATATATATACATACATATATAAATTTACTAGCAGACATAGAAGTATAGGTGTTTCATATATTTTTGAAATTCAATTCGTCATTCACATTTACCACCAAAAAATCTCTCCGAAACGGATAGGGTAGAGTCGTGCTGGGATCAAGCATACGACTCCTGATGGTGATGGTGCCGCAGCTGACGGTTGCTGCTCCGGCTCCCTTTCGGAGTTTAAGAATCAGGCCGATCTGCGCGCCTTTGCGCAGCACCTGGTTGCTCTGTACGCGTGGTCCGTATATATGTTGTCATATATATATATATATATATATATATATATATATATGATGACCATCAGGATCCAAATCTCTACCGTGGAGTGGCGTCAGAACGCACATTGAAGAAGATTTTCTGTAAGTTGGTGATTCGGCGGATTGAGCACGTGGCTGAAGAGGCACTTCCACCGGAGCAATTCGGTTTTAAGAGAGGCCGAGGCACCCGTGATGCAATTCACGTTCTCCAGTCAGAAATCGAGCGAGCTGTGGCACAACCCAGAGGTCATCTGTATGCAGTCTTTATTGACTGCTTCAAGGCCTTTGACAAAGCCCCTCGCTATCTTCTGGTTGAAGCACTCCAACGAGCAGGAGTTGGTGGCTCTCTCCTGAGTGTAATAGCAAGTTTCTTTGAGGAGGACACCTTGTTTGTAGACGGTGAGCAGGGTGTATTGGATATTAAGCAAAATGTGGAAACTCCGCAAGGAGACCCGCTGAGCTGCGTCTCGTTTACACTTCTCCTTGCTGACTTCGTCGGTTACGTCCGACAGGAGTACCAAAAAAGCCGTGGTGGTGCTGTATGCAGATGATATCGTGGTCGCTCATCGCGACTTAGGTGCCATCAAGCGCATTACCTCTATGATAGAGGCGTTCCTTGTCTCGAAGGGACTTGAGATAAACTCCAGGAAGACCAAAGCCATGAAATTCTGGCGTGGAGGTCGATTGGCTGCCAGAGACGCTATACGTTGCTGCGGCCAACCATTGGAGTTTGTTAACTCTTTCCAGTATCTTGGCCTTCGGGTTCATTATACGGGAACGACGTTGTGTTATGGCCTTGACAGGGTGTGGAACCAACACACAACTGATGTATGGCCTTGACAGGATGTGGAACCACCTCACACAGGCGAATTTTAAGCAGCTTGAGAGATGTTTCTCATTATATATGAAGCGAGTGCTTTGCTAGTCTATTCGAGCAAGGAGCCGCTTTGTGTATCTCATGTCAGGTTGTCCACCGGCTACTGAAACAATCCGACTAAGGCTGAAGATGCCGCGTACAGTACCATACAAATGTTTCATTTCTGAATGGGAAGCTAAAGTCGAACAGGCCAGACGGGAGGTTAGTGGTTTGGACGTTTTCAATGCCGTGCACCTTTGGTCTGGTCCTGCATGGACAGTCGCCACGTATACACCAGGTACATAGTGCATGGTTATCACTACCTGGTATATTCAAACGCAGCTTTTCACGAAAAGTACGAGTTGTGCACCTGCCGGTTCTGCCTGCAGAGGTGTGCCAAGTACCATGCAGTGGAATGTACAGCGCTGAACAACACATCGTTGCACTACTTCTCTCGCCGAAAGCGTGAAGAAGATAGAGTATTATGAAGAAACATCTTGAACTGTATATTATACTCAATCTGAGTGAAATAAATATAATTGAATATGTATATATATATATATATATATATATATATATATATATATATATATATATATATATATATATATATATATATATATATATATATATATATATATATATATATATATATATATATATATATATTCAATTCAATTATATTTATTTCACTCAGATATACACAGAAGGTATAGGTGTCTCATATATTTTTGAAATTAAATTCGTCATTCACATTTACCACCAACAAATCTCTCCGAAACGGATAGGGTAGAGTCGTGCTGGGATCAAGCTCCTGATGATGATGGTGCTGCTGCTGACGCTGCTATGTCGGCGACGATGATAATGATGTCTCATTTACAGATACAAGTCGTGTGACCAGTAACAGCGGTAGCAACGCGAACATTGCTGACGACTAGTCAACTAGTCAACGCCGCATAGACCGAACAATGTTAAGGCTACCGCCTACCGATCGACTCCACACAAGCCTTGTTTTTTTCGAACGGCAGCTCGGCACGAACGGCCATCGTCTATCTGGCTAATAAACACGAAACGCACCAGCGTTACCAGTATCAACAGTGACAGCGGCGGCGGCGGCGGCTGCACGGCGACAGTGATGATGGTAATAGTGATGTTGATGATGATCTAAGATCTTGCTGTTGTTGTTGCTGTTGCTGCTGCTCTTCTTGTTGTTGTATGTGTGTCTAAGTGCTTGTCTGGCTGACATGCTCCTTGCGTCTGCCCCTTTCCCGTCCCAGTCGCGAGTCGCCAGACAGACCTCGTTTTTTTCGTTTCTCCTCTTCCATCTCTTCTATCTGGACCTCTCTCCATAGAGCCAGTCGTCGTCGTCTGGCTCAACAAGGACATGCGGTAGCGACAGCAGTAGCAGCAGCAGCAGCAACAACAATAGAAACAGCAATAGCATCCAGCATCAGCTGCTGGACCAAACGAACGTGGTGGCATCGAATCAGTCAAGGAGGGTGAGGGATGCAACGAGATAGATAACATGAAATAGAGTAGGCGAATGGATAGATGGAAGAAAGGTTAGGAAAATAGGTGGAGTGCGAGACAGTCACAAACACAACTACCGTAGAGAAGGAGAGACGCGCGCAGAGAAGGAAAGACGCGCGCAGAAGGGGAGAGACACGCGCAGAGAAGGAGAGACGCGCGCAGAGAAGGAGAGACGCGCGCAGAGAAGGAGAGACGCGCGCAGAGAAGGAGAAACACGCGCAGACAAGAAAAGACGCGCGCAGAGCAAGAGAGGCTCTTTGAGACAAAGGAGAGCGCCTGTGCGAGCGGTAAAGGGAGATCCAAATGGGAAAATGTTCACGTGGATCAGGACGGCATAACCGTCGGGGACAGCGGTAGCGTTCGAATATCTGCCATCAGCACCACCATCATTATCATCATCATCGTCGTTATCATCATCATCAGCAGTATTAGTCCTACCTCTCCCAGCTGAGAAGGCGGGAAGTGGGTGGGCTGTAAACAGCTGACTGACTGAACCAATACCACGAAGTCACTGTCGGTTGTCTCTTGTTGTTGTTTTTGCTGCTGCTGCTGCTACTGTACCTTCTGGCATGTCCGTTCCGCTCTGTTGTTGATGTTGTCATAGTTTTGTTTGTGGAGTCTTGCCGTCGTTGGAAAGGTCGTTCGTCTGACAGCGGCGATCCTGACCGCCCGTGTTGCCATTGTGAATGGTGTTGGTGTGTGGGCGTGTTGTTGTTATTTATATTTATCGAACACGAATAGATGCCAAACCTCATCATTTGCTGCCACTAGGTCACGACTAGGCAAAGTGAACAGACGAACACGAGCCGAAGAAAGGGAAGGTGGAAGAGATTCGTCGGTGGCAGCCTAGGCAGCACGCGACGAGCAGGCGCACGTCTTGATTCTCACGTCGTGAAACCATTAAGCGAGCACCATCGAACACCGTCAACACTTCGTCCGTCGTGTCAGCTTGGTGCTCTTCGAGCTCGAACAATTGTGAGCGGTGTTTGTCACTCAGCTGTAGCGCTAATTACGCTAATTACCACCTATGAGCAGCCGGCCGATCGGTCAACCAGACAAACAGGCAAACGTGCAAATTGCTACTATGAGATATAGTTAAACAAAGTTGGATAAACAGTGCACGAGAGTGTTACGACAAGAAGGGAGAATGAAGATGCAACAAACAGTAGCAACATCGTCAACCTAACAACGTTCACAGCAAAGCGGCCAAAGAAAGCCACACGTACCACCGTCAATTCGACAGAGCACATCTTAAGCATCTGCTGCCGATTAACGAGAACAGACACTGGGATGAGACAAAGTAGGTATGCATTAGCTTGCTATGCAAAGCGAATCCGTTTCACTCATATCTGTCACGCTTTCTCTACCTGTTAAACGCTTACACGACATTCGGTGAACGATCAAACTATGTCATCACGTAAAAACTTGCATTACTTCTGATTGTTCTTATTTTTACTAGCAGATAGAAATCGTCTAATTAAGCAGAACAAGACTAAATATTTATTTTAAACAGAGTCAGATAAACTATATTTTTAATTCGACATAAGTGTAAGCCATTCTTAACAGTGTGGGATAGAATATTTATTCATTGCTCGTTTAGACAGCTCCGGGTTTAGACAGTGTCTCCATGGAGGCAAGCATGTGTTTAATTTTAGACACCCTACAGAAGTGGCGAAATCAGACAAAAGTTAATTTTTGTTCATTGGAGATTCACTTTATGCGCGCATGTATAACATGTCGAGATATCTTAAACAACAATACATTCGTGTATCCCCATCACATCATTCAAGGAGATAAACTTGCCAATTGAAGAGGTGCCATTGTCACTGCACTATTGTATATGGATTGTAAAATAAGCTCATAACGTTACCGTATAATACGTTAGCATTCCTACTAAAGCTAACTGCCGTCGTAATGTTTGTTTCTTAACTAGATTCAGTCCATAATTTTAATTTCAAACGCACATCTTATTTTTTTGTTATGGTTGCCATTTGAAAATTGCTAATATCCACCCAAACGTTCAAGCGTCAATTTTGGTTTTTCAAAATTTTACCCAGTATAGGGACCGTTAAGTAACACGATTGGAGTCTTGCTTGCGCGGCCGGCTTTTGAAGCAGTAGAGAAAAAATGACTTTAGTATAGCTCCAGGTAAATACCTCTTTATGTAAATTGTTCATTTTCAACTTCTATCTAGCTCATGAAGTCCGTCCGTAAGGTTTGCGGGCACTGCAATTATGTTAGTCGACCAGCCTTCTTAGGCTGCCCTTTTAAATCTAGTTTTCTCTATTAAGAACCGGAAATAAAGTCTTGTTGGCAACGAAGTATTGCAGGTCTTTCTTTTTGCTCGCGTTTGGTCAAAAATTACACCTAGGTTTCCTTTTTCTGTTCTGCATTTCCACTTTTAAGAATTTCTTCTTATATCTCTTATTTATGTCTCCTATCAGTGCTCACTTCTTCACCACTCTTTTCTGATCTCTTTTGGGTTTATCCCTATTTGAAGCGTAGATCTAAATTATGGCCCATCTGTTGTTGTTTTGGTTATTTTACACAAACGGCATGGTAAAATTAAAATGTCAAATATTAAACGTTAGCAAAGTGTCAAAAGGTCAATATTATATTAAAATGCAAATTTTGAAACTAAAATTAAACAAGGCGTTTGAAGTTGACTATAACACGATACGGTTTAACGCCAAACGACACAAATAAAGGAAATACCTGCGGATCTCTCTCTTTATATATATATATATATATATATATATGGACAACACCGCATGTATATTCATGTTTTTGGAACAGGTCGTTAATGGAGGCCCAAATCAAGACTGTGTTGGGTACAGCGAAGCTAAGGCCAACCGGTCAATATGGGGGAGGATGTATCAATCAGGGCGAGGTTTATGAAACCGACACCGGCAAGGTACGCACTTCCATCTAACTATTTCTATATCATACGCGTTTAAGATACAACGCACGAATTGTTTTTTTTGAGCTTTTTAAGACTAGAAAATGCGCGGGGGTTTATTAAGTCAACAGTGTACCTCTATCTGCCTGTGTTAGATAGGCCTTCTAGAATATACAAATACAATTATGTTTATTTCACTCAAATTGAGTATATAAATATCCTTCTAGAATATATATATATATATATATATATATATATATATATATACAGAAAGGTTGAAGCAGGGTGTAGGGACCAATACTGTTGTGGGGGGAGGGGTTTAGTGATTATTATGCTAAGAGTAGCAATCACCCCACTTTTCGATATATTATTATTACTTTTCGATATAATCGCCTAAATTGATGAAACCTGATTTATTGCAGGTGTTTATTAAGACAAATCATAAGCCGGGAGCACGCGTTATGTTTGAAGGTATGTAATACTTAGTTTTCTGAGTGGTGCGCAAAAGCTTTGTACCCTAATTTGCAAAAATGTATTCTTTGCATGAAACCTCTGCCACCAGTGCTCAAAACGTATTAGGTTAAGTTAACCAGTCGTTTGCAAGAAGTGTCCCTGGGTTCTCTGTTGTTAATAATTTACCCTTGCTATCTGGTAAAATAAACAGATATTTTCCGATAGTTACTGGTTTGCGAATCTGTAGTATTCATAATATATCTCTACTACCAGAGCTTGAAAAATGTATTAGGTTAAGTCAACTTGAATAACTTGTTCGCATTTGTTCCAAAATGTTCATCATTTTATTGCTTAATACGAATCGTGTATTTACCGTCGAGGTAATAAAATAGGCAGATTTAATTTACCCACCGACAGTGAGTATATCAACATGTTTCGCCTTTTTAAACGTACGTTTATTACGTCTACTGATTATACATCGGGCCAAGATTGAATCCGCTACCCGCAACACTAAAGGCGCCAAGCACAAAGTAAAAAATAGGTACCACACGGAAACCCGGCAGATTTCAGTGCTCGATAAAATGTGCCACTTGTTCACGGTGGGGAACCACTTGGTCAACACCAAGCTGCAGTTCTGCGCCACTGCGCGTCGTCTCATCGTCCAAAAGGGTCGCAGTTTGCGACCAGGGCAGCTCAACCACAGTCAGCCAGCCTTTGAAGTTCAACGTAATAAACGTTCCACCCATCACTATCTAATACTGCCCCAACCCTGTCCGCAGCCTGGGTCAATTACGAAATGTTAGTATGTCCTCTAAGATGTCTGACCTAAGAAAATTCAATGGCTGTACGAGCTACGACGACGCGGACAATTTGCAACCTCTGAGCAAGTGTGCTAACCTCGCGACTCAAAAACAGAACCCAAAGAAAAAAACCCGCATTCCCTTAAATTTAAAAATTCAACTAATTCGTGGGTTGTGACACATACTTCACGTTTAACCGAAAGAGAATCAAGCAACTCATATATATGCAAAAAAAGTGGATTTGCAGACCAATGCACCAAATAGCAGGTTCTGTAACATACGGGACCTCAAAAGTTAAGCAAGTAGTAAAAAAGCCTCTAGGCCAGCAGCTGAGCCTTTTCTAAAGGTCCTCATAGCATTCAGTATATTGTCACACGAGGTTGAAGAAGGCAATGTCACCGCTGGAAGCGTGAACATAGAGATATACTGAAAGGTATGCGGATGCTTAGCGACAACCTTTATGGCGCCTGCGTATCCTGGGAGCTCACTAACCTAGCATCTCTTTGGATATACATGACCTGTTAGCGGCATCGGCGTGTCTGCCCATATAGGCGTAGCAAGCCCTCTCCTTTAAAATAAAATACACTTCTAGACAGAGGATATGCAGCTCTGTTAGGGTCATCCAAAACGAATGGGGCATACGCGGAATCACTTCAATTTGAGTTATTGTTATCTGGCATTATGATGTAAAAGCTTTGGGTGTATTTTCAAGCGGAAGGAGTGCTAAGAGAGGTTTCAGGGTCTCTGTAGTTGTTTTCAAGGTTCAACCCTTACCTTCAATGATCAGTGACCGAGCACCCAAAGTATGCCATACGTTTCAGCGGCCGAAAGAAATAAGATGAACAAACAAGCAGAACTAATTAATTCATAAAAGAAACAAACTAGCGTTTGGTTGATGCGGTTATTGGTCTGTGAATTGTTTAGAACTTATTTGTGTCGAAATTTATTAGGCTATTGTACAAACCATTAATGTTTTTAGGGTGACCATTTTTAGGGGAGATGGCGTCATTAGAAGCTATCCGATCGACACAAACCGTTCGGGTTCCTCGGCCACTGCACGTTGTTTTTGATCAGGAGGTACGTACAGCTTCAATAAGTTTACACACGCGTGATTTGGTGCACTAGATTCGTAACCTTCGCAATGTATTACAAAGTTTGTAGGCGCCATTGTTACTAGCAAAATTACACATATATATATATATATATATATATATATATATATATATATATGCAAATGAACGTAGCCTGATTTTTGAGAACAACTGTTGTGGCACACATGCTTGTGCTTGCCATTTTCTCACACCGTTGGCTGTCGACAAATCGATTCGAATATTTTACCGAAACATCATTAAAGATAACGCTATCCGTAAATGGATTCGATTCTGTAGTAACTCATTCAGCACTACGTTACAAATTCAAAAAACTTTTTTCTCGAGGAAAAAAATATATATATATATATATAATTTTTTTTGTTACGAGGTTTACGTTGGGTTCCTGCGAAATGCTTTTTGTTTAAATACATTTCGACTTTCCTAGTGGCACTAGACCGCTTCCTGCACGTCGTTGGAGGTGTCGGCTCATGGCGCGAGTAAGCGCATACATGAATGCTTGACGTATATATATATATATATATATCTGGTAAATATCAGATCCACATTCGCATGTAGAATATTTTTCTTTAATAAAAAATATTTTTTTTCCATCCGCGGTCAGCATCCGGATAGGGGATGGGGTGCAGCGCTTATCATGGAAGCTCTCGAAATGACTGGTAGCCGTCGCGGGACGGGCACGAGAGCTTGGCGTCAACTTAGCGAAGATGCACGATCACAACAGAATTCTCCTTAACAACGGTAAACTGAGCAGCTTTGCCGTTACTTTGTAAAAAAACCAATTTTGTCTTCGCTGTGATTATGAGTATTCTTGTGGTGTTTTATTATTTTAAACTTCGCATCTCTCGTTCATGGGCTATGTTTCCGTGTAATGAGGCTAGCCGTTTTTGCTTTAGGTTTAATCGCTATTTTGCTTTAGAAGGCGATGACCCCGGTACTGCGCATGTGTGCTTACAAAGTCATATTTCTTTAAATTTCTAGATATGGCTTAAAGTTATGGTAAATATATCAGCATGCCCGCTGGATTTGCACACGCGATAAGGGTTTTACGTGGGGTTGCTAAATCTCAAAACCTAAGATCCTCTCTAATAAACGTTACTCGGAAATCTTAATAATCACTGTCTTAGCCGTAGTTTTACGCAGTTCAGTGATATTTCTCCATTTACAGACAGTTTTTTTTAACAAGAGCCAGTTTTACCTGGTTTTCATATCTTCGGCCACAGAGTTGCAACAGGTTGATCATCTGCCCCCCCCATCTGTTTTGCCTAAGTAATAAATAGCGAATTACCTCCCTTAACACCTCACTAAATATTTGGTACCTTGATGATGGTGTGCTAGGGGAACGCAGACGTGGTTGCCGAAGATGTCCAGCAAGGGCTCGATTTTTGTCAGATTTATGATTTGGAGCTGATTCCCGAGAAGTGCGAGATCTACGTTACGGGCGATAGTGCGCAGGCGCCTGACCTCCGTCAAACTCTAGGCTTTATTGACGAGTTGCAAGGTTACCCTCTACTATGACCTGGAGCTTCTGGCAGTCCCCCTTCGACCACATGGGCTCGCACGCGCTCCAAAAGTGGCAGGAACATGTTGAAGGACGTCGCTGACAACCTCAGGCCACTTGACGCTCATTGCGCCCTTTTTTTACTTCGCTCGTCGTTCTCAGCTACGAGGGTCACCCACCTTCTCCGCGGAGCTGATCTCACAGGGCTATTGGACGACCTTCGTCCATTAAACGAGTTAACTTTGAACGCCCTTAAGTTCTTCCTTAATGTCTCGATGGCACCCTTCGCTCGAGAAGAGGCGCAACTACCGGTTTCTAAGGGAGGCCTGGGGTTCCGGATCCACTTTTCTCGGCTGGGCCAGCTATAGCCTCCTCTCTTCTTTGATCCGAGAATAATGCAATTGCACTCCTAGACCAGACCGGCGGTGTCCACTACAAGGGGCTAACACGACGCTTACAAGAGGAGCTAAAGACAATTTGCAGTGGTGCCCCGGATAACCCTCAGAGCCAACACGACTGGAGCGCATTGTTGCACGACTGAGTATATCGCGGTTTAGTCGCGGACGCTATTGACGACTCCACAAAGGCTCGCTTTCGGGCGGTCGCCGCTGAGGGATTCGGGGCTTGGCTGCATGCGCTTTCAAACGCCCCATTCGGCGCCCATTAAAACGATAAAACGGCTCGAATCGGGGCAGGTATTCGCCTCGGCCGTGGTATTGTATCCCCTCGCCAATGCAAATGTGGTCAAGCCGTTGACAAGTTAGCCCATCACGGGTTATCGTGCATCATGAGTGCCGGACGACGTGCCAGTATTGACGACACCTTCGGCCGAGCGCTCTGATCAAGTGGATTCCCTTGTATCCTAGATCCCCAGGGTCTCTTCACCGACGATGGCAAGCGCCCAGACGGGAGAGACCTTGGGCGGCCCAGACCACGTCACTCGCAAACTCCTTCACCGTGTCGGTAAGCAACTGAAGCTTGCCGCCAGAGATAAGATATTTTAAATGAAACAGCGCCTTGATGTCGACGTCCAACGCGGAACGCGGCATCTGCCGCGGGCCACGCGGTTGAAGTAGTAAGCTGGGACAGCTTACTCTTCACGAGATGGAATAATATTTCCAGTGCACACGTTCCCAGAAGACAATTGTCTCTTCACTCATATTCGTGATAAAATCGTTTAACATTGGTTATAAAAAAAACAAGAGCTAGTTATATATATATATATATATATATATATATATATATATATATGAAGCATATTGTGGCGATGTTAGAGACAACGTAGCAACAGAACACCCAACTACTACGCCGTCGATCCAATGAATACCGCGAAGACCACTAAGACAGCTAAGCTCCGTGATGGCAACAATAGAACACGTGAACCTCCGCCGACCTGTTGCGCCACAACCATACCATCAGCAGCATCACAATCAGACCTAGGTACCTGACCTACGGCGGCGTCACCGCCGAAGGCAACCAAGCTGTGATAATGCGTAGTTTGAACCGATGACTCAGCAAAAAGGACAGGTAGAACATTCGAGATGTCGAATTTTCGAGAAGATTCGATTCCATCATTTAATACTATTACTGTACGAACGCAATTGCGTCCCTTGGGTGAATAGAAAAACCAAGGAAGCATGGCCTACGTGTCGATCCTTCGCTCGGCAGCGCTACGCGTTGGATCTTCCGCTATGTGTTGACATCCATCCCGTTCCCGAGTACCTCGCGTTGTAGTAGCCGTCCGGCTGAGACTACATTCCCCACTTGACATAGCGTAACAGCTATCGTTACAATATGGCAGAGAACACATTATAATGTTGCGAAAATGTGTGGTGCGCTCCTCATTATACAGTAGTGTATAAAAAGTATTTATTTATCAAAGTGTTTATTGTTTTGGTCTGGTGCAGGAGATTTACTAGCCGAACGTCGCTTTGGATTTCCCGTAACAACCTGCTGCGGTGCTCTGCCATTGGATAACTCGTGGAAAGATGACTGGATCTCGTTTTATGCCCAGAATCGAATTGAGCCTCAGGTAAATACAATGTTCTCTGTGAATTATCACGGATTCACCTTTCATAGTTATGAAATTTCTAAGAAGTTTTCCTTAGCTATTGACTTTAACAGCTAAGACGAATTTACAACACATGTTCATAAATCCTCGTTTGTTGCAGTAATTCAAGTGAATGCTGTGTTTTGCTATGTAGAGCCAATTGTTAATACAATTAAGAATTCTAATATCGAGCACTTATCTTATATTAACAACGCTATGACAATGATTATAATCCCGAGCAAGGTGGCTTAGTTGCAAAGACATTGCCTTGCATTCGGAAATTTGTGAGGTTCAAGACCGTGGCTGCCCTTTTTTAAATAGGTTTTTATGGTTTCCAATTTAGACAAGGTAAATACCGCAATGGATTATAATCGACCATGATTGGACAAAAAATATCTTAATATGGCCACAGATCTCTCAGTAAAACGAGATAGTGCATCACTATCCAAACCCCTTATTACTATCACTAAAAAATTGCGCTCTGCTTTAGGTATCTTTAAAGCATAATATGATGGCGTTGTTTTTACACGTATAAGAATGTGCTCGTATAAGAGCACATTCTTATACGAGTACAGTCGTATAAGAATGTGCTCTAGAAAATTTTATATATATATATATACAGATGTTTAAATTTCATTAAGAATACAAGTGGATAATTGTCTTGAGAACGTGTGCACTGAGAATATTACTCTATCTCGTATAGAATGGGTTAGAACAACCTTAGCAGCGTACCCTGAACGGACGCCGCGTTCCCGCGTTAGACGTCAAGGTCAAGACGCTGTCTAAAGAAAGCCGCAGATTTTTTGTCTCCGGTTGCAAGATTCAGCTGCTTACCGACTCAATGGGGAAGTTTTACGAGTGAAGTTACCTAGGCGACCCAAGGACGTGAACGCTAGCGTTGTCCTAGACAAGCATCCTGTTCCTACTGAAGGGGGTAAGAGTCATTCCATCCAAGCGCTTACTATCGTCAGCGAAAGGCCCTGGGGCTCTAGAATGCAGGGGAATCCACTTGACCGAAGCGCTTGGCCGAAGGTGTTGTTAATACCGGCATGCCCGGCACGCTGTCTCGCACTCATGATGCACGATAACCCGTGATGAACTACTTTGTCAACGGGTTGGGCACATTTACATTGATGGGGAGAGACAAGGTCACAGCTGAGACGAAGACCTGTCCCGATTTATATCGTTTCGTTATCCAGGAGGGTGCCCAGTGTGGCACTTGGAAGCGCATGCAATCAGGCTCCAGACTCTTTAGCAGCGACCGCTCGAAGGCGAGCCTTTGTGAAGTCGTCAATAGCGCCGCAAGTAAGCTGCGATTCACTTCGTCGTATAAGAATGGGCTCTAGTCATGTTGGCTCAAAGGGTTATCCGGAGCGCCCCTGCAAACTGTCTTTAGCTCCTCGTACAGGCGTCTCCTGAGTTCTTTATACCATGAATTGCCGGTTTCGTCTAATAGTGCGACGGCACTGTTCTCGCATTGGTAAAAAGAGGGGTGGAGACTATTGCTGGTCTAGCAGGGACGAGTGGATCCGGAATCCCCAGGCCCACCTTTGAAATCGGTTGCCTGCTTTCGAAAGGCAGGCGCCAGCGATAGATTTAGAAGAGACTCGAGAGCGTTTAGAGTAAGCTCGTTCAATGAACGCAGATCGTGTGTGTGCGAGTCGGAGGGGGGACTCCAAGGAGCTTCAAGTCATTGTCGAGGGTAACCCTACATTCCGGCATTAAGGAAGAATGCGAAGGGCCGGGGCCTGTGCACTATCATCTGTAACACAGCTCTTACATTTCTCGGGATTCAGCTCAAAATGTGATGTCTCACGAAAATCAAGCGCGTGCCGAACGTCGTTGGCAACCATGTTTACATCGCCCCTAGCACGCCGTCATCTAGATACCAAATTTTTAGTAGGCTTTTGAGAGAATCAACTAGCTTTTTGATGCTCAAGCAAAACAGAGAAGGGGCAAAGGATCACCCCGCTGAAGCCCCGTGAACCTATAAGATCATCTGGGGAGCCAGGTAAGAAGCGGTACAGTACGCTTGAATGACGCGGTACGTTAGCTGGGAGCAGTGTGTAGCGGCCGCTTTCAAGAGGTGATTCCGTCTTACAGAGCTGATTGCGTTCTTGAAATCAAGCTTCGCGAGGACCCTAGAAAACGAGCGTGAATCGATGAAAGCTCGGGCGGTATGTAGCGCGGTCTCGGCTCCGGTGGTACGGCAAAGCTAAGCTTCCGTGTAAAACTCTCGACCGCGGCTGCAACTTCTTCCCCTAACGTAATGCAGGAAAGCGGAAAGCTAGGCGGGACTGGCCAGTCTAGGTCTGGTAGGGCCAGGGGGTGTTTCTCGCGAAGGACTGGGGGACAATTTTTATCAGCGACTTAACCAGCAGGGTTCTAGCGTCTCTATCGGTTAGCATGCTAAAATTAATCAACGCGACGCAACGCTAACGTTGCCATTAAACGCACACGTTTTTGCTTGAAAGTCCTAAGTCAAATATATCATAGAGTTAGTGGCTTTCCAGGTGCGGAATAAGCCTAAAAAGAAAGTTCGAGACTAAAGATAGCGAGCCTACTATAACTTTGACAAGGGCCGTCAAAGTTGGGCTTAAGTACGGGACATGGCTGTAGCTCTAGGTTCTAATTATAGCGTTGCAACTTTGCCAGTAGTATGTTATGTTCGGCTCAGTCGAATGATCGATGCTAAATTCAAGTTTGTGGCCTTAATTCCCTACCGTATCGCCAGTTTTTGTGGGAGTTCTCTTGGTTGTGTGATTTATGAAGCTTCTCGTTTCCATTTGTCAGGTAGGCGCGCATCATCGTCTCCGGTCAACTGCCTATGTGTGGCGCATTTCAATATTTGTATCTTCTCCTCTATTTACCTCTTTTTCGTGTATTCCGGCATATAATCAATTATCTCATTGTACCTCTCTAGCAGGGCAGATTGCTTTGACATTTAAATACCACTTGTAAGGCAGTACACCGGCGCAGAGCGTACTGTCATTTGTCATACTATCATTTGTTTGTCATAAACGTAGTTGTTCCATACTTGAGCTATATAATTAAACACGCATGGATGGACGTAGGAAGGTTGGGAGGTAATTGGGACCACATTGTGCACAACATTATACACGGGTTCCGCCGTGTGGTCTGCCGCTCCAATGGCTCATGCTTATTAATTTGGCTATTTCTAGGTATCACGTTGGACGCTGTCAAATTGTGTGATTTGTTTTGCCAGCTTTAATACATTGCACTTTAAGAGATTGTGGCACTGTACACTTATATTTACCCAATATGACGTCAGAATTTTGTTTGATTTACCATACAATTAGTAATTGGCAGTTGCGTTAATTCGATTTACATACTGTTTAGGCTGTGGAGGTCATCTACGCGTAATTTTAGCAGTCCTAGTAAACGTTTCACATATAATGGTTTAACCCGATCGGTATTTTGAGCATCGGTAAAAATCGAATGCGGCGCAATGACTGGTAGACAGTGCTTGAGCAGTGGAGTTATTTTGATTCGAAAATGTTTATGCCGTTTTTTTACATATACGAGTATCGTGAAGTTCGCATGGAATTATTGTTGTTACTGTAGCCTTGGTCCGTTTCTATATAGGTTCTCTAAGACATGTCACGCTATTCATTAATTGCAAGTAAACACCTAGGAGTGACAATATCGAATGCATGTGATCGTCCTAAAATTTGTTATTGGAAGTTTGTCGAAGCACAGGCATTTACATGCTTCTTTGAAAAACCAGCATACATTTTAAATGCGTTTTATTGATAACATGTACGATGACTATGACTTAATGATTTTGAACTGATATGCCCAAGCATCATCGACAAAGCAATATACTCGTACACACCTGGCGGAAGCTGTATTGACTATTTATAGATGCTAGTTGTGGGTATTGATTGAGCGAAACTAAGCACTTTATCATTATTCGTTGCGTTTCTGCTATATACGTGCTGCAGCCCTTGTAAAAAAGTAACCTAGAAGCGATTTTCTCAATTTAACCATATGCAGTCATTATCACACGGGCGGAAATCTTAACGCCAGTTTAAAAATAGTTAAGACGTAATCAGAAATACACACCGTATTTATTCTTTGAAAGTTCTTTAGAAGTAATACGATCCACTCTGTAATCTTGTTGTAAGCTACCGAGTACCAACAATGACATGACTACATTGTTTAACTTTATACACCTTCAAATGATGCTAATTTACGAGTGCACTCACCTGAACAGCGTATTTTGTCTCGGGCACAATAATTACTTACGTAATGCTTAATTCCGTGGTTATTGCAGGTAAAAATGTTAGAGGAGAAAGGCGAAAATAGTCAGGTTCGAACTCTTTGGAATCAGCTTGAAAAGAAACTTCCAGAATTCTTCACAGGGATTGAAATCGTTCCAGCTCTTCTGCATGGCGATCTTTGGTCGGGCAACAAGGCCGAGGTGAGCACAATCAAATCGAAGGAAGCAGTTTTTTTTATTAATATATATATATATATATATATATATATATATATATATATAATTAAATTTATATAGACAATAATATAGAAAACGAGCACTGCCGAGTGTGCAAACGTATTGTAAATGATTAATACATCATCACTATATATATATATATATAATTCAATTTATATAGACAATAATATAGAAGACAAGCACTTCCGAGTGTGCAAACGTATTGTAAACGATTAATACATCATCACTATATATATATATATATATATATATATATATATATATATATATATATATATATATATTGTGTGTCCGTGTTCCTAAAGCTGGCGGATGAACCTGTAATCTTCGACCCGGCAAGCTTCTTCGGTCATGCGGAATTTGACTTTGGCATTATGCAAATGTTTGGTGGTTTTGGCAAGGAATTTTACGACGGATACTATAGTGTTCAGCCGAAACAGGTTAGTATATTTCTAGTTCTATTTTAACAGAGAACTAACTGGAATTTGTAATACGCAAACACGAATTCATCTGCAAATGTGGACCGGCAATGTAAGGCTCTAAGCCACTAAAAACCAATCGCGTCCTTATTCCCGCATCCGGTCGGGAACTGCATAAATATAACTTTAAAATATCAAATAGGGAGAATAGTTTAAAATCATCTTCTTCCGTGAGAACCTAGATGACAAAGGACTGGATGCAGGGGGCCAGGAGTACGAGGTTACTGCCGGAGTCCCACAGGGCTTGATCCTAGGACCCGTATTCTGGAATATAGCTTATGACGGGGTGCTCGAGATCCAAGGTCTCCCTTATGCACCTCCTTTCACTCATGGCCACGGCCAATAGCGAGAGAGCCCTGGTGAGCGCCACCATCGAGGCCCCGTCAATGGTATCCGAGTGGATTGAATCCCATCACTTAAAACTGGCATCTGACAAGACGGAGGCAATGTACCTAACAGGCAGAAAGGAGATTATCGGGGTAACCTCGTGGTGGCGGGCCACCCGATAGAAATTAGAAAGAAGGTGAAGTACATTGGGGTCACGCTAGATACGAGACTGACCGGATCAGCACACGTGAAGTACGAAAAAGGCCCAAAAGATCTCCCTGAACTTAGCGCCGATCATGCCTAGGGTCGGTGGAGTGGTTGAGAGGAAACAAAGACGCCTGGCTTCGCTGGCCGAATCAATGGCGCTATACGCAGCCCCAGTTTGGAGGGAAATGGCACTGCGAATGGCATAAAATAGGGGTGCACTAAGGTCGACCCACCAAACGCTAGCAACCAGGGTAAGCCTGGCGTATCGGATTGTATCCATTAAAGCTCTCCTGGTCCTAGCCAAGATGCTGCCATGGGACCTCCCAGTGGCTGAAAGAAGTAAAATGTGTCTAGATGAGGACCTGGATCTCACAAGGGCGAGGAGAGCCACAATATCAGTCTGGCATGAGGAAGGGGCGCAGGTAAGAACCAGTGTGACCACAAAGAGCTGGACCAAGAGTCTGATACCGGATCTCAGGGTGTGATACGACCGCCGACACGGAAAACTTTCCTACTGGACGGCTCAGGTCCTGACCCGACACAGCCAGTTCCAGAGTTATATGTCAAGGATTAAAAAACCATCCGCGATACATGCGTCCTATGCGACTCTGGAGAGGCCGATCACGTGGATCGTACTGTTCTGCGGTGTGATGAATTCAGGCGAGCGAGGAATGCAGGTCCAATTGTTGTGAGAAGCCCATCAAAAAGGTGGTCGCCAATATAAACACTTCGGCGGAGTCATGGAGGGAGACAAAAAGTAATACCGAGCCTGGGGGTGTGGGAGGACGCCGGGTTTAGTGAGTATGCGAGTCCCACACTAGTCATGCTGGCTGCTAGTGACGTATGCGCATTATGCATTCCCGAAGCCTCCCATATTTTCAAAAAGACAAAAAAGGTAGGTAAGGAGTTTCTTACGTAGTGCATCCAAAATTACCTTCCAGGACAGGCTGTTAATTGCTTTTTATCACCCAGCAGTACAGCTAGCCGGGAGGCGATTAGCGTAGAAATCACTATTTACACGCAAATGATGCATGTTTATATTGATTAAATCCCATTTATGAAGCAGTGTGTCATAAAAGTTCTTTATTACTTAATAATTCTATTGTATAGTAGGCTGCATAGCCAGTAAATGCATATTTTGTAACGATAAAGCTGTAAGAGGTAAAAACATTTACGTTACAAGAAGTTTTTTACTGTATTGGGTTAAATATTTATACTTATCTACATGCATGACATTTGCACACCTATGTACAGGATGTACTCGTTTGAAAATTAATTTAAGGGTTTTACTTAACTTAGTTAAACTATGTCACTCACAAGCGGTTGTTGTGATTAATGTATTATATATATAACAGAGCATGTCTCTCAAGAAAATTAATTAACTTGATGGAATTACCCACTTCGGTATTGTCTTGCATTATACGTATTATATTTATTAAAATTACATTTAAGTGTTACAGCGAGATGTAATTAACTATCAAAACTAGGGCTTGTGGGGAGCGCTACCAGTCGAGCTTATCCTCGAGGCAGCCCCTCATTGTGCCCATTATTGCTGCCGCATTGCCGCGTTGAACTGCCAGCGATAGTCGCTGAAGTAGAAACTCAAGTGCTCTTTTTTCCTCTGTCGCCAGTTCAATTTGTTTGCCAATCTTCTGTAAAAGCGACCATGCCTCAGGGCCGGGCCCCCCGAGTGTCTCGAATACTAGCGGCACGAAAATGAACTCGTTGGCGAGCTGGGCATATTTGTTGGTCTTTAGACGCTCAGCCTTGCGTGCTGCGGAGCCAGCGTATTATATTGTCTATATTAATTTATTATATACTATTCTATCAACAGGTGTAGTCATTGCAATTATCATGCGTTAATTAGATCTATTAATAGGCATAGCAATAAATATAACTTCTGCCTCAACACGTTTAATGTCCAAATGGCATATCATGACTGAGTATATGACTATACTTATCAATGATTCTTTTTTCAGGAGGGGTTTGAAAACCGCCGCGATCTCTACGAGCTGTTTCATCATCTGAACCATTGGAACCATTTTGGGAGCGGCTATAAGGGTTCTACGATTGCCATGCTGAAACGCCTTCTTAAATAGCACAACGTTGTGCATTTGTTTTTTTACACTGTTGTTCTATCTACGTAGTAGGTAGTAAGGTCACGCACAGTTATCTACTGACCGGCACAGCCAAAAGCCGACGCCAAACGTGGTCCTCTGGTTTATTTCAGACCATTCTATATGACATTCATCGCGCCCCCTGGAGGTAGGTAATCCCGAGCCAGGCGGTGCGTTTCCATAACAATCGAGATCATCACAGATCATCACACTTATAATTTTGTTTCATACACTACAATTTTGTTGTGTCAAAACTTTTTTTGAGGCACGTGATTTTCAACATACGCAGTTGGCGTACGGTGAATAAATTTCGGTCTCCTAGACTTTCGTCGATGGTCCTAATTCATAACTGCTTCGTTTATTCAGAATTACAGGTTTGATACCGTCCCTATGCATAATAGGTGTATGTATGCCAAGAACTTGGTTCTCGTAAATTTTCTCTCTCATTTCAAAATGCGTTTACCGTATAGAATTGCAAACGGGTGCAATGATCTATTCCAAAAAGCACACTCTCGGACACGGCAAGAGCTAACCACTGCCGGGGTTTTCTTTCTACTGGCTATTTATTATTGCTATTCAAAGTTGGATAGTTCACATTCAGTTTTTTGCGGGCTTTGGAATTGATTGCAAAAAGTCTTTGACAGAAACATGCGCGTCGCTCTCCTACCCGCGGAAGGCTTGATATTACATCATGTTATTCATCAAAGTATACGTATCTTATCTGATACATCTAAATATATTTATCGGCACGTCGTAACGTTATTTTCCCTTAAGTGACGACGGCGTCCATTCATTTTGGCCAGTCTCCAAGAGATTACAAGAATGTTTCTCGCAAGTTCAACGTGCTTAATGGATGGCCGGATCATCGTATCGATTGGGGTGGCACCGCATAATTTGTCGCAATCTTGTCGTATGTAATGCACCGCTTTTATAGTATAATTTAGTACCACCCTGCGCGCGAAGAATAATGGATTTTTTTTTGCTGTCTTAACGCGGGACCCTCCGAGCGTCCCTGTTACTAGCGCCGTGCAGCAAAGCTTCTAATTCCCTGCGTTTAGGTGTTTCGACTTTCGGTTAACGACTTTTACTTTTTGCCCCCCCCCCCCCCCCGCAAACTGGCCTACCATTTGCAGTTGACGTGCCAACCCCCCCGACTCTAGTTTGGTGCATCACGCGCTCAAGCCATCGCCGCCAAAATCTGTAACTCCATAGAAGAACTTGCTGATGCTACATAGATATGTGTATATATATATATATATGTATATATATATATATATATATATATATATATATATATTATTAAACAATGGGAGGCCCAGGACCGCTTACACTGAAGTTGATTCAGCGCGTGGGCAGAAACCTTAACCTTTCCACGGGAGACTCGAGAGCATCGGAGTTTTTGCGTCAGAGACGGTCTCTCGACATTCAACGAGGAAACGCAGCATCTGTTTGGGGCACTTTGTTGAATTGGGCTAACCCTGGGTTAGAGAACCCGTGACTACACGTTCGCGCGGAGACAATTGTTCACTCCAAAGTGCTAACATAAAAAAGTTATATAACTAGATCAATCAAATAAATAATACTGAAATAAATACAAATAATAATGTATATATATATATATATATATATATATATATATATATATATATATATATATATATGTATATATATATATATATATATACATATGTATATATATATATATATATATATACATATAGATATATTTATGTTTTTGCAAAAACACTATCTATGCTTGGACAGGGAGCATAAATCTCACTCTTTCATGGCGCGACAGGAATTATTCAAAATACTTTGTAAACCTTATGCACCTGATTAAATAGCATTGATCTGTACTGCAAATCACTGGCAGCAAGCAATGATGCTTCGACAATGATACGTTAAGCGGTTGATTTCTAGAGCATATTTAAATACAGTACAAAGTTTGGTTTATTGACGAAACTGCGTTTTTGCAATGCTTAAGTTCTCGTAAAGTAGTAGGTAAAATGAGTTTCTCAGTGCACACATTCACGCAAATTTACACACGTAGTTTGCATATTTTCATCCATTTACACATACAACTCACACATTTAAACAAGTTTACCATGTGTACATAGCATGTGCATGTCACATGTCAAATATGCACTGTTATTTAGTGCGTCTGAATAAGACTGAGAGCAATTGGCAATGCCGCCGGAAGCCTTTTTTTTGCATATGTGATTGCGAACGCACCCCCAAGTCAACCCTTCAGCCATAGTCACGCTGAGAAGTGCTGTTTATTAAATTACCCCCTTGGTGATCATTTACCTTTTGAACCCATATTTAATCTCCCCTGTTCTCTGTTCGCCGTCCTGGCTTCAGTTGATATAGTAGTTTACACGAAAACCAGGGTCACGGCCTTTATGGCCGTCTTTGGTATCGATATTTTTGAAAAACGTTTGCTGGATTGTCTCCGCACATGCTGAGTGCATAAGTTCCGAAATTCCTTTTTCAGTAATGGAACAGTCAGGTGAGGTTAAGCGTCAGGAATTTGCTATTCCGTGGTGACTTCACTCGTGAGTTTAAGGAGAGCCAAGGCGTCAGAGATTTTCTGGTAGGTGTTTACAAAACGCTTCTAGAGCCCATTATAACTTTCGGAATTCCTCTATGGGATCGCCACGTGTTTTATCGGGGGCCTGCACAAGCTCAGCATGGTTCAGAGCGGTTCGATTAGAGCTATTTGGTTCTTCTCATCGCGCGGGCATGACTCTGAGCTAGACCCGGGCTTCTCTAGCTCGGGTCTTCTCTGCTCGTTTAACAGTGCTAGACTAAAGTACAAAACAATGGAATCCTGTTGAGTCGCAGCGTTACGAGGGTTAACTCGGAGTCCCCGGGAGTCTTTGACTCACCTGCACATATCTACATGGAGGTGCAGCCACCAATGTTCCGAATAGAAATCGCAAGCAAACAAATCAGTCCACCTAGTTTAATATGTTATCCTCTACTGACCTGATGAATTAAACATCAACATTTCATTTGTGAGCATTATGATGTTCGCGTTACTCTTACTTTTTGCCTATATAATGTTTTCCTTTTTCAATATTCGCACCACGTATATGTATTGTTTACGTAGACAGTGCGTGAAAAACCCACTTACAAGGCTTGGAAGTTCTTCTAAGTTTTTTTTATAGGGTTCTTGTTCAACTTAAACTTTCTCGCAAGTTTCCGAGTGGTAACTACTTAATTTGGTGGTATCTTTAAGTGCAGATACGTCGTCTGCCAGCAAAGAGAGTCAACTGGATTTTGATTCATTGTCCAAGTTAGAATCTCGATAACGGAGCTTGTCCAACTAGTTTTGCCAGGTCCGTTTGTTTATTGAGCCTTTCGACAAGCTAAAGCAGCGTTTCGGAACACAAACGCTTAACACCCCAAATTTGAAATTCACAAATTTCACGCCTTCTCACAAAGCAACTGTATTTTTGGTCGAAGACGTATAACTACTCCCATGCTGCTATGGCGTAGAGGGCTTTGCAGGCCTCTGAAACGAGTAAGAATTTTTAAAATGGTAAACATTTCTGCACCAATTTAGTAGAAAAAGTGCCTTCATTCATCAGTACCAAATCGTAAAAAGTGCATAGCAAACTATGGTTTTAGTGTTTATGACAAAGATTTGATAAGTCGATATTTATTCATTAACTCCTGTCGTGCGGTAGCATTTTCATGAGGCGCTGAGGGTCAAGCATGTTAAGATATAAAGGGTTCCCCCAATAGTTCTTGTAGTAGCATGACCGCTTACTCCCAGCGGTAAGGCTTTTCATCTATCCTCAATAAGCATCGCTCAAAGAAAATTTGACACACAGCGGTGACACTCCGGTAAAAGGGAACCATGATTGGCGCACTAGCCCACTTCACGATGAAAGCTCCCCCTCACCAGCGCGGACAGGGTCTGATGAAAGTAAGAGGAAGTCATCGAAATTCACGCAAAAGTGATAATTAAATACAATTCGGAATGATATGGGAAAATTTTACTGACATGAATTTTCCTAGAATTTGATGTGTTGACCGCAATTAATTTTGTGTACGAGAAACGCGTTCATTTAATACAATAAAGGCACTTAGAATACAGGAATACTTAATGACTGGAAACTATGTTCGTTCTAATAGCAGGAAATAGTCGAGCCCGGTGGCGTGATGGCATGCGTCTGTGCCACGCGACCGGAGGTGACACATAGGTGCGCGGGTTCGGGCCCCACCGTTACACATTTGTATTTATGGGGGTCTGTCTATAAAGCAATGCGAAAAGCAGTCCCATGGACGTTAAATCTTGGCTGAGAGTCAGCCCCAAAAGGATCTTTTTTTAATAGCAGGGGATATGCACGGTCATGTGCCACAGCTTGACGGCAGCTCGGAACATACGATTTTATGATGTTTAAGGCCTTTAAACACTACAAACAAGTGCACAGAACAGTTTTCTCAGAATACCGACAAAACCGATTATAGAGAATTAGGCCAGTCAATTGATGATTGGCCGATTGCCATTTTCGAAATGATAAACGTAATAGTTAAAGTCGCGTGCATATGCACACATGGAGAAAACCAGCGTGAACACTTCAATCGGCCAAGACATTATTTATTACGCGGGTTCGAGCAATTGTAGCAAATATATATATTGTTGTGGCGCGATAAATGTTGAGCCATAGAGCTGAAAATACAACCCACATGCTCCGAAACGCCAGTAAGTTCAAGAGTGACTTATTAAGTGGACAGTTGAGATCGCCACAGAGTAAAGTTCTTTTATGCAAGTCTACCATGTATAGACACGCTATCAGTTTGTCCAGCAAAAAAATCTGTATCTTCAATTAGACTCGAGGAACTTGCAATATATGGTGTTCCCTGTCAGGACTACGCAATTGTCCCCATTCTAGCAGGTTTGGATTCTAGGAAGTTTACCTTTATATATGACAACAACTTCCCCACTTATTCTACTTGGTCCTTCTGACTGGGCATCCAGACATTCCGCTATCAGGATACATGAGTAATAATAACTTTTTGTTTTTTAGTCGTGTGCGTATTATAATTTAACAATAATTATTGTTAAAGTATGCAAAAAAGAAAGCCATAAAAATATATAACATTGTGTTTAGGCACTCCTGTGTTCCCAAATGTATTTAGACAAGTAATTATGCAATTTAGTATATCTACTAGACTGCATTTATGGCATTGAAAGAGATGAACGGTACAAGCTTATACCAAGGTATTTCGATCTTTGACTCGCACCCTGAGTGCTATATTCTGTTGACCTGTTCGGTGTCGCGCCATAGCAATGTGACATACCATTCAAAGGCAAAAGCGTTCTTATAGTAATGTGACATTTATTTTGCTTATGAGGGTTTGAACCAGTGAAACAGAATATACGGAATGAGATTGCATTAGTCAAACCTGAACCCGCTGCTAGGAAAGCAGTTCTCAAATTTGGAATTTGCGGAATTCTACGACAAATAATTGAAAATGTAACTATTCTATTGTCTCTTATTCAACAGGGTCACAATGCCATATATTTTAATATCCTCCTTGAACTTACGAGTTCCCTACCACTAAATAAGTACCCCCGTTACAAAAAGCGTCGATAATACTGCTAATCATCTTGATTCACTGGACAGATGTTCTGATCTCGGCGATTGTCGAGCCAAATAAAACGGAATGAACTGTACACGAAACTTGCGTATCGTGTCGTGTGGCTGTGTTTACACCGACGGGAAGCTACTGCGGTCCCATGAGCCTTTTAACAATTAGCAAGCACAAACTTGCTATTTTTGCTTGCGACTCCAACACACAGCAGAAGATAAAATTATCGAGGGGACGCGAAAATTACCCCTCCACAACAGCACAACACTTTTCTCATTGTCCTTCTAGCTGACCTCTTTCCTTGTGGTCATACGCTATACTTTTCAAATTGAATTGGTAATTAATTGTCACATTCATCTCGCAATTAAAACCAAAGTCTAATTTTACTCCTGAAATATTACAGTGACAGTGTTGTGCTTGATATATTTAGGCTCAGCTTTATCACGCCGGTTCATACAAAGAAAAGTATAAACTTATGTAAAGTAGTAGTATAACAATACCCTATTTTGCAATTTACCATACTCTGTGGCGTCTTTAAAATAAAACACTGAAATTGTAGAGTTAGCTCTGATTTACTGCATATTTAATTAAAAAGATGCTATCTTTAGGACTACACATTCTTTCATTATTTCAAGTGATTCTCTGTAGAAGCTTATATTTTTGTTTTTTCTGTCTTACAGATGATTCAAAAACTTCCGTGTGGTAAAGAAAATTAGTTACGAGTCGAATCAACTGGTGGGTAACGTCATCTTTGCTGATACATGGGTAGAACATTTGAGTCGATTCTTTCATAGACGACGGTGCGAGAATATGGCGAACACAGGTATGTCGGTGCCGCAACAACCGTATAAAAAATCGGACTGCGCTCTGTTCATTTATGCAACTTTCAGCAAGGATTAAAGGATTTAAGCACTCAAGAGTGATTCGAGCTTTGATTAACTAGAGATAAATCCCCATTCCTGGGAGTGTGTAAGAATGGTACATACAATTTCTAACTAGGCATTTCAATCTGTACGATGAACCCCACATAGGACATCTAAAAAACAGCAACTGTGGACGAAAATATAGCCCATATCAAGTCAAGCTAAAAGCACCTTTATCCAAGGTTCATATATACACAAATATACACTGTTTTTCACAATATTTAGCATCTGAGTATATTTGCAACATACAACAAGTCCGTGGATTTCGCAGACTTCGTGGAACTTCCCACAAGAAAGTGTTGTTTATCTTCATCGAGTGCGCAACTTCAAGTCAACTAAGATTTAATCAACTTCGTAGTCCATTATCTACATATTTAAGGATAGCCTGGTCAGTCCTGAGACAGCACAACTTTTTATACAACAAGAGATCACCTTGTTCTTGTAGACTTTTTATTAGCATAAGAGATACGCTTTTGCGGGAAGCATTACATTTTTTGTAATCGTTTGGTAAATTAGGCTTGTACCCTTTCAATGACATTTATATTATTTACCAAATCGGGAGCCCAAACCTGGCTTCAGTGGTGGCAGTAATATCTCCAGAGAAGCCTAGTTTAGGGATTACAGTTACACCAAGATCACGAATTTCAACTACCGGTATTGCGTCGTTACCGAGTGTATACAGTGGCGAACACCACCTGATGACACCACGGCACATTTAGGTACAATTATTTGCATCGTAATACGTTTATTCTGTAGAGCAGGGGTCCAATGTATAATCATTGCGTCACCCCTGAGATGCAAAAAAGTCATTTTTCACGTTATAGACTTTAACGGTAAATGTTCGTCCGGTAAGGTATGTTGACACCCATCGACGAGTTGTGCAATAAATGCCTATGCTTTCTATTGTTTGTAACATCAATGTATGATTCGAGTTGCACGTTGCACGACGACCTAAAACTTCCACAAAATATATTTAATGAATTTCTCGTGACTTGTAATAAGCCGAAAAAGAGAAGCGGGTGCTTCTGGCTTGGGATTTTTTATGATCGCCATTTTATTTTTCTGGAGTGATCTGGTGGCGATCGTTCAACTGGACGAACGTCAACGCGGACGAGCGAGTAATATTCTGTAGATCTTTTACAAAGGTTTTGCTGCGCTCACCATGAAAAGCCTTAAAGTCTCTCACGAAGATTGTACCAACGCTGAGCTACAAGCTCGGTACAGTGTGGACGTATCTTTCGGCAGCAAATTTTGCTCAGCTGGAGAGATGATGTTTTACCACATGAATAGAGCGGATTCTCTGTTTTCCTCGAAAGACAACGAGTTGCTTCATATATTTGCTCGCTGGCGTTAGACCGGCAGTGGAAGACATCGGAGTCGGGCAGAGGTCACCGATTACTGAACCATTCCAGTACTTTTTGCAGGACTGGCAGGGAAAGGTTGCCGAAGCTCCGGTCGAGATTAGACACTTTGAGATCCATAGTTCTTGGTGCCTTTGGAAGGGAGCTGCATGATCTAGCTGTTACGTATGCAGAACATATATCATGCACAGCTACCACCTTGTATGCTCCACACCAGGATTCCATCAGTCATGTGACCAGTGCCGGTACTGCTTGCAGGCTTGCGCTAAATATAATGCATTGATCTCTCAGACGCGTCAGCGATTACGGCACTACCTTTCAACGTAAGACGGACGCTAGTGTTGCATAAGGCGTCTTTTTAATGTTTCATAATCTGCCATTAAAAAATAACGCCTTCATACATTTTACTACATTAGCTATCTCGTTCTTGTAATGTGTTTAAGCGGAAAAATAAATCTGCGAGCGTATTATAACTTAAGTGTACATTTACTAAGGTATTTTTGTCAGAATTATTTTGAGAACAAGGGAATGTTCAATGCCAAAGTATATTGCCTTATGTTCTCGTATTCTTGGTACGCGTTTTGACTGTATGTTTTTTACGTTATACTGCAGAATTGTGTTGCGCCCTCTGTTCAACCCCACGAAAACTGCAGTCTTCATTACAAATTAGTTTGTTGTATAAACAACACATCTAAATCGTGCAGTTTCTCGAGTATTAGTGGAAAATCGTAACTAATGAATGTTTTTGTTGGTCGGATATAGTATCATCCGAGACCTGAAGTCGAGAACTGTTTGTCATTCACAGTCATTCCGTATATGTATATATATATATATATATATATATATATATATATATATACAGGCTGGACCATAACTACGGCAACAACTTTGAGAGTTCGCTATAAAATACCGACAACCAATACTAACATAGCTAAATGTTAGTTTATGAATTCCATGTTTTGGTTATTGAAAAAAATATATATAACTCAAAAATACATCTTTCCTTGAGTTATATATATATATATATATATATATATCAAAAATGCATCTTTTCTTGTCACATACGCCCAAAAAATACATTCAGAACGCTATCGACTGATGATCGCAGGTAGGCAACTTTCCCCCGTAATGTTTAAATCGACTAATGCAGCCTAACTTAAGCCGCCAAAACGCCCGAATACTTGCCCAAAGCGCCCGTGGGACAAGCATAGATGGCCGATCGACCGATTGCCATGTGGGCAGCGTGGTTGTTGCTAAGCGCGTTGAGGCGTAGGGGCGCCTGCACTAGGTGCTCATTCCCGCTTTAACCCTTCGTCTCTCTCTCTCCGTTTCTCTCTCTCGCGACAACGTGAGGACGGACCACGTCCCATCGAATCATTGTTCCCTTTGTTTGATCTGTTTGATCTCGTCGCAGCGTTCTCTGTTGTCCTCTGGATGTCGCGACTTTTTCCAATGATCATAATGGTGATGATGATGGCGGCTTCTCTTTCCTTGCCTTGGTCGTACTCGTTATCATACGTGCGCGTTTAAGTGCTTGCTGTCGTATCATCATCATTATTTGCTGCTCTGACAATGAGCTCCTCCACGACCCCCTCACCACGACCCCCACCGGCCGAAACAACGCGAACAACCAACCCACAGCATTGCGATCGACCACCGTTAACCGTTCGACGATGTGACGTACAGAGAGAGGTACGTACAACAATCACGATGCACCAACGACGACACTCAATCACGAGGACTCGACGACCCAACTCGAGGCTCGTAACGTTGGCTCGAGGTGTGAGGCAGGCAGTGAGTGAAGGTGACCTTGGCGACGCATACAAGTGAGAGGAGTCAGCCCGCGCTCCTCCAGTCGGCTGCCCCGTGCGCCATCCACCGTTTGTTTGGTCAGCGTTTGATGGTGGTGGGCGAAAAGCGGTTTGTTAGTTCGTTCGTCGTGTTGGTTGCGTTGTCGTTGTTATTGCATCTAAGTCCAGCTTGTTCAGTGAAGTCCACTTGAGGAATTAAGGAGAAGTGACGTGTCGAGTAGCAGCTAGCAAGCAACCCGTTGTCTTCTTGGGCCCTACAACAGTCCGGACAACCGTCACTAGCAGTAGCAGCAGCAGCAGAGTTCTAGGAAGAAACAGAGAGAAACAGCAATAGAGAGCCAGTTTCACTACTTCACAGTGTCGGGGTGCCACGATCTTCATTTCGGTCCATCTCGGCTTTGTTTTTGGTGCGACGACGTCATCATCATCATCATCATCTTCTGCTTCTTTGTCAGTGCTTCGTCTAGTTAAGGCGACGGAGGAATCAGCAGCAGGAGAAATAGCGGCACGTTAGTTGCTTTCCAGCAATCTTCAAGCCATCGTGATGTTGGCCGGACACATTGGTCTCGGATTCGCCCTCGCTGTAAGTCTGTCAGAACAAAGGTTTTGTAAAGAATGATTGGTGTGAACTTTTGCAACGGCGCGGTTGTAACGCAACCCAGAAACCAGGCAGAAACACGGTACAAATAGTAGTTAAATTGGAAATGAAATTTTGATATTTATGCGCGTTAGATAGAGCACTCGGTTGTTTGACTCGTCTCTCATTTGTGTTTATTGTTGGATTGGACCTTAAGTCGAACGAACGTACGCGGAGCTGGGCTGCGTAAGGGAAGGTAGCGGATGAGTAGCACTCAATAAAAACACAAAGGTTACAAAGACGAATGTCAGTCTCGCTTGGACAGACAAGCGAGAGAGGAGGATTACACGCCAGGGTAACATAAAAGAGACATTAGGGTTTCATTTATATTAAGTATCTACATTAACTTTGTGCATATATATGTTTATTACATATTATGTATATCGAATGTTTATTACTCATTAGAAGCTAATGAGAAATGTATCCCTGAAAATGAGTCAAGCTATTGATTGTTGGATCATAGTCTCATTGGAATCTTTAGATGACCGATGATCAATGCTATGGAGGGGCGCAAACAGTACAGATTGTCGGGATCTGGAGGTCCAGCCAGTCTCAGCTAGTCTAATACGTAAATGAATAAACCTACTAAAATCACTGCCGTGGGAAAAGAGGATGAGCTTTCCGGACACTCAGCGTCATGAACCTGACCCTCCAAGATACTGACCGTTTTGCGTGAGTTGTTACTAAAAATAAAAGTAAAGTTAATAAATTACTTTGGGATGACCCCCAGCCCGAAAGCGTAAGAAATGCTCTTCCAGTAAGTTGTTACTGGAAGAGCATTGTTGTATATACATAAGGTATGTGCGGAACAATTGTCTAAATTATTTTTACGCACCAACGATAGGGCTTATAGACAGAAAATGCTTTAAGCCGTAAATTATTTTTATTTCGTGTTTTGCATTTCCATTTAAACGAAGCCATTGGCTACACGCACGAGAACGACGATATTAGAACATCAAAAGTAACCGTCATTTAAGCGCTTCAGGTGACCGGTGTCACTGTGCCCACATAAAACAGCTATCGGAACTTCAGCCTCGTGGGTGATGACGGTTGTGATGGCTCTAGAACCTAATGGAAGGCACCAGAGATATTTGCATAGAAAAACCTTTAAGTAGGCGTAAACCTTGTGGGGCACTATAACGAAATTTATATTGACGATTGTGCCATCTGTCACGACTATCATACAGCAAATTAAAAATGTGTCTCGTTGGAGCACCCGATTTCGTCCCCGTTGCGTCGTCCGCTTTAATATCGAGAGTTACCTTTCATTTGTATTATGTATGTTGATAGTGGTCGGTTAACTGCTGACTCATACAACGTAAGCTCATACTATAAAATCACATTCAAATATAAGACACCTCGTATTTTCTAGAATTTCTTGAGCACCACAAACGTGTCCTATGTATGTTGGAGCTTAGGTCAACAAACGCCGTGAAATAGTCTTGCAAAGCCTGTAGTAATCTTAGAACATTTTCCTGTAGTACTCTAAAATACGTCTAACATCATATTAGATCATAATGTTAATCATCATCACCTAACAAGAGTAGTTTGTGTTACCTTTGGCATATTAGCTATATAGTAGGTCTTGTTTTTAACGACTCTTTATTTGACTCGAATGCCTGGAATGTACAACAACCTCGTCTTACATAGAGTCTATAATCAGAGGCTAAAGGATTCGCTCAAGGTAACTGTTAGAAGGAAGTAAAAACTCTTGTGTGCTACACTGGAGAATATACCAAAATGAGAAGAGAAGAAGCATCAAGAAATACGTTTTGTAACATCTTTTTCTATCCCCTAGAATTCCCTAGAACTCCCTATGTTTGCCTTACTTACGTTGGCAGGCGACATGTATGAGGGCAAACGGTGTGATTTACGGTAAACATCATTTAAATGATTCATATATTAGGAAGGATGTAACACTTTCCTTTCAGACGGGTTAGGTATAACCCAGGTGGATGCATGAAGCCGTTTTAATTAAGCTCTATTAATTATATATGCACAAATACTCGTGCATTAGAAACAGTTATTGATATGATGTCATCTATTATGTCACAATGTCGCAATGATGTGCAATATTAAACTCTAGATAGTCTGGTGGAGTAAACCAGCGGAGGCGATTGCTGGGGCGGTCCCGGTTCGAAGAAACGTGTCGTTTACCTACACTTCGGACATCCGTGAGTACGAGGGAAGCGCCTACCACATTACGTGCGAGTATGCCCAGGCCAGCAGAGATCTCGTCATCACGCTGAATCAGGACGGCTCTGAGGCCTTGAAGATGCTTCGCTACCAATGGTAACATGTTGTATCGGATAGTAGTACATTGACAAACGTCGCTTTTTGTGTATTTGCATTACGCATGGCGCAAAAAGCATACTGCTTCTAAAAACCAATCAGCACATATCATTAAACGTTATGTCACCTGAGTTGCTATGAAAAGGGCATTGATTCCTGTAATTGTGGTGTTGTCCTGTAATTGTAACATGTGCACGCAATACTGTGATTTAACGAGAACATTTGGGCATATTCTAGTCGGTTTAATAGCGATATCCTTCCAACTGCCAGTGGATCTAATAACGTAAATAAATAGTAATACATTGGTGATTATCATAGAATTAATAAAAAATTGCACGTTAACGCCGCTAATATCCAAGCCGTTCTAGCCAGCAAAAAAACAAGTACGCAGATTCTACGCATTACGTTATCCAAGTTTGGCTAAACGGCTTGTCCCTGTCTGTTTTATTGTATATCGCTTCTTGTATGCGAATATGTCACACATGTGAACAAATTATATTCGTCATACGAATGCTGCAACTCACTTTTCGTGTTTTAGTCGAATGATTGTGGTTATGACGACAACGATAATAATGCTAATAATAATCTAATTTAGACGCCATGGTGGCGTAGTTAGAGTACATTAACTATTTAAAAGAATTGCGATGAAACGTTTAGATCTCACAACTGTAATAATAATAATAATAATAATAATAATAATAATAATAATAATAATAATAATAATAATAATAAACAAATTACACCGATAGTTCATGATGGCCTTGCCTCACTTCACATCCGGATGACGATTGAGTTGGCTTCAGGAATCAGGGGGGCGGGCCGGGCGGCGGAGTCGTGACATCGGTCGACGAGTCGTACCAGTTCAAGAGTAACAGCAGCAAACGCGTGACACTTAGCGGGGTGCCGCCACACACGCGTGTCTCGATTGGCCTCGTACCCAACCCGGAGCACGAGCAAGGCAGCAAGTACTGGATCTACATCGGTAGCACCTGCTGGACCGGTACCACCGTTGGCAAACCGTCAAAAGTTACTATACGGCCGGTAAGCATTTTGAGGAGGGCAACACGGGGATAGTACGGTTGGTATCGCCGATAGGTATCGCATATACATATACAGTAAAAAAAAGTATATATAAATATATATATATATATATATATATATATATATATATATATATATATATATATATATATATATATATATATATATATATATATATATATATATATATATATATGCCCTGCTATATTTGTTTGCGCCGACTGACGGAGCCGCGAATATATCGTAACTTCAAGAAGTCTCATGGATAATACACTACAATTTTAAATCATAAAAAAAATAATTAGTATCATTATGGTGGGTGCGTTGGTCCCGTGATTAAGAACTCTCGGCTAATAATATGTCCACCATCGATAAAGACGTGCAAACGGCATTTGTACACGGGCTCTGCAAAACTAGTGGAAAAGTAGGCTGTCGGGCATATCCGTGTTTCTCTTTCCTAATAATGTGCACAGTTTTTTAAGAGATCGTACCGTTTTCCGAGGTGATTTCAATGGGAAGATTCTGCATTTCTCTTCAATTCTCTTAATAACTAATCATACAGTATTTGACAACTTTGTTCGTCCTCATACTGCCTATTTGTTATTTTTAACTGTCAGTCGCCAAACGTAAAGATTGCTAATAACACCTTAAGAGCTAAGTATACGTGTCTCCTAATGCACACAGAAAAGTAAAATTAAGTGAGCTTTTATTCACGAATGAACATTACAAGTTTGTTTAACGTGTGTACCTTCGCGAGCTAGCGTTGTAGTACTCGTCCTGCAACCAACAAAACTAGTATTTTATAAGAAAGTGGCCTCGCATACTCCCTTAGTCTCTTACACGTGTATCAAGAAAGCTGTACCGTTTTGTATCGGCTTTAACAGTCATTTAATCTGCAAACTCTACATTATATTTGACGTTATCATGTATCGTGTTTAATATATGTGTGTCTGCTGAGAAGCATGAAGAGGTTTGGGTGGGAGGGGATTATCCACTAATAATGATGTTGCACTCTCGATACTTACCAAGCTGTATTGAACGACTACGTCGTCCTTGGCGTGCCTTGGGTATGTAGCGCTCTGATTAAGAGATGCTTCTCTCCATTAGATGCCATTCTGTTGACATTCTCGTACAGCCCGTCTCTGGTGTAGCTCGGAGCGCTGTCACTAACATTGTGCCAGCCCTCGACAGCTGGCAATAAATGATCGCCAATGACCCCCGGCAGATAAATCACCACAGATGTCGGCCAAGCACTGGGTTAGCTAACTGCCTTGGTGTTGTTACTGCTGTCGTTGGTGTCCGCTTTTGCCTTGTGCCTCGGTGGACCACTGTACTTACGAATCGGGCTGTTTCTCTGTCGAAGCTTGATTGTTACTGATTGACAGCTGAGTTTGCGACAGCTTCCAGAGCAGCTACTCGACGGAAAAAGACGTACACCAGATAATAATGGTAATAGTGATAATCAAGTGATGCTGTGCTGCAGGGAGCATTCAGAGTACAAGAGAACACCATTTAGCGGCCGACAAGAATATCATCTCTCTGGCAAGTGGTAACGCCACGGAACATACAACAGGTCAATTTACGTGTTGACTAGAACGATGCAGTAAGAGTCGGATTATAGGCGACTTGCGTCAAGCTACGAGCAATACTCAAACAACACTTGCACCGCATTAACGGGTTAGATCCAGAGTCTAACAAATATCAATAGCCAGATTTCTACGGTTATAACGTACTCTTGTGAGATCTGCCTCTCTTTATCGCCCAAGGTGGATATAAACGGCAAGTAACGAAGCAAGTCATGAGATTAAACTGCCACGTACAATTGGGTTCACGCATTTCCTAAATAGTAGCTTACTATGAATCATAGTTACATTGAGGGAAACAAAAGTCTTCTGAAACGCGCCCGTTTTGTAGAGTGCATGCACATGCAATGACTTATATCAAATTGTTACCGAATCGATTTATTTCGGTGACACTTGAACAAAGACCTTCGGAGCGAGACAGATGATAAAAAACGGAATACTTCAGATTTTAATTTGCTTTTAACGCCAGATGCGTCCATAATTGAACACTTTTGTACAATGGACTCGTCAATTATATTCACTCATGCAGGGTTACATTTCAATGTGTTATTTGATGTCGACTTTATATACATTCCTTTATATATACAAGAACGTACAAAAATGACATAAAATAACTTGACTTAATCAGGATTTTTTTTACGATAATGGAGAATCACCCCAGCTTGACTCTCCAAGCGAAACCGCGAAGATCGGGCTCGCGGCTAAGAGTTTCAGAAAATTCACTGATACACTGTAGGCAACACTGGGTTATTTTTCCACAATGTCATCTTCAGACAGCTAACCGCTAAGTGTACCTTTACACTAGATCTATTCCCTTCTAGATTTTACATTAAATTGAAAAAATAATAACAAAACATACCACGATGGTTTGGTACCGGACTATTTTAGATATCCGATCGTCACGCCCGTTCATAAAACCTTAAGAGTGACATTGATGACTATCGACCGCTTGCGCAATCTTATCTTACTTGCATTACTTTTGAACTGTCCTTTGTTGATCACATATATTCTCTCTTTTCGGACAACCTCGATGTAAAGCGGCGCGGTTTTACCAAAGGAAAATCAACTGTTCCTTAGCGTGTTGACAGTATACAACTGGAAACAATTTGACTGGTCTATATTTTTTAATGTAACCAAAGCAATTGATAGAGACTCAACCAAGCGAATATTGATCGGCGTCTAATTTTCTGAATTTCAAGTTATCTTAAAAATAGGTACTTTTGCGTAAAGGTATGAACGCGCTTCTGACGTAGAGATCATGCCTAGGGCCAGTACTAGCTTGTTATTTATCTTAAACCTTAAAAAACGTCATGACTGTATTTATAAATCTATTAAAAAAAAAACAAATCATATGCTGACAATCTTAAATTGTAGGACTATACAAACTGTACAGACGGATGTGAAGCCCTATATAAGACAATCAAGCAAGACTCGAATTGGTGCACTAATTATGGTATGATCACATCGGTTCCAACGTGTGCCGAGACTTGCTCCAAAGAGAGGCATGAATACAAGTTAAATAGTCATACCATTCTAACTGTAAACTCATTTGAGTTATGGGGGTGATTACCATCCCAGGTTACATCGCAAAGATAGTTCAATAAGGGACCGCTGTCCGCATTATGCTATTCGCCGTTTTTTTGTAAAATTATTATTATTTCCCCGTTTTATTGTAAAGAAGCTTGAACTCTGCATAAACTCTTACAAACGCTTCGTCTTATCCAACTACTTGTATTAATACGAGGTTCGGCGGCCACTTTAGCAACATAAGTTTTTTTAGAGGACTAACTGGAAAATGCGGTTGCACACGCGGACAACGCGGCAGGGAAGCCCCTTGCAAGCGCAGGCCGGTAGTGTGGGACTCCAACCTTCTAAAAACTAGTCGCGTTCCCGTCCCCTGGTCTGACTGGGAACTGCTTGCGCATTGCATCAAACAGACAGGGGGGAGGGAGTCTGCAGCTCCTGGCGGGTTTGTTCCTCGGGAGCCACGGGGAGGCGCGACCGAGTTAGCAGGAAGGCCCTGACAAACCATTTTCTCCGACCCGCCAGGAATAGCGCCTCGCTCTTGGTAGGAGCGTCAACAAGACCCGTTTCTTGCATCTAACAAGCGGCGTCAGCGAGTGCCTCATTCAGCGCGGCTCTACAGTAGGCCCGGGGTTCGAGCCTAGACGGTTAGGTCGGGTTAAAAGTTTTTATGACGTCCAGTAAAATCGCGAGGAACAGATTCCGTCTTCTAGACGCGGACTCGGGAAAAAGTTCAACCTGTAATTGGATCCGCTTTATGGTGCCGATGGTTGAGCGGCTCTTACGGAATCCGTACTGCGACTTTCCCTACGGCAGGGAGTGAAACCGTCCGGATTATCTCCGTTATTGGTAGGTCAGCCGCAGAGACTGGGGCACCATGAGGGCCCGGTGCTTTCTTCTTTTGAGACGTTCCGTTGCGTCGCACACCTCTTGCAGGGTGGCTTCTAGAGGATCCTGTTTATCCGCCTCTGGGACCTCCTAGTAGAAGACGCGGTCGAAGGGAGGATGCCTTAGGAAAAGCACCGATATTACTTCCTAAGCCTCTTCCTACAAAAGGTCCATCCTCCGTTTTAATGGCGGGTACCCCCTCACCGTCTTGTACGGGCGGTCCCAGGAGTCGTCCTCTAAATCATCAAGAAAGGCTCTCTAGGAGTCTTCAGTGATATATTGAAAATTCGAGAGTGTGCAATATTCATTTGCTTGCAAAGTGTCTCGGAAATAACAAATTTATATATATATTAATGTCTGTGTGAATAATCTTCCTATTGGCTAGACCGAGACAGCGACAGAAGTTGCGCACACTGACGGAGTCAACAACATATTCGCTTGGCACATGTAGAATTGCTGCGTCCCTGACCGCTTCTTAGATAAGCCAAATATTGTCCCGTGCTAAATGTATAGACTATGCCACTACTTTAGCGTTAATAACAGTGCAAAGCGGAATGCCATATATAATTAATGCACTTTCTAAAGTCCCCTAGGAAGTTATTTGGTCAAATTCCGAATACCATCGAATTCTGGCGCAACCCCCGACATGTTATAAAGTTGACACGCTTTTATTGACTTTGCAACAACAATATACAAAAATGCAATTCAGGACATGTTTCACCTAAATTTAGTTTATGTTTCGGGTACTATTACTTCGTCCTGAATCAATAATGTTTACAGTTAAAGAGCGTATTTCGCTTCCAGGTATCAAAATTATCAAATAAATCGTAAGTTTGAAACAGGTTATTAGATATTTAATTAATCAGTAAAAGAAGCTGAGTACTTACTGTATATTTGCTTTCTACGTAAATTTTAAAGGCTACTGCGGGGAGCTAGTATATGTGCTTAAAACTAGCAGTTTGAATGCACGATGGCCTTTAACGGCCAGACCGTGTGACATCAATACACCACTTCTACGTATCTATACATGCAACAATTTTAGCATATACATTTATGCGCGTCTACGTCTATTATGGGTTCGTTTATATATATATATATATATATATATATATATATATATATATATATATATATATATATATACAATATATATATTTGCTTTTTTCAGACATCAGCGTTCACCCATCCACTCGTTGAATGGACTGCGCCGCGGAACCCAAATGGCCCGGTCGATGGTTATGACTTCAGCTGGTGCATTTTACCGCCTTCAGAGGAAAAGGTGAAGAGGTCTACCCGAGATGCGGTCCAGCCGCTACGAACGAATGGTAACAGCAGTTTTGCCCCCGTAGTGACAGAACCCGTGAGTCCGTCAGGAGCGTTAACGTCATCGGCGGGAGATCAAGGGCTTCAGCCGAGAAGCGCATCTCAGTCGAATCAAGGAGGTCAACCTGTCAAGGGCTCTCAGGGTGTCGCCCTTAAGGCAAATAACGGCCAAAATACCAAATCGCCTAATAATGGCCTAGCAGGACGAGCGGGTCAGGGTCAGGGCCGAGCAAGAGTAGGAGCAGGAGCAGAAAGCAATGGACAACAGACCTCCAGCCAAAAAGGTAGTGCAGGATCGGCTACTAAAGTAGTTGAGGTGACCATTCAGGACGCCCATCCTTCGACGACAACGACAACCACGATCGCACCGCTGATTACAACGATTGGCACCGGACCGATAACACCTAAACCCGAACCGAAATGTGCGACCAAAGATATTCCGGTCAATCCGGCGAATGTCGACGTATCCAAGGGCTACAAAACGCTTATCGACGACTACGATCCAACAGCCACCTATCGCGTCTGCATCCGAGCGTATAACTGGAAAGGCACTGATAAAGCGCACTCCGACGAGGAATGTCAGCTGCGTCAAGCACGAGCTTACTTTGAGCAGGAGTACTTTGAAATGTGTCCACAGTAGCTCTTCCATGGTCACCCTACAGACTTGTCCACCGCTTTCACTTCTTTCCTTCCACCACTAGGTAACGCGTGGCCAGGCATCGTCGAGCAATGAAAGAAAAATGCAGCTTTCGCTTTGTTTTTGCAAAGTAAAGCATCGGTAAGCAAGCAAGCATTGCGTCCATCGAGCTTGCCAGGATCACCCCAGTGATACCTTAGGGATGAGCTACGTTCATGTTGCAGTTCTGAGGATAGCAGATGACCTATCAAATGACCTGGGAGAGCGCATACGTAGACAGGGGCGTTTCCTTATTAGCGTCCTCACTAAATGAATTTAGGCTGCCGCAGCCTTTACACGCTTCTCTAAAAACATGAGCGCTTACTATAGCAGACCGAATAACGCTAACAATCCTAAAAAAGATGCTGGTTTATGCAGAGTTCTGCACGTATGCCGTGTCACCTTTTTGTTGGTGTCTGTCTGCCCGTCTAAATCATACCAACGGCGCGCTCAGAAAAACCTGTGTAACATATTGTCACATATATTCACCCTGAGCGCTGGTGATGTACAGCTACTTCAATAAATTCTCGTTTTCGTACGCCGGTGGCATCCTCCTGGTAATCATTTCAGTAGTGAATGTTATGTAATTATATTGCTTGAGATAAGACAAGAAGTGGCGGCTGTAAGTTAGAATTGTCAAAATTACAACACATTAAGCAGTCAGATATTCACAACTCAGCATCCACTATTGGAGCATGGTTTTGCTTTGGAGCGTTTCCTAGTAACTGAACCGCCGAAGTTCAGTTACTCGGAAACGCTTCGCCTGCAAATCTTACGAACGATATTTTCGAAAGGATATGTGTCGCGCCGAGTTTGACTCCTCCCCCACGGCTTCTAGTACAACCTTATATTTGCCTGTATGGAGGTGTGCTTGTTTATATATACAGGATCTCTTGAAATGTTTTCAAGTTGTATATAGGCAATGATAGAATTCACCAACAACATGATTTTTCTTCAATGGAAGAAGGGCGCACAAATGTCTTGTTAAGGAATGGGAGCGGAAGTGCTTGTTGGCCTCCTGGGACGCTTTAGCTGCTGGGCTAACAGTTGGGGCGATAACCGGGACGGTGTGAGTTGCTTTGTCTTGCGCATAGCGTCGACCTGCGTCCGATGCGGCGCACAGGCCATGGTCACTGTAGCAGCAACACACTGTGGGACCTTGCAGTCTCGAGCTAAGCCTGCATCCCGGCTCGCCGCATCAGATGCATATCCGGGGACAACGTCCGCCACCGTGCATGTCGCGGCCCTTGGCCCGGCCGCTGGCATGCAAGACATGTGACCAGGCGACCACTAACCTATTTGGCCTGTCGACACAGCTTCCCCCATTGTTGACATACCGTCGAGACGGCGACGCCAGTGTCGGAGTGAACCAGGCTGGAGGCCCGTACACTCAGTGATCGCTGTAGTGGGCCCCGACGTCCTCTAGACGAATAATCAAATCACTGTCCTTGCTGCCTCCGAAATTAGTGACCCCCTAATCTGCCATCGCGCACAGACGAGGATGCGAACATTCCGCAGCGTCTCCGCGAACGTCTTGCCCACGAGTACTCACCTCAAACTACAGTTCGGGTTGTGCAGCCCTAAGAGGCTTCCGGGCAAGCTTCCACTTGACCGGGGCATAGGGTCTTCAGTATCGTAAGAGGATTCCTCGCGTTTGTGGGCACTCCCAAAGTGCTTTCGTCAAAGCCGGCCTTAGGATATCCTACGGCCACCCCTGCCTCAGAGTTTTGTGTCTCCTCTGTGTGCATCGCATCAGTAACGCACGTCCGCCCTGCCTAGCAGTCTGTCTGTATGTCAGGGTGGACTTTGAAAACCGCCTACATCTCCCGGTGCGACTATCCCCGTGCTTATCCGCGTGACGTGCAGAACCGCTTTGTCCGCGTTACGTAGGAAGTGCGGGCTGCTAGAATGGAGTAATCGAGATCCCTGAGCTGAGCGGTATGTGGCGCCTTCCGTAGTTATTTTCTGATGTCCATTTACTGCAGATCTTTGCTGGTGCTCATTCTTCCTCCGCAGTTCCTCCTGTTCTTCGCGCAGGTCCGCCATCTATCATCTGTCTCTTGACATGTTTTCTTCTGTGCCGAGCCAGCTGCGTTGCAGGCTACCCGAACCTTTCCAGAGCAAAGTCAACCCGGCTTTTGTGCGGGCCCCTTTCCAAGCGTGTATCTAAGGTGCGCATGTTGTCTGCTGAACGTCACCCGTACCTTGCTAGTTTTGGGCCCCGAGCTGTTAAACGTGCTATACCCCCCCCCCCGACATGGGAGCCTTGGCTCCTTTCCCGTCTCCGTATTTCTGACGCTATGCACCCCCCGTGTGGTAACGAACAAAACTACCGTTAGCCAGTTTCTTCGGGGTCGCCACGGAGAACGAAACCACAAAACATCATTCAGCACAGTGCCGCCATCAATCACTGGCAATAGTCACTGCAAATGTCACTAGTCACAAATCTCACGAACAACCGCGAAACGCCGGGAAAACACGGCCATTCCGTTTGGGAGTCAACATGAGACTGGTAGGGGCCCATGTCCTCATCCAGGAGTTTGAGTCTACATGTGTAAGTTGTCATGCAAGACCGAAGTCAATACCGGTTCTACTAGGATTCTAGTTCTACCAACACACCTATCGACACTGGTATAAGCATCGTTGTTGGGCCGCACGTAGCAGCTGAATGTTCGAAAGGCAGACTAAGAACGAGGATAAAAAAAGAAACAACCTCCATTCACTCTCGTCGTGCATGTAAACGCTCAGAGTAGAAAAGAGCCTTATAGCTGCATATTCAGAAGATCATTTCGTCTCCCGTTGAGTGCTTCAAAAGCATTGCGGAAGTCGAATTTACGTAGCATCACTAACGCAGCGACAGAGCTTAATTGCGCCGTAAAAAAAAATTAGAGAAAAACTTTTTTTTTTTTTTGGCTAAGAGGGATGATGTTTTTTGTAATCATACAATACCCCGACGCAGTAAAGAAAACCGATATAGATATATGCAGCCGTAAACCGGAAGTCTGGCAGAGCCGAGACAAAAAAAAAAAAATATATATATATATATATATATATATATATGCATCAAGGGGAATTAAAGAGCGCGAGTCAGCAGTTAAGGCAATAATACATTTCTAAATTTCGATGAACTCAATAACTTAATATCTCTTTTTAGTGTTACGCGTTTGTAAAATAAAGATTTTAGAAAGCTCGACAAATACCTACGAGCATAGCAATTCCGAGTAATCGAAATAAACAGGTAAATCCAAATCAGCTGTATAATGCACATTACTAACTCTTATAAACATGCTTTGCATATTTTCTTTAAAAGATAATGCAAAACACATATATGCTTTAGGTTTTACCTAAAAGGCTTAATCGTATAAATTTAAATGAATTGGTCATATAACTCATAACAGGTGCTATATATATACATACATACATTTCGACACGCCGCTCAAACCGGATCTAATCCCATACATTTATGACAAATGCTATAGATCACACAATGTTAGCGCCTTATTTTGGCAGCCAACACTAGGTAGGAGACGAAGAATCGACGAGAAACCTATCTAACTTTGGCCAATGATTACCAATGCAGGTCGGAGACGTGGTAAAGTCTGGAGAGGGTGCGAGACAATGCGAAAGATAATGATGACGACGATGGGAAACTACTAAGATGGTCACCACTACAGTCGTGTTTGCTTTAGTAAAAAACCATTTAAGGTGCACGGATGTCGGTCTCGCTGTTCGTTTCTAAGCAGGAGCAGTGTCTTTCTCCCGTAGTACTGTTTGTTAGAGAAGTAGTCGGGATACCGGTCAATGCCTACCGCGGCCACACAGTGGGTATCCGTGAACTGCAGCGCGGCCCAAACACGGTACAAAGTGAATGAAGATTCGGTAAGTCTGTAGACTAGTGGAAAAATACGATAATCGACTAAATAGACCCAGTTTTGCTGTTGTTTATGCTGATGTTGTAGCTGCTGCTGTTGCTGCGGTTTTCTGATCGTCGCTTTCACCGTCATCGTTTGGTAGATCAGCGGCTAAATGCAGTCAGGAAGCAAATCACCCCACTCGGTTCTAGTATGTGTCAATCCTGACCCCGCGCTCAGGGGAACCACCGTGCCGTCGGCATGACATCACCTGCTTTAACGGAGCAAGAGCTCTTAGCGTACTTTGCAGCAGGAAGTGACAGGCAGTTGCGCTCGTGCCGCACCATAACGCGCGAACACTGAGTAGACAGATGGAACCCCATGACCCCCTTGATACCGCATCGTGGGCAGACATACTAAACATTCTAGAACAGGCGCCCATAGGCCCTAGGTTATGCCACATGATCCATATCTTGATCGTTAATTTAATCGCTACATCGGCTATTCCGTGTACGATTTTTATTAGGGCCCATTCGCTCTTGGTGTTCTAGGTGGTAAGGTTGTAGGTGATGGCGAATTTTCACTTGCATTATGGTATCAAGGACTCATTTGCTCATACTCGAAATCGACCCTTTATGTGCCATATTTTCTAAATACCTAAGATCAAATTCCAGGTACAGTACAATTACGAGCTTTTGTCAACTGCATATACATGCTGCATAAAATGCTAATAAATGTATTTTTAGAAAACGCACACCACTTACAGAAAAAGTCTGGTATAATGGTAGATGTTCATTATTTCGCGTCGTCTTACCCAACAGTGATCGGTTTTTTTTTATAGAAATATGTATTTTACAAATTGACTACCTATTACAGAAAAACATATTTTAATATATAGGCGATCACATTAACCGCAACTAACTAGTCTATACAAAATATACAATTTCCTGGCATCTGCACACACAGCGCGTTGTAAAATAACATATTTCCGTTATATTAGGGTAAGAAGCAAAGTACTCCAATTGTCGTACTCTGTGCTTAGTATTGTAGTCTCTACTGCAATAGTTATAAATTGAATACTTAGTCACTAAGTGGCGCATCGTTCTTAAAATTGTTTTTTGTTTGCCTAGTCAATAGTGATGCAACGCGTGGATACATTTAATGTCGTAGTGGCCCTAGATAAGTAACCTGCAAAGCACTTAATGCTTTAAAGTAAAGATCCGGTATTAATGAAAAGTAATCTCTGGAACAGTTACGCGCTTCTAAGGCCCCTTATCCTCTAGAGTATATCTGGTATCTTTGATGCAGTGGCGTTGCCACCGTGTGGAGACATACTTAGCTAAGTCCCAAAATACGCGATACCCGCAAGAAGCACAGCACCGTGTGCAACGTTAAAAGCAGCAAACATTTACCTAAAGGATGTATGTGGAATTTTAGGTAAATAAAATGCATAAGGTAGTTGTATATAAACTAGGCATATATCAAAACCGAATTGATTTGATCGACGATACCGATGTGACGAACCTAAAATGTGTTTCCGAGGCATGCCTTCGTAAGCGGTGCCATAGGAAAATGCTAATTTAATTACCAACGATAAGCCAGTAACAAAGAGACGTGTCTTTTGTAACACGTTGCCGACAGGTTCTTATAGTAGCATGAGTACACCTAAGAACGCTTTTGTGTTGTTAAGACTTATGAGAAATACTTACCTAAGTTAACGTTATATATGTATGTATATATATATATATATATATGATTGATTGATTTATTATTCGCTTGGCATGCATACCTAAATACACATGTCACCCTTTTTTATCAGGGGTATATATATCGTGGGGTATCGTATACCCATTCTACCCCGCCCCTTTCCGTCTTTTGCTTTCCATATATACTTGCCAAACTCGATCTGGAACCCATCGCCAATTTCCATTTGCCTGTATATGACTTGTTCACCCTCAATTTCACCATCTTCTCCGATATTCCCGCTCTGGCCCATTGCTGACTATTGTACCCAATCTCCCTAGCTGCAAATTCTACTCTGCGATCCCACTTCGTTTTCATCTTTAGTGCCGTCTTTACCAGCTGCATCTGTTTAACCCATCTTTTATTTGTGACACTTTTAATCCTAACACTAAATCTTAGCTTACTTTGTACTTCCCTTTGTATAAATTTTGACATTCCTCCTTCGCCCTCAAGAAATTCCCTAGCGCAATTAAAACAGCAACCCAATGCAAATCTTATCATTTCTCTTTGTATTGTTTCTAACTTCTTTCCTAACCCCGCGCTGTGGACCATAGATGCATTAGCAAAGATCAATCCTGACACATACATGGCCTTCCATATATTCCTTGTTACTATATATTTGTTAAACCCCCAGAGGCCCTTACACCTTACTGCATTTCTTCCTCTTTCAGCTTTCTTCCTCCGTAATATCTCTTCTTTTTCTAGATAATTCCCCCCTGTAGTCATTGTCACCCCAAGATACTTGTACTCACTTTTATACTCCAATTTCTTCCCCTGTACTACAACCTTTCTTTCCTCCCTAATTCCGTTAAATACTAAAATTGCGCTCTTTTTTTCATTAAACACCATGTCTAGTTCCTCCGCTGCTTCCCCACATGCATTCAACATTTGTTGAACCTCGCTAGTGCCCCGCCATAACACTACCATATCATCAGCAAACAGCAGCACAGGTGTCTTGATATATACATCTTTTTCCCCTATCTGCCACCCTAAACCCGTTTTATTAATCCTTTGCGCTATTCTCTCTATATACATAAAAAAAATAACCGATGACAACGGACAGCCTTGCCTGACCCCCTTAGCGACTATGAACTCTCTAGATTGTTCGGCTGCTATTATTATTCTTACCGTGTTATTTCTGTAAATTTCTTCCAGCAACTCTACCCAACTTCTCTCCAAACCCTCCTCTAGCATAATTTTATACAACTTTGTTCTGTCCACCATATCATATGCTTTCTTAAGATCTAAAAATCCTGCCACACACCCTTGTCCCCGCAATCTCGATGTTTCGAAAACCTGACTTAGTAGGAAAAGGTGATCGTCTAGCCTATATCCTTTCTTAAATCCGCATTGCCATTCTCCTATTTTCTCATTTGTCTCCAGAATACTCTGCAGCCTATTCTTAAACACTTGCATAAATATTCGATACGCTATAGGTGTAATTGTGATCGGTCGCCTATTTTGTAGAGTGTCATTGTCTACCCCCTCCTTGGGAATAAGAGAAACTCTTCCCTTGCGCCAACCCTCCGGGATTCTGCCCCCTCCAAATATATTATTAAATTGCTTTGTTAGATAATGCACGTACTCTTTTCTCAAAGCCTGTACAATTCCTACCGAAATCCCGTTAAGACCACACGCCGTATATATATATATATATATATATATATATATATATATATATATATATATATATATATATAGGGTGTTTGGAAACACCTTTTTCGCCGTAGTGTGGAATTGTAAACCCTGTTAAAGCAAATATATTTTTCAATGGAAAATGGTGACATGAGTACCAAATGAGTACCAAAATGATCGGCATGAATTCCGCATTTGTGTTAGTTTTGAGCGCTGTGATTGGTCGTAGAGTTATGATTTTGAGCTATTGAACGCGAAGGCTAAAAAAATTACTTAATTTATTGTTGTTTTTTCTAAACGATTGTGTCGCATCTTCTCGGCAATATTTTATGTTCTTCAAAAAGTCGAATTTTCTCGCGAATACGACGGTGTGCTTAGTTTCTGTATAGGAGGACCGGTTGTCTCGTAATTGCACATTTTATGCTCTTATGTCTGGCAAAAACACCACTGACACAAATTGTAGTAATATGGCTCGCACTCCAAAACAAGACTTTTCAGAAACTATGTTCTATTGGAAAAATATTTCCTTTAACGAGCTCTACAACTCCATATATCGCTCTTCAAATCTTTCTGGAACAAAGTCATTTTTGCATGCACTCAATCTCGACATCTGGCCAAAAAATCGTAATTACTCCGCAACCGCAGCTCGTGTTGCCATAAATTTGGTGCCAAAATTATGAAAATGCGCATTATGAAATGCGCATTTGCGTGAATATGTTAGTTTTAAGCGCCGTGGGTGGCCGTAGGGTAATGATTTTGAGGTATTTGATGTGAAAGCTAAAAATAACTTTTTTGCGTTCTCTTCTAAGCGACCATGCCGCATCTTCCGACCGGCCTTATATGTTTTTCAGAAGTAGAATTTTCTCAGGAACGCGACGGTAAGTTTCTGTACAGAAGGACTGGTTGTCTCGCAACAGCACATTTTATGGTCCTATGCCGGGCAAAAACACGATTGCCACAAATTGTAGAAATTTAACTCGCATTCCGAAACAAGACTTCTCAGAGAGCATGTTCCGTTTGAAAAAATATTTGCTTTAACAGGCTCTACAATTCCCTACTACGGCGAAAAAAGTTTTTCCAATCACCCTGTATATATACAGGGTGTTGCAGAAATGTTTTATAATAGAGTATACGAATTGTAGAGCTCGTTAAAACAAATATTTTTTCCAATGGAACATGGTCTCTGAGAAGTCTTGTTTCGGAGTGAGAGCGAAATTACTGCAATTTGTGACACTAGAGTTTTTGCCCGACATAAAAGCATAAAATGTGCTGTTGCGAGAGAACCAGTCCTCCTATTCGTCAAAAATGAAGTTCTTTATTAGCTTTTACGCCAAATACTTCAGAATCATAACCCTACGACCACCCACGTGTTCAAAGTTAACATATTCACCAAATGCGCATTTCATGACGATCATTTTGGTACCAAATGTATGGCAATGCGAGCTGTGTTTTTTCGGAGGGCATGTCCAGACTAAGTGCATGAAAAATGACGCGCTGCGGCTGTCGCGTGACACGTCGGCGGTAGTGAACGTCGCCACAGTCATTTTTCATGCACTTAATCTGGACATCCCGCCGAAAAATCGTAATTACTCCGCAACCACAGCTCGCATTGCCATAAGTTTGGTGCCAAAATGATCGTCATGAAATGCGCATGCTGATTATGTTAGCTAAACACGTAGGTGGTCCTAGGGTTATGATTCTGAAGTATTTGGCGTAAAGGCTAATAAAGAACTAAATAGAAGAAGGCTAATAAAGAACTAAAAAGAAATAAGAAAAACAGAAAGAAGAAGAGGCAGAATTTTCTCAGGAACACGACAGTGTGTTTAGTTTCTAGGGGGACTAGTTGTCTTGCAACAGCACATTTTATGCTCCTATGTCGGGCAAGAACACTAGTGTCACAAATTGTAGTAATTTCGCTCTCACTCCGAAACAAGACTTCTCAGAGATCATGTTCCATTGGAAAAACATTTGCTTTAACGAGCTCTACAATTACATATTTCTATTATAAAACAATTCTGCAACACCCTGTATATATATATATATATATATATATATATATATATATATATATATATATATATATATATATATATATATATATATATATATATATATATATATACGTATATATATATATCCTACAAAATGATTAGAGGGAAAGGCGTGCAGGCCCCAAAAATCACACTATCAGACACAGAGGTCGTACACATTTTAAACAATTTATTTCCACAGCATGGACATTTTAATAGGGAAACATATGCAAGAAGAGGGACATCTTCAGAAGAAGAGGAGTTCCCGCCTATCACACGCGCAGAGGTATTAATGGCAGCGGAGAGGCTCAAATCAGGGAGATCTCCAGGACCCGACGGCATTCCGCCTATAGCGGTAAAGATGCTCTTCAAGGGACACTCAGAGATGGTAGCGGCAGTTTTTATCAAGACGATGGCAAGTGGGGAAATGCCTAGAGACTGGAAAAGGGCGGAAGTGGTCTTAATTCCCAAAAGTAACGGAGAGTACAGGCCCGCATATTTTCTGAACACCCTAGCAAAAGGGTATGAGGCAATTATAGAAGGCCGTAGTATGGTCTCCTCTCGTTCAATCAATATGTATTTCGCAAAAAAAGATCAGTTTGTACAGCAATACAACGAATTACAGCCAAAGCTGACTTGCTCTACGGCCAACCTATATATAAACGAAAGCTTCTTGTGGCAGTCCTTCTCGATGTCAAAAACGCGTTTAACAGTCAGCCGTGGGAAGACATTTTAGACACCCTAGTGAGAAAAGCGGTCCCTTCATTTCTCGTAAGAGCCGTTTCGGAATACTTAGAGGACAGAAAAGTTTTTAACGGCACAATGAAAATAGACATGACTGCAGGAGTTTCTCAAGGGTCAATCCTGGGACCCTTTCTCTGGAACATAACATATGACGACGTCCTGAGACAAGATCTTCCACGTGGAGTAGAAATTATTGCGTATGCGGATGACTTGACCATAATTTCTCAAGCACAAACAGAGGAAGAACTAGAATTAAAGACACCATGGCTCTCTGACCGACGAAGAGACGGATGGATAGCGTTGGGCTACAGCTTGCCCCGGAAAAGAGCGAGGCCATTCTTCTGACAAGCAGGAAAGGAGTAGACAGCATAAAACTGATAGTGGCGGGCCAGGAAATTAATCAAGTAACAGAGGCCAAATATCTTAGTGTCCCACTAGACAAGGGTCTCAGGGGGACAAATCACATTAAGAAGTGTACGGGCAAGACGGCTAAAGCGGCTAACGCGATAGGCAAGATCCTGCCAAACTTACACGGGCTGCGGGAGTGCCGGCGACGGCTACTAGTGTCAATTACCGAGTCTATTGCACTTTTCGCGGCGCCAGCCTGGCTGCAGAACACCTTGAAGAGGAGAACGGCAAGAACAATCCTAAGAAGCACGCAGAGAACAGCGGTGCTTAAGATCCTGCAGGCCTACCGCACGGTTAGCACAAACGCAGCTCTGGTACTGGCTGGTTTCCCGCCTTGGGACTTAATAGTGGATGAAAGGAGGAGGATATGGGAAGGAAGGTCTGAATCTAACAAAGAAGCTGAAAGGGTAAGAACGATAAAGTCGTGGCAAGAAGAATGGGATGCCATCCCCGCAGGCTCATCGGGTTATTCACTTCGCCTGCTCATCCCGGACATAAAGAAGTGGATTGACCGCCCCGCCGGAGAAGTTAACTTTTCCTTACGCAGTGTCTCACTGCCCACGGTGATTTTCAGAGTTATCTATTTCGTATAGGCAAAGCTCCGTCGGTAATCTGCGTGCACTGTGTAGACGGCATCGACGATGACCCCGAGCACACTCTCTTAAAATGCAAGGGACTATGCAGGCAAGGACAAACGCCATAGCGCTGCTACGATTGAGATGGGCCAGAGAAGCAGGAAAACAAGGAGTCGGGATACCAGACCCGCCGAGAAGCAACATGAGAATGTTTGTGGAGTACATATGCAGCACAGCATCGGCATGGAGGCTGGGCGAGGAAATGGCAACTGCGGTGATGAAAAAGAAAGCGGAGGTACAGAAGAGAACGGATAGCGCTTACGACATCAACAGATGACGTGGCTTATAATCAAACGGGTTCGCAGGTGTTGGGACAAGCACGTCGGACTGGTGGGGATCCGTTAGGCGCTCGCCACTTCTCCTAATGGCCCATAGTACTGTTCTATGGATGTCTGGGGCCATTAGAGAGTGAAGCTTAAGGGGGAGGTGTGTTTAGTGGGTAGTGGTCTTGACGGACCAACATCCAACCGCCAAGGTCAAGCCCCACACTGCTCTCAAGAGCGGAAATACTTCGTACTCGAAGCGTGCGTAAATGCATTCAGGTTTTTGCGGGTCGGGGAGCGCCGCTCTTAGGAACTCGACGTCGTATTTGGTGATCTTGTCCTGCCATGCTTTTGCGAGGTCCCTGTTCGGGCCGCAAACCTCGGCATCTAAAACCCAGACCTCGGTTGGTGTTGTTATGACGAGGTCAGGCTGCGTCGGTAGTGCGTTGATCCTGAGCTTCAGTAGGTTTAAATACTCCTTACCAGTTAGGTAGGACACACCCTTAATCCAGTAATGTACAAAGGGCGTTTCGTGTGCTTTTTTAAAATGTGCCTTTTTAATATATATATATATATATATATATATATATAAATATATCGAGATGTGCCAACTGTGGTGGCCCCCACGCGGCCGGATCGCCTTCTTGTCCGCGTGTGGCTTATCTCCGTGAGCGTAACAGGATCATCATGGAGGCGAGAGTTCTTCAGCAAGTTAAGGCAACGCACCCGAGTGTATCGATCACGGAGGGATCTGACGTCACAGCCACAGTCGCAGAAGACGCACAAACTAACGGTTCCAACAGCAGCAAAGCTTCTTACGCAGCAGTTCTCAGGGGCATATCTACCACGCAAGAAAGCACCTCGCCTCAGCTGCCTCTTTCTAATCTGCGACCATTACCAAAGCCCAAGCAAAAGCGAGCCAAGGCATACAGGAGTCGCCAAGTTCGGCCGCGACGCGCTTCTAAATTTACTACGAAGATAAACATCCATACCAAGATGTCGCGCAGAGATGTCGGAGGCGCCCTAACAGACGTCGCTCGGATGTCAGAGGGCATCAGTCCTGATTTGGCAGCAACCTTAAAGGCGATTGCAGAGGCCCTAAAACCTCTCTTGGCCCTGCTTCCTCTTGCAGAGAAGCTCAAACCTCTTACATCATAATGCCAGATAACGAAAATTCAAACGATACTCTTGTTGTTGGTGACCCCAACAGGGCTACATGTCCTGTGTGTAGAGCTGTCTTCACGAAAAGGGGTCTTGCCAGACATATATCGGTCAGACACGCCGACGCCGTCAACAGGGCGTTCACATCCCACCAGGCTCTGGCAGAAGAATTCGATGTTAACACATTACTTACCGACATCCAGGCAAACATGCGTCATGCCAAACTGTTACGCATTTTACCTAAATCTGTGCGGCCTACTGTTGCGGAAGAGCTCACTAAGGTCTTCCTAAACGTCGCCAAGGACAACGACCTCTTTGCCTGGTACTCTCTGTTCTCCTTCGTTCCGGTCGTGTTAAGACTTCCTCGGGCCAGCAAAGACGCTCAATCCCTGTCTGTCCTGGTCGGAAAGAACCTACGCGAATATACATCTGGACTAAGGCTCAAGGATCTGGCGCACGAGGAATCAGGACGCAAAGTTATGGAGCACCGCAATGACGACCTTCCCAGACGAGTGAGCGTAATTGATGCACTCGGGTGCGCTGTCTTAACTTGCTGAAGAACTCTGGCCTCCATGATAATCCTGTTACGCTCACGAAGATAAGCCACACGCGGACAAGAAGGCGATCCGGCCGCGTGAGGGCCACCACAGTTTACACATTTCGATTGTTTGGTGCAACTGGACGCCAAATGATCAGATCCTCCACATTTTTTGCAGGCCTTGCGAAGAGTATACCTGTCCGCTAGATGCCCCACTCGCTGGCAATTGTAGCACAATTTTGGTTAATCAGGCTCCTGTACGACTAATTTTGTACCCCAGGAAGACAGATACAGGCGGTTGGCGGTCAAACGTCAGGATCACTTTGTTGAGTGGGGTTTTATCAGCGTGTCCTGTGCGGAATAACTGTCGAGCGTGCACCACCCCTCTTCCGCAATCTGCTAGCTCTTCGCGTATCTCGTCGTCTGTAAATGCAACATCGACGCCTTGAGTTCTCGCCTCGAATGAGGTTAAGGCCGGGCAGGTCACCGTGACGGGTATCGACCCTATTGCAGAGAGTTGCGTAAGCTTTCTGGCCGCATCTTCTGAGTTTACCCATACGGATATAGCGGCTTTACTGCTTGATATCTTGCAGTCAGGGCAATTGAAATGAATAGCCTTATATAACCGCAGTAATGTACTATCAGCAGAACTCATTTCTCCGGATGACCACTTTAAAGGCGCTGAATAGACCGCTAGACGCATCCTATCTCAGTTTGTCCAACTGACGTTGCTCGCGGGATATAGTTTTCTGCTCACACTTTGACACCACCAGCGTGAATGGTTCGTCAGGTTCATCGCAACCTGTAACCCTTTTTGCTTACACCCTGGCGCTGAACCTTTTCTACAATCTCAGACGTTTCGGCACCTCTACTGGCGTCGACTTGTGATACTTCAGAGGATGCGTCCTGCTTTGCCATACCTCTCGCTACATCTTAGTGGGACTGATCAACTCATCCGCCCTGGCTAGCACGAATCAGACATTGTCCACAACGTGTCGGCGAAATTTCCGCGTTGTGTGTCCAAGAATGTTCATTACAGTAAGACGCTAGTATGTGTCCCTAATGCGAGAGTTGCTATTTCTGCAAATTGTTCTGTTTAAGTAAGGACCTGGAACCGCGTGGTCAGACCCGGAACCGCGTGGTATGACTGACAAAAGTAAGTGCTTAAGAGTCAGTTATCCTATAGCGCCTGATCAAGTCTGATCTTTCACGAGAGGGTATCGGGGCTCCTGTCTGGGTATTTTCTAAAAGAACATGAAGAGCAAATAACCTAACGGTGCAACATTTTATGGTATTTTTCTTCAGTGGACTTTTCTTCGCTTCGAGACAACTGTGTCTCCTCATTTAGGTTAGTACGACAAAATAAGTAATTGTAAATCAACGACAGGTCGCCTTTCCTATGTTGATAATATTATTTAACTTCACTCATTTCTGGTCACTAAGCATTCTAATGTAGAGGTATCCAGCAGTTTGACTAGGGTTTGTTTGTATGCACCCTACATATGTAAGAAAACGATGCCAATCTAGGCCAACTAGATTCAACTGCTTTATGGCTAAAATTATTCTAAATGCTTTTTAATCTATCGCGAAGTGAAATTCACTTCATGACGTTCTTATTGCAGCTGCAATCTTACCCCAGCCCCTAAACGTAGTGGAAAAAGGTAAGTATATTTTTTATTCTTCAGTGTCCTTGCTTACAGTGCATACTTGATAACTACGGCAATGATAACTACGGCACTATAATGGCGCACTCTATAATGTCTACTATCATCATTGATTCAGTGTACTATGCGCACGTATGTGTCCAAGCTCACACGTATATTTATTTATATGAATTCATATACATCGTATATAGGCGCGTGCAGTCAGACAAATATATAATTAGGTCGGCACACTTATGTCAGCATGGATACTGACCCTCAGCTCTCTCAGTTAGCACGTCTCAAGGAAAAATATAACAAACCCTTGTCTAGTGAATTAGTCCTATATTTGTATGTTGGAACTTGCGCTAGTCCATATGTATGCATACTTTTCGAGGACTATATATATATATATATATATATATATATATATATACAACATTTTGAGGACTATATATATATATATACAAAAACAACAAGCTGCAGATGCTCTTCTTCCTTTACTTAAAAAGAACGACCCTCGGTTTTTGTTTAGGGTAGTGCCTTGTTGTCATTTTCGTTTAGATAACCCCCTGCTGTGACTGTAAGGTCACATGACTTTCTTTCTATCTCTAGCCTGGTCGCTGTGCATAAAACTACTAAGAGAAGACAATCTTTCTTTAAAAGACTCCGATCTAAGTGATCGTGATAGCGTATATTCCGGCAACGCTGTTGCACCCCGGCCGCCGCGCGGGCCGATTCCCGCGGCATTAGAGTCATACATCTGTATTGAAATTTTAGTTATTGATACTGTGTGACCTTCTTTCGAGTGTATTCTCAAACCCTCCAAATTTGTCGAACACGATAGTCTCCCTTATTATTGCCAAAAAAACCCTATATTGGAAACACACTAGGTAATGTAATAAAGCAATGATTAGAGTATCTCTATATATTTATGTTATTATCTAACTGTATACCATACTGCGTTCCAGCGATGTATCATAGCACAACATAGAGACTCTATTTATTTCCTAAGTCACTATTGTTCAACTTCTTGTAGTCAACTTTTTGTTTCGCCCTTCGGCTGCTGATGCTGCGTGTCGCCGGCGCAGCGCAGGGGCCTTCAAAGGTAGCTCTGCGACACTAGACGCGTCATTGATGTTGCCCGTGTGCTGCTGCTGCTGACTACTGGCTGCGAGGTTAGCCTTGATGATGTCATCCAACTGCAGCCCGATTACGTAGTCGCTGACTTAAACTTTGTTCGGGCTGACCCTCAGCCAAGATTTAACGTTCTTGGTACTGATTTCGCATTGTTTCATAGCCGGACCCCCGGATAAATACAAATGTGTAACGGTGGGGCTCGAACCCGCTTTGTAGTCTACGCTTGCCGCTGAGAAATCCGTCTCAACAACATTGTCTTTACCTCCCAAGAACAATACCTTTGCTGGAATGCCCCTCGTAGGCAATGTACCTATTGAGCGCGAAGTTACGCCACCATTACAAGAATCGTACACGGGCATTCACCTTACGAAACAATTAAGTCATGTTCATCGTACAAGTGATCAATTGGACGCACCTAAAAAATTACCCACTTGTTCTACAAATCATCACTGTCAGGTCCCTCTGTACGGCCTGTGAAACACCCAAATACTCCCAGACAAACCTCGTCACAACAAATTTTTATTCGTGAGGCTTCTGCCAACTGCTGCCTTTACTTCGTCTAGTGGACGAATCGAGTATCCAATGTCTTTATTGGTGCAAGTGCCGGTGAAACAGCCAAATCTACTAGGTTTTCTAGCGCACTTTGGTAGCTGTTGTTATATGCGATCTTGCTGGCCGTTCCAGCGGCTGCTTCTTTCGAGACATCTGTACTTTGCGAGGCAGAAAGCTTTACTTGAGGCGTCGCCTTTTTTATATACGTGCGAATCATAAAAGCATAACCGTGACTGACGAATTCTCTAGCAACAATAACTACAGGAACAACGCAGGACGATTTCCGCCTGCCCACCTCAGCCGAACTCAAGTAGCTCCATTGTCCCACCTCCACCTTAGACAGCTACAGGCACTAGAACTGGCAACGTGCCGTGCCCGCACGAACGCACAGTTGGTATCCGCGTGGAAAAGGCAATAACATTACTGAATCGCAGGGGGGAGAGGGCTCAACGGTGAATGCGTTTATCTGAGAAAGGCCAAGTCGCGGCTATTGCGGCACTTCGAAGTCTGCTTTAGGCGCGCATTTTCACCGCAACATTAACAAGTAAAAGCTGTCATGTTATGATGCGTTTCTTCAGATTCGGCCTGCAACTACGTAGATTATAGGAAAACGCTGTCAAATTAGGCTCGGCCTCGGAATTACCAGAGCCATCTCTCTGGCACAACTGCGACTGGGAGGCTCCAGAACACACGCGAACAAGTTGGCTATCAAGCGCACTCTGTGGTCGCTTTCCGTGCGAAGGAAGGCTTCCAGCTTGATCAGCAACATGTCATCCTTCACTGAAGCCGATTGAAAAATGATGTGAACAAAACACTATAACCCTGCGCCAATCCCCACCTAGCCGGTAACTCGGGTCTTATTCTGGTTTGGGCTCGCTGGCTGGGTGACCCTTCTCGTTAGAAGGCGAATGACTAAGACTAGACCGCTGTTCAAAGACCTGGAGCAATTGTTTATGCCGAATACTCCACTTGAATTTAGGAAATGACCCGGGACTCACCTTGGTTTTTTGATCGAAGCTAGTAAGGGCGCAGAAGGCTACTCCTGACAGGCCGACACCAGTAATCTCTGACGACAAAACACTTAAGGGACACGTCAACGGGGTTTGCAAATATGTAGGTAGGCGCACATGAAGGAACAATTGAATAACCTTGCCTGACGACAAGCAATGCTTGTCATTTTCACCGAAGCCAAGAAAGGAGCCACACGAAACACCTCATGAGCTGCAACCACCTGATGAGGGGGAAATACCCTTTACATACTGCAGTATGTAAAGATTTTACTCCCCACGAGTTGTTCGTATCAAGCAACTAGCGAAACCACCACAAAATTTAATACGAAAAGTAAGTGAGTTAGCTCTAGCTCTATTGATGTGCAAATCCATCGCGTCTAACATTTTTACAGGCCACAGTGAGTTCTTGGTGATGAGAAATGAATAGCCAAGTCGAGCAAGTTCAATCAAAAGGAAAAATGTAAGAGAAGCGACCACAGCCAGAGGTCAAAATGCGGCAGGCAACAATGAAGATTCTACGGGGACCCTGATGACCCCCTCTCGCTGGGCAATCAACAGCGATGGAGAGAAACCTGTTAGTGGTATAGCCCAAGAGGAGGTTCATCGAGTCAATTCTATGGCACTTCCTAAAGACCACTATACTGCCACACAAGCCAACGCAAGGCGAAGCATATCAGAGATAAGATATAAAACCCCGATGCTCTCTTAATCCGCTGGTAAAGTAACTGCGCATAAAGTTTCCTTACTAACACAGTATCAACCATATTAGGGAGGCGATGCCGATCTCGCTTCTTCAGTAGAACTGCAAAGATGCAAAGCCTAGCACACCTCGGTATGTCGGGGGCTGTATCGCTAAAAACACAATTGTTGTTGCTGATGCATTTTGTAAAATGATCATAAAGTATGCAGTCACTGTCAATAACGGCGTGATAAGCGCACCTTCAACTGCGTCTTGGCTCGCAGACGGAAGGACCGGGTAAGCTTAGTAGGGGCGTTAGAACACCCTACAGTGGTAAGCTCCGACATACCCAGTTTCTCTGCGGCAAATAGGCGGTCCGCTTAAGGAGTAACTTAAACATTTTCGTCTGTCTTGTATGCTAGCCCGTCGGAAGCTATAAAGCCTCGACTAGAAGAGTCATGGTTGTGCCTTTATACTAGAAGCTTTATTGTTTCCGATGGGTTAATGCTGAGAACGTAACCTACAACACATCGTAAGGATATTTAGTCCTAGACCTTTTAGCCACAAACGTAGATAGTTTCTCGCGTTCGTGGGCAAAATGTCTATTGACCTTCATTTCGGTGCGTTGTGACCTAATCATCTTTTTACCGCTAATTTGGATTAAACAGTGCGACTTGTCTGAACAAAGTGGTCACTGTCTTTTTATTCTTAAAATCGAATCCCAACGTTGTACGTTTTGGTATTTCACTAGCTTTGAGCGGCATATGAAAATAAATCGGTGTTCGGCTTGAATATAAAAGAATAGATGCCGTTTGTATCACTAGGCTACCTTCTTAATGAACTTGCCAAGTATGAACAGGTCCATATCAAATTGGCTGATTTACCAATATCTAGTTAATACGTTTTTTTCTACAAAAGGCACTAATGCTTACAGATATCGGTTTACTTAAAAACTTGGTGTGCAACGCTAAACCGCACGTTTCGAACGCAAGTGAATTAAAGTGACCACAAGAATATGTTGTATGCCTGAGTCCAGACTGGACTCAGGCAGTAAACGGCAGAAGGGTATCGAATCTTTTGCTAGCCCCAATACAATATATCCTGCTGTGGATGCTTCTGATCAGCACAAGACTGAGCTTTTCACCGAGCACCCTCCTCTGTGCGTCTGGTTCGAGTACTTTACTGACACAAAAGCCATACAACATTTTACATCCTGACGACCGTCTCTACTAATAAAATCTATTAACTTCTTTCCGACTTCAAACCTCAAGATGATTAGCTCACCATGTACCCGAGAACATTTCTCTGCTAGTTTTCAAATCATTTAAGATGTTCTTGACGATTTGATCAAATTATAATTAGGGCCTTTACGACCTAGCGTATTACCTTGAGAGGCTCGGAAACGAATGTTGACAACTACCGCTTCCTTTCGCAATGCCCTGCTGCTGCTACTGTATCGCGCAGACAGGTTATCTGTTCTGCGCACATCTGCTGCTTGTATTTAAGGCTGTCTGCAATATGTGCGAGATCCGGCGTCCGCACACGGCGGGGGGCCGACCCACACGAACGCGCAGAAACAGCACAGGAGCGCACTGGCGTTGGACACGCACAATGAGGTTTCGTCATAGCGGCGAAGCTCTGCTCTACCTCATCGCCGTAGTCGCTGTTCTCATTCACCAGTCAAGTACCGGCGAGGCCGCTGACGCTGACGCCGACGCAGCTCCTCTGGCCACTGGACAGCTGCAAGCCGGGCCTGAACGCACGAACGTTTCGACGGGCAGCCGCCTCGTGTCGGGCTTTTTGTCGTCGCTAAGCGTCATTGTGGTGTCGGAGCTTGGCGACAAAACGTTCTTTATTGCCGCCATTCTCGCGATGAAGTACTCCAAGTTGACGGTGTTCGCCGGCTGTACGACAGCGCTGGTTCTGATGACGCTACTAAGCGTTTGCCTTGGATACGCTGCCAACGCTGTTCCGCCCGTTTACACACACTGGATTTCGACAGGTGAGAGACTCACTCCTCTTCATCACGCATGCTATCTTTCAGGAAGTCGGTAATTTCAGGCTGACGATGTAGGTATATTCTACGTCCGCATGTTCGAATAGCTTCGTAGGCAAAGCGAGAGATTGAGAACCGTGATGATTAAAATAACCAATAGCGTAAAAATTGCGATGTTAATTTTAGAAAGAAAAAAAACTATGCCATTTGTAGAGCTAGACGTAGACGTAAAAAGCAGCACAGAAAAACAGTGGATTAACAAGTGGAAACGGGGGCTTGCTAAAATAAGTGTAGTCAGGAATGGACAACGTGTGGTAAATGCGAGACTTGCGCTATAGAAGCAGTTGCTATGCGTTCTACGTGCATAACAGAAACCATGAGTGGAGACAAATATATATGATAACAATACAATCAAGGTTGCAAGTTTCATAAACATGAAATCCTCGATTCGAAGTTTACTGGAGTAGCTGTAAATTTTCACCTTATTATTATTATTATTATTATTATTATTATTATTATTATTATTATTATTATTATTATTATTATTATTATTATTATTATTATTATTATTATTATTATTATTATTATTATTATTATTATTATTATTATTATTATTATTATTATTATTATTATTATTATTATTATCTAAGCAACAAACGTACATGACGAATAAACTAAGGACAAGTAATATATTTTTTAAACAACACATTATGTATTTTTTTGTATTTTTTTGCAGTCTTGTTTGCGCTATTTGGTGTGAAGATGCTGTACGATGCGTATCAAATTGGCGAGAGCGATTCGATGATGGAGGAGTATCGCGAAGTCGAGAAAACGCTGCTTAACAACAAAGGGAAACGACTCGACTTATGCTGCAAGCAAACGTTTCTAAACGGCGTCTACTGGCAGGCGGTCACGATGACCTTTGTAGCTGAGTGGGGTAAGAATCTGTACGGTTCGTGTAGATACAGTAGCAGCAAAATGCGTCAGTAATCATCAGGCAATGCTAGCACGCTACACACTTGCTTAACTGCTTTGCGTACTTGTTATTTGTATAATATTGTTTAGAGGGCGGCGAAATTAAGCTCTAATATTTGTGCCGCCAAACTACTCCCCCAAACGAGCATCTCATATTTCTATGGCTAAGGCTCTCCGACCAAATAGCAATATATAGGAAGTATACAGAACCTAAAGAAATATATGGGGTTAAGGAACAGACCCAATGGGTTAAATAGCGCTGAGTGAGTTGCCTACTGGAACTAAGGTCTGGAATGATGTGGACTACCAGATCACGTACTCCGCAGCGGCTCTCGGTAGGTAAAAGGATTCCATTCATTGTTAAGTAAAGTCGGAGGCTCCACAGCTTTTAACTACACACTTAAATGCATTACATTGTTCTCTGCGGACAAAGGCCAAAAAACAGTAGTACCACGACCCCGTTAGAGTCGGGAATGAACTGTATTGTATAGCTTTGGTTCGACAGCGTATAAAAAATATTTGACCTCGTGTGGCACCAATTTATTATCATCTAGAACACCGATGACCTATGTAAAATGAAGTGGAGACTTGCGGCCGCAGTTTAGAAAAACATACGCAGACCAATTTTGAGTCGTACACGTGCACTCATGTAGAACACGGTCAGAAAATATACTACCACTATAGCAATAAGAATAAGGCTTACTAATACTAACAATTTACTCAGAATACTGAGAAGAGTCAGACTACTCATAGGAAAAGCACGAACGACACGAATTGCATCAGCAGATCTTCGTAGTGTGTAGTTAAAGCACCAGAACACGTCCGTCACGAAAGAGGTGCAAAAAATGGCTGAAAAACGATCACTTCGCAACTCTCACGGACAGGGTCTTGCTGCAGTTTGCTGGTGCTCCACCAAAGGAAGCATTTCTGATGTTAAATTGTAACCCCATGTAGACTTCATAGGGTTACAATTTACGCGGGAGCGCTAATATAATACATACATGGCTGCAAACTGTAAGAATGCATTAAAGTGCGTAACTGCACGGAAGCTCACTCTTCGACGTCATCGCCCTGTCTGTTGACGAGAATTCCGTTGTGTCTGTTTCTCTGGTCTTATATGACTCAGACACAACTTCAGCAAGGTCGGCTCACACAATGTTCTACAAAGGTGCAGGCAGGCCATGCAACTCGCCAGGGGCTCTTTTTACAGCCTCAGATTAATGGAAATGGAGAATGAAAGTTTAGTGGGGAATCCTGGCAATAGAAAACCAAGGCTATACTGCCATCGGCGCTTGATATTGAATGAGGACAGCAGCTTCAGAATCCGCAGAGTACGGCCAATGAGTGAAATTTTATTGGTTAAGGTCATATCTATCTGAAAGAAGACAGGCAATGCTTGGTCATGAATTGAATCCACGTGGCACGAAGTGAATATCGGCACATTTCAGTGATCGGTACTTGGGTCTTTTATGTTTATTATACTTATCAATTCTCATCCTGCTTAGGACTTCGGCGATTGATACTGGTAAGGCGCCAGCGTACGCGGATGACACCTCAGTGCTATTTCATATCGAGCCGACCAAGCTTGATGACGATATACGTCCTGCCCTTGTATATGTCTACGCCAAGAAAATCAGCCTAGAGTTATTTTATATGCCTTAGAGAGTCGTTGGTGCGAGCAGTTCAGATTTTGGGACACAACCCGCTTAGTCTCAAACGTCAAATGTTTAAGTCCAAACTTGCATGCGACCTCAAAATGGCACTATTATCTGGCTGCTCTAGCAATATGGGAATATCTCGTCGGGCGCTAAATCATCCTTTTTTTTTTTAAGAGGACTAACTGGAAAATGCGGTTGCACACGCGGGCACCGCAGCAAGGGAGCTCCCTGCAAGTGCGGGCCGGTAGTGTGGGGCTCCAACCCACTAAAAAACAGTCGTGTCCCCGTCCCCCACGCTGACTGGGAACTGCTTGCGCATATCATCAAACAGTCAGGGGGGGCGAGTCTACTGGTCCTGGCGGATGTGTTCCCCGGGAGCCTCGGGGAGGCGCGAGCGGACTCGGAGGGAGGCCCTTGTCTTCTCTTGCAGTATGTTCTTAAAAGCTTGGGTCACTTTGTTCCATCCTGAAATTGATTCCGTCATTTTCATAGTGAGGTCGTGTAGGTTAAGAGCTGGGTTGTTACTTAAAAACTCCGTTAAGCTTGCGCGCTGCTCCGCCCATGACGGACACCTGAGCACCGTGTGCTCTGGAGTGTCGTCGAGTCCATCGCCGCAGTGGACGCACGTGGGGCTGGGGGCCTTTCCAATCCTGAACAGGTACGACTGGAAGTCGCCGTGACCTGTGAGGACTTGGGTTGTGTGGAATGTGATTTCCCCCCCCCCCCCCGGCCGGTTAAGCCAGCCTCTGATATTTGGGATCAGGGTGCGGAGGCTGGCGCCTGGGGCACCCTGTTCGAGGTCTTCCCACTCTTCCTGCCAGAGGTCGATTGTACGCTGACGTGCCTCGTCTTTTTTGAGGCCTGGGTTATCCCATAAGCGGCGGCGCTCGGCTGCCTTTAAATCCCACGGGATCGTTCCGGCAAGGACGAAGGCCGCCGCGGCGCTAACCGTCCTGTACGCTGAGATTACCCTGAGAGCTCCGACCCTTTGGGCCCTACGCAGGCGAGTCCTGTTCGCGGCGAATTTTAGTGTGTTGGTGGGCCAGGCCGGAGCTCCGTACAGGGCAACCGACTTGGCCGCAGACATAATTATTCGTCTTCTCAGCTGCCGTGGACCATATGTGTTGGGCATGAGACGTGCGAAGTCATTGGCCGTCTTCGTTGCCTTTTCCGTCACCCGCCGCACGTGTTCGGTACCGCGGAGACGCCTGTCAAGGGTAACCCCGAGGTACCTTACGTGGTTGACGAGTACGATCTCCTGGCCATCTAGGCGGAGGTGAAGGTCGGGGCATTTTCTTCGGCCCACCAAGAGTATCGCCTCGCTTTTGGCTGGGGCGAGAGCGAGCCCCGCTTCTTGCATCCAGCGGGCGACGTCGCCAAGTGCCTCGTTCGCACGGCTTTGCAGCAGGTCCGCGGTCCGAGCCTGGACGGTTAGGACGAGGTCGTCAGCGTAGGCAAGGAGGTTGACGCCGGGGGGGAGATCCCTCAGCCGCAACACGTCGTCGTAGGTTATAATCCATAACAAGGGGCCAAGTATGGATCACTGTGGCACCCCTGCAGTCATGTTAAAAACGGACCCGTGGGACTGGATTGTTCTGTCATGTAGATAATTTGATAAAAGCTTTCGTAGATAAAAGGGGACCTTTTTCCTGTGGAGAGTCCCTAGGATGACTTTCCATGGAAGGCTGTTAAAAGCGTTCTTGACGTCTAGTAATATCGCGAGGAACAAGTCCCGTCTTCTAGGCGGGGACTCGCGGAGGAGTTCAACCTGCGTCTGGATCCGCTTTATGGCGCCGATGGTTGAGTAGCCCTTGCAGAATCCGTACTGGCCGTCGGATAGCAGGTCGGTCCCCTCCGCGAAGTCCCGGAGACGTGCCTCCACGATGGACTCGAATGCTTTAGCCAGGGCGCCGAGTAGGCAGATCGGGCGGTAGGAGCCGGGGCCCTTGGGTATGAGAACTAGGTTTGCAGCCTTCCATGCCGCAGGGAACGAGCCCGTCCGGAACATCCCAGTCGCCGCAGCGGCTACTGCTTCCGGGTATTCCGTCATTAGTAGCTTGACCGCGGAGACCGGAACGTCGTCGGGGCCTGGTGCCTTTCCGTCCTTAAGGCGTGCCGCCGCTTCGTGCACCTCTTGCAAGGTGACTTCTGGAGGATCCTGTTCTTCCGTCCCTGAGGCCTCCAGGTAGGGGGCGCGGTCAAAGGGAGGATGTTTTGGGAAGAGGACTGATATTGCCTCTTGGGCCTCGTCCGGTCAATCGATGCTCTTATGGCAATACTCGGCGGATGCCGCAGAGTTTCTGTAGGTGGACTGTTTGCCGCAAACTAATTGCTTTCAATTAATAAAATGTATTGTATGCGTGTTGCCTGCTGCGTTCAAAATGATAAAAGGCAGGATTCCATTGGAAATCTCCCTCCCACTCACCGCTAGTTTTTGATGAAACTAGTAGACAGTTGTTCGCCTGCCGCTTGTTGTCTATTTGGGGCATCCTTCCACGAGAAATTCGATCACTTTCATCTGTGAGGGAGTTCCGGAGGGTAATTGTATAATATGTGGGCATGATGGGTTAAGGCAAATATGTAAACCTAAAAATATGTGGAAATATATGCATGAATTGTGTGTGTAAATGTTTGTAAATATGTACATTGGGGCCCATATTGTATCTATTATTTCTACAAGAATTTAAGCATTGTGAAAACAGCAGCAATTCTTTCAATAAACCAAACCTGGTATTTCATTTTATTATTGCCTTTTCTGTCCATGGTTACATGTTTGTTGCATTTTACAGACAGCCTGTGGAGAACAGAACATTATTGCGCAACAAATGGTCATAATAGCTCATGCAATTTTTATAGCTGTGGGATCATTTAAAACTATGTCAAATATCAACCCTAACCAGTTTTACATGACAATCATTTGGGGCGTCGAACCTAATACCTCCCAAGACGTCTCTCCCACAATGGCGCGTTTCCGCCAGACAGGCTTACGACTGCGCACACCTCTCATAAATCTAGGGCGTTTTTTTCGAAACGTTTCGTGAAACAGAGGCGGCGAGAGAACTCCGAGCTACAGCGTCATAAACTGTTCATGATTGGCGTGCCGATGATTTCAGGTGACCGTTCACAGATTTCGACGGTTATTCTTGCTGCCCGCGAAAATACCTGTATGGTGATGCTAGGAGCAATTGTCGGCCATTCGTTGTGCTGTCTGGTGGCGGTGCTCGCTGGCGGGATCGTCGCCCAGCGAATCTCCACGAAGACTGTCACGTTAATCGGCGGACTAACCTTCCTCGCGTGCGCAGCTTGCTCTGTGATTGCAGGCTACGACGACTCAGTGCCTCTGCAGCGGTGACAATTTGCGGAAAGGCTCTCAGACGCGGAAGATGACGCGACGTCACGCGAATGATCGTAGTAGTCCACGATCAAAAGCCGTGATTAGCCCCGGTCGGGGCTGATCGCGGCCTATTGACATTGAACACTCAAGGACACCTTCCGAAAGGAAAATCGTCCCTTTGATTAATTTTACCGAGACTAAATTTGAACGCAATGCAAGTGCCAGAAACAATTATACGAGCCTTGAGGTTGTTTTTATTTGTATTTGCGACCACGAGTTCGCCGCACACCCACGACCAAGCCGTAATGACATAATGGCCCTGCTATGAAACGTTGTTTGCTAGCTTTTGGCTAAGGTCCTAGCGCCGCCAAAACCTTTAATCGGGTATATCTGATTTACTGCCGGAAGGAAACCGTGTTTACCCCCCCCCCCCCTTAAAACCCAGACGAAAGAACAAAACACTGTCGGAAAAGAGAAGAGGCATCTGGTTGCCTGTTGACTAAGGCGGGCAGGAATCATAAAAACAGTTGTGACCGATACTTAAGCGTTGCATGCATGCAGGGATGAACAGCTTCGTCATAAGCAAAAGCATGAACACCATCATCGTAGTCGCACTAAATTGATGCCTATATTGAAGTGTTATTTCAACAATGCGTCACTTTAAAACTACTACAAGCCATCACGGATAGTCAGCCATTGGCTGTATAATAATTGCGTACAGTCAATGGCTTTATTTTAGCTATTGTCGAACAAGTGTGTGAGTCGCAAGATAGTCAGGCTAGGTGTGCACGTGTCGATGAATTTAGTGAAAAGCCTTGTGTGGAGTAACAGCACTTTAGGTTCACTCGCTTACGTAGTCAGCTTTTTAAAGGGTTCTAGTGCATTCCATTATCATGATTATATACTAGGTGGATCAATAAATTTGTAGCGTGGATACAGACAATAGACAGAGAAACACCATGGATTTCTTATTGTGCAGTATAATGAACCCGAGGCTCAACATATCTAGTCCAACTATCCTCAATAGCCTTTACACCACGAGCAGAATATTCGCATTGTCGTGGTGAAACAGCACAGTCCTTTTCTGCATGGCGGGCCGTTCTGCTATCATGCGTTGCTTCATCTGGCCCAAGAGTGATGGACATGTACTCATCAGTTATCGCACTTCCTGCAGAAAGGTAGTGTTCATAGAATACATTTTACATTCCGGAAAACGGTCGCCAAAACCGTTTCGGTTGAGAAGTGCATCTTTACCCTGGTGGAAGGTCTTTCGCCGCGTTGATTCGGTGGATCTTGGTGGTATTTTCCCGTTCTGGGGTGAAATGGGGATCCAGGTTTCATCGGCGGTTACAAATCGGCTCAAAACGTTCTGTTTATTTTGTCCGATTTGAAAAAGTTACAAATTTCTCTCTAAAATTGACACGCGTGCCAGTGTTTCCTCAATTATTAGCTCGTGTGGTAGCCACTTTGCTTCAGTGTTTTCATGCATAAAGGCTTAAGCAGCATTTAGTGTGCTGCACCTTAGGTAATGCTCATCTCTCTCTCTCTTCATATATGTATACATAACTCCAATATAAATAGACATACATCACTAGTACGTCAATATTTTCAAACATATTTATGTAGGCAATCACGGGAGACATTTTTAATTATCATTAAGAATCTCCAAAACACGGGTATTGGGCAACCCGGTCTCTCTTCTATCAATAATCTGTATGTCAGTTATGATCGTAAGGTATGAACCCATAGGACAAAGCGTTACAATATTAGAGATACTTATTTTACGGTACCCGCTACAGAGGTAGTATTTCTTCTGCACATGATAAAATTCCAAATAAAGTACAGTTTCGATAACTCAGTGTGAGGGCAAACCCAGTTCAGAAAACGCCCTAAAAGGAGCCTAATATTTTGAAATAGCGACATTGGTTTATGGTTATTGAGATGCCCGTAGAAATGCCATAAAGGTTCCAATCTGTGCTTCTGTCGCAATGTGAATGGGAAATGAGCGTAGTACTGAAGCTCGTCAAGTCCTGCCGCGGCCTTTAAGCGATTCTGAAGTAGTCGACGTGACAAAAAAAGCGCCGTCCGGGAAAGCAAATAAACATCTTAGTGAAGCAATTTTCGTTGCGCCCTGCTTCACTACTGTTCAACAAGTATTCACGGACTGGAAAACAGTATGATCCCGAAAGGAAAAGGAAATCTGTTGGGTTCATTATCATATCAAGGTGGCGAAGAAGAGCGCAATCTTTAAACTTGTGTCGGCTCTTAAAAGAGCCATCAGGAGCAGCATAGAGAGAAAATGGAAAGAACTGTGCGAAGAGGTGAATGACAATATATGGGGGAAACCCTATAAAATTGTCATGGATAAATAAAGAAGGTCTCGCCCGGTCCGGACGGTCTTGTGAAGAGCGCGGTGAAACGACTTTTTCCGAGTCGCGCTGACCCCGCTCGGCCAGAGATTGAGGTTCCAGAGGCGGGCGTGCCACCCATTGAGGATTGCGAGATAATGGCCGCTGCGGATCGCTCGCCGAAAGGCAAGGCCCCCGGCCCCGATGGAGTACCAGCAGAGGCGATGAAGATCCTCCTACAGGAGCAGCCAGAAGTGTTCAGGCGGATGGCAGACAAGATCCTCGAGGAGGGGGTCTATCCAATAGAGTGGAAGACAGCAGAATTGGTCCTGATAAGAAAACCAGGAAAGCTACCGACAGACCCAGGTGGGTATCGCTTGATATGTCTCCTAGATACCATCGGGAAGACATTTGAGACAATACTCAACTACAGACTGATTGCTGAACTGGAGGAAAAAGGAGCGCTGTACGGCAGCCAGTTTGGCTTCTGACGTAGGCGCTCGACAGAAATGGCCATTAATCTGGTGCTAGAGGAAGCCGAAAGGCAGCGACAACGGAATCAGTGGTCAAGGGTGCTTTGCATGGTCGTTTTTCTGGACGTCCGCAACGCCTTCAACTCACTGAGCTGAAAAGTAATCTTAGAGGTTATGGCTGAGAAGGGTGTCTCTCCGTATCTGCAGAGGCAAATAGCCTCCTAGCTCAGCAACCGAACAGTCGTGCATACAGACAGGGAGTTCGCCATGACAGCAGGAGTCCCACAAGGCTCTGTCCTAGGGCCCATGATGTGCTGCGATGATGTGCTGCGGCTCTGCGACATGGAAGGCGTCCAGACCATTGCGTATGCCGATGACTTGGCTGTCTTAGTCACGGCGCGCAATGCGGACGCACTTCAGGGGCGGGCCCAGCGTGCCATCGAAGTAATAAACGACTGGATGGTGGGGCACGAGCTCCGGCTGGCCCCTGAGAAGAGTGAGGCTGTGCTTCTTACAGGACGGAAGAGGCACGGATATGTCCGGCTTGCACTGGATGGAGTGGCCATCGAAGTCAAGCAGTCAGCCCGATACCTGGGAGTGACCATTGACAAAGCCCTCAATGGCAACATACATATAGATAAGGTGACCGCCAAGGCAGAAAATATCGTCAACAGCCTGGCTAAAATTCTGCCAATAACACGTGGCGCGACTGAGGGCAAGAAAAGACTTCTTGCCTCTGTAGCAGAGTCCACCGTGCTTTACGCCGCACCTACGTGAGGTCGCAGCGCGATGAAGCTAAAGAGGAATAGAAACAAGCTTCTGAAGACGCAGCGCAAGCTCGCGATAAGAGTCGCTAGAGCGTATCGCACGGCCGAAACAAACGCAGTGATCGCGATCGCCAGGCTCATTCCGTGGCCTAGGCTAATCGAGGAGCGAGTGCGGAGAAGACGAGAACGCCAGAAGAAAGCGGTAGCTCGACAGCAAACGCTCGAGAACTGGCAACGGGAATGGAGCCAACTGCCAACGGAGACCCCAGGAGCCTGGACCCGCCAGGTTATCCCCAACCTCATTAAATGGTTTAAGAGCAAGCATGGCCACGTCACCTATTATCTGACGCAGGTGCTAACGGGGAATGGATGCTTCCAAAAGTACTTGCACAGAGTGGGTAAAGTCGCGGAGCCTACGTGCGTTATTTGCGGCACGGGCGAGATTGACGATGTTATTCACACTGTCTTCCTCTGCCCAGCACTTGAGGCGCTAGGCGGCCCCGTGCATGACGGTAACCGACCTGGTTAACGCCATGCTTGAAAACGAGGAGAAATAGAAGCAAGGGGTGGACCTGGTAGAAGGCGTAATGAGGTTGAAGAACGAACTGGAGCGAGCACGGGTGGCCGCGAGCCAACGGCGAGAGACGTCCACAGCCAGCGGGTAGCGCCGAACGAGGAAAAGCATAAAGGAGGATAGCAAGTGAAATCTCAATTTTTCAGTGATGTAAAACGAAAGTGTACCGCTGGAATCTGGTTATATGAATGAAACCCTAATATAAAAAAAAGTGGCCCTACGAAGCCGCAATGCGATTCGTCGAATCGTCGGCGACTTACTTTCATCGTAATAAATTTGCGGAAGACAAATGCCATTACGTGCCGCCATGGCGGTCGATTGACTGCAACTGACATAGTGTGTTGTGGCCAACCGCTGAAGTTTGTCATCTTCCTCTCGTATGTGAGTCTAAGACAACACTAAATGAGAACGACTTTTAGCCCGCAAATCGGCGCCGGGAGTTACTACGGGCCTTTTTGCAGTGTGTCTCCGAGTGACGAGTGAGAATTATGCGTGCTGCGGGCACCTTTCACGCAAATGGATAATGGGTCAGAAATGTAAACTCCCTATAGTAGCACTTCTTTGGTCCGTCGATCATAGGAAGCAAGATATACGATATAGATTATGTGGCAACGAATTAATTTTGTTATATCGTAGTCCATTCGGGAAAGTCAAGTTTCCGCTGCTATAAAAGTGCTTCATAACATATTTGGAGAGTGTTCTTTGCGTGCCGTGGACGCCAAGAAACCGCTTTGTGAACCTTTGTGAAAGAGGTGACACCTCGCCAAGGAGCTTTGGGACGGAATGGGATGCACTATTTGGCACGTGTACACAAGGTACGTTGTGCATGGCTAACATCACTTGATATGTTCGACCCAAAATTTCGCTAGGTTGGCAAACAATGCCGTTGCTGGTTCTGTTCACAGGTGTGCGCTAAACACACGCAGCGAGCTGCCAGATGCATTGGGTCTTTGCATTTTTTGTCCGGTAGGACGGTCGTTGAAATGCTCAATCTGTATATAATGACACAATTATATTTATAATTGTATGCCATCTTAAAATGCAGACCTACTGCAGAGTAAACATTCATCATATGTGTGAGATGCTAAGCGGAGTGCAATAGGTACCAAAGAATGCCCCGCGGTTCGCGCAGTTGGGAAGGCAAAGGTGTAACTCGTTGTTGTATATATATCCTTACCCAGCCAGGCTGTTACTAAGGAATATATATATATATATATATACTCACGTTGGGTCTCGTTTACCCTTTTCTTCGCTAGTTACGTCCGGCAGGAGTATCAAAAAATCGTGTTAGTGATGTATGCAGTTGACACCGTGGTCGCACATCGCGACCTAGGTGCCATCATGTTACCCCATCAGGTTACCACTATGGCGAAGGTCTTCCTTGTCTCGAACAGACTCTAGATAAACACCAGGAAGACCAAAGCCATTAAAAGGCGTTGGCGTCGATTGGCTTCGAGGAACGTTATATTTTGCTGCGTTGGAACAAAAATGCACACCCTTTGGTTTAAGTGGGACTTCCACACTGGTGACCCGCAGAACAGAATTGAGTTACTACTGATGTTAAAAGACGGCTCTTTGTTCTTGGCATTAGCCTGACCAGCTAGCCTACAGCTTGATGCGTTTTGGCCGTTGTATAATAAATGTGGGCCGTACAGGTTAAGTTTCTGTCATGCATTACACCCATGTTTTGGCCTGCTTGTTTGATCTGGATTATGTGGCCGTCTACACGGATATCCAGTTCATGGCAGTGTTTCTTCCAGTAAGCAAGAGCGCCTCGCTCTTTCCCGGTGCTTACACTAGGTGGTGGGTCTTTATCCACCGACTTGACCCCACCCCCTCGTTTACTCGGGGTCTTCGAAAGGCTCCGCGTTCCTTGCGGTAATTAGGATTGCCAGGTCGTCGGCATAGACGACCAACAACAGCCCGCGAGGCCTGCTCATCTCTAGCGCGCTGTTGTATGCTAGATTCCACAGCGTAGGTCCTAGCACGGAATTTTGTGGTAGACCTGCAGTCATCACGTGCTCTCTGTCATCGTAACTCATACTTGGCTTGACCAGGTACAAACCTGTCAGACGCCGAAGGTACGCTGCTACTTCCTTTTTCTCCACCGCATTCAGGATCATCCACGAACTCTGGGATTTTTCTGTCGCTCCTTCTCGGCCTCGACCGCTGACCTCCCATAACGGACCCCTTACTGATCCTCTGAGAGCGAGTTGCGATTCCTCGATTCCGTTGTTGAGTCGCCCGCATTTTTGGCTTCATCGCCTTGCCACCTGTGTTAAGGAGGCAAGTAGCTGAGCTCGAGCATGGTTTCTTCTCTGCCTTTGGGATACAAATCAAACGGGTCTTCTTCCAATCTTCTGGTTCCTCTCTCAGTAGTGAGTCTACGACCGTTTTAAATGCCGCTGGACGTTCCTTCACTATGGAATGTCCAGCCAGATGAGTGAAAACAAGATTGCTTCCGAATATATGCTGTCGGGTCCTGGGGCCGTACCCTTTTACACTTTTTTAGTCGTTCAGTGGTCTCGAGTGTTACAGGTGGAGTTTATAGCGGCCAACTTTTGGAGTTTGTTAACTCTTTTTAGTAGATTGGCCTTCGGGTTTATTGCACAAAAAGCAATTTCTCAGCAGCGAGGCTGTTCGTGCTTACGATTATTGCGGGGCTGATGTATGGTTTTGACAAGGCATGGAATTACCTCACGCGGGTGGATTTTAACCAGCATTATTAATGAAGCGAGTGCTTCTTTTGTCTATCCGAGCAAGGTGCCTCTTTGCGTATCTCATGCTAGTTTTTTTTAAGAGGGGAAAATGGTTTTACGCACTCCCGCTGGTGCTAATCGCGGGTAGCGTAGTGTTCAACATCGGCAGAGAAAATATGATCGGGGATTTAGATGTATTCACTGCCTTGCATTTTCGGTCTGGTCCTACCTTTAAACGCTGCCTTTTATGAGTATGAGAGTGTGAGTTGTGTACCTGCCGGTTTTGCCTGCAGAGTATAATTATGCAATGGTATGCGCGGCACTGGAGCATTGTATATATATATATACCACGGGTTCCATAACGTGCTATGCGGCCCACAAGAATTTCACAATCCTCAGCAGTGTTTTAGGTGCGCTAGATGCTTAGGCATATGCCATTGTGATAGATACCACGGCGCAGCATGTCCAGCAGTGCAGCCAATAGCTGAATTCGCAAGATGAGCGAAGATCTAGTGATGTAGAAGAACCACTAATTGAGACTGATGCACTTATTAATAAACCATATATATATATATATATATATATATATATATATATATATATATATATATATATAATAACCACTGCGGAAGATTACATTTCTAGTCCTCGTAGTATTCCTGGGTGATTTAACCCCCGCCGTATGGACTGTAATGAAGGAAATTGGCAAGTGACATAAGCTACTGACAAATAAGAACAAACATTCGATTATATTTAACAGGGTTTCTCACTGGCGGCATAAAGGAGAGACACTGCCATTATTATAGGCGCTGTGGGTCATTCGTTGCCAGACGGATTGGAATTTACCTCATAGCCGTGCGAAGATGTGAGCTTTACACGTTCACTAATTCACATAGATGCAGTTTTTGTTTTCGGTACTATCGGGGTAAACTCTCCGGCTGACTGCACTGATAGCTAACGCGGTCGTTCAGTGTCCCCTATCAGGACGTAGATGTTCAGCGCTGCACTCGATATGGTAGGAGCAACAAGCATACCAAAATAAGATAAAGAGAAAAACAAACATTTGGTAATCGATTGCTGCTTGTGACTTTATTAAAAACAAAACTTATTTACAATGAGTGGACTATGTACAGACACCTTTTTTGCCATTCCATAGGCCTCGGTTTCGCTTGGTGTTTTTTAACTGTCCGGCTAAATTCGCGGCTCCTATCTTCCTTGAGCTAACGAGATAATAGTCCAGCAACAACTACCGAACGATTTTAATCTCATGCCTGACAGAGGACCTTGGGCACCGCCCACCACTACGCTTATCCTCTTTCCGCGTGCAAACAATGACGTATCTTCTTGTGTCAAACCGTCGTCTAAGATTTCACCTTATCAATATCATCGTTAGTCAGAGATGTCGCCATAGAACGCACACAAGACGCGCAGTTTATGTGTATGTATATATATCGTATTTAAACAAAGCTTAGTTGTAGCCCCACAAGGCGGATCTTCCGTTCTTAATACAAGAGTACCCATTTAACGCAATAATCTCTTTTTACTGGCCTATCGTCGCACAGAACAGTGGCCTAATGAGCCAAAAGGAAAGTCATCGAAGGCCAGCGATATTTGCGCATACTCACATCGAGAAAACGTTATCTCACTCCTATGACCTAACGTCCCCTTTCTTACGCTTCCCGTAAAACCTTTACTTCTAGGTCTGCCGACAACCCGTAATACTTCGTTCAACGTAAATTACTTGGCTGTCGCACCCTTTGATAACTTTGCTCTATCTCGCCCTCTCTCGTTCTCTCCTGAATTACGCATGTTTAACAATTCCTACCTTCTTGTTGTTCTGCTGCTTATCGTCTTCAAGTGGTAAAGCCTTTATAGCACAACAAACTCCGCTCCGCTATGCCTTTCCTACAACAAATACAACATCTACCCAACTACGTTTGATAATCGAGCTTTGCTCTATAAATTCATTTGTATGCCTCTCTAGGATTCTTTCACAGCTATTCTTTAGAGCGTTACGAACATCATTGGATCATTGTCAGCTCGCAACAAGGTATGATATTAGCTCAGGTAAAGCGCCTCCGCCGCTTTCTTCTTCTTCTCATTCTTATGCTTCTTCTTCTTTTTCTGTTTTCTTAAACACCCAAAAGCTTGATCAAAGACCGATGCAAGGCCGCCGGTAAAAAAACGAATAGAAAAGTTGCCACTGGCATGACTGGCCATGTCGTGGTAGCGTTTTGAAAAACGAATTTAAGAGTTGTTGTTCCCCACAGCTTCTAAGAGGCGCAGGGGAGCTTCCGTGTGTTAGCCGAACAAAGCGCTTTTAAGTGACCTATATAGATAGAGGTGAAACATTGATGACAGAACCCAACAAACGTGAACATAGAGTACGTAAAAATGGTTCAGTTCGACAGGTCGGGGGCCTTCGGCCCGCGTCAGCGGTGGTAACTGCTGCTGTTGCGGCTCTTCGCGCTGCCCCTGCAGCTCTTGTTGTTGTTGTGCCTCTTGGAGAACACGTTCCCTGCTGCGATGACGGTGTCGCTGTTGTTGATGGTCTTCATGGGGATGATGTTGGGCAGCGCCTAAAAGGCCACTGCCATCTTCCCACTGTTGTTGCCGGGCATTGGGTATAGGGTTAAGCATGGGTTGCTCCACATTGTCAGCAAGGAGACGACTATTCACAGGACTACCGTCGAGACAAGTCGGCGTCGCCGTTCCACACTCATCTTCAGCGTGAGCACTAGGAAAACTTCCGTGCTCGTAGAAATGCTTTAATAGTTGTTCCTTCTCGACCCAGCGTTCGTACATCCAGGCAGTGAATGCCTCATTATCATGGAACGGTACGTCTTTCACAGCATACTTTCTGCAATCAAGCGATCCATGCTGAATGCGTTAGTTTTTAGTCTGCGGTAAAGAAAGTGGGATCGATAGACGAAGAAAAGTAAATGCTGCACAAAATAGAAAATATTGATGCACAGAAATCTCTAGATATATGTGCGGTCTGAATAAAAACACCTGATAAGCACTGTTCACAAAATGTTTAGTTTTTCGTCAAGTGGTTCGAACAAATTGATAACGTTTATAATAGGCAGATAGGGCGGTTCCCCTTTTGGACTCAATTAACAACATATTAACAACTAGAGCACGAATAGCACAATGATCCTAGTTTATGGGCGTTCATGCAGTATTCATAAGATTCAGCAGTAATTTACCGGGAGTAGCCTAATACGTTGTTCCTACTTTCTCGGCGCAAGTGAATGAGTTATACTTTCTGTGTAGTTGTTCGAATGGCTTTTCTCCTGAATCTTCAAAATGCTTGCCGTGCTTTCAAGCGTTTTCTTCATGTAGACAAATCAAAATGTTGTGTGTTGTTTTTTTTCATGAACCCATTTATATATGATGTTCTCATAGTTTTAAAAGCCCGCAAAGTAATAAAACCCCTCAACATTAATTCGTACTTCGCATTGTCTTGTTGATATATGAGCCTTTTCTCCTACTATGATAGATGCTTATGTCATAGGCTTCTCATTTGCTTGCACCGTAGTCTTTAAGACATTTTTTTATCTAACACTCTGCGACCTTCGAGGGTCTCGTGCATGGCCAGCGACCCTTGGTTGACGCGTTTTTAACAAGCTTCTTGCCTGTTTAAAACGCGTAACCAGCATATTACTGTGCGGTGGAATGCACAGGACAACTTGGTAGGATCAATTTGTCATAAAAACATTGTTCCAGAGCGATCGGTGTGCCATCAGGAACACGCTATCTGTTTTTTTAGATGCCCTCATTCTCTAGCCTAGCAGGTTCCTGTATGGTGTATTCATTTTTTGCGGAAATGTTCTGCGTTTACTAACCTGTAATGAAACTGTACGACATGCGGCTTGCGGTAGCCTGTAGCAATCGCCAGTATGTCCAAAGGTCGCGCCGGGGCTCCGGGATAGCCAATAGTCAAATCAAGAAGGTACTCCATTGGAGGCTGTCCTTTTAGAATAGTCGGGTTCGTCAGTGTCTCCAAGGCGAGCTAAAAAGCATGGCAACATTTGCAGGTGAGGGCACAATGACTGACAACAAAGCAGTAGCAGTGGTAGTAGTACTACTTTCACCATTGCTATCGGATGCAGATATTTGGTAAAAGTACTGCACCAATTATTATTCTAATTGGTTAGATCGAGGTAATAAATAGATAAATCGGTATATTCATATAATAAAAAGGTATTCGTATATCACAGTATTCTATACAAGCCTGGCAAAAAAAATAATATCCAAGCTTGGCAAAAGGAAATTAACAACAAAATGTCTAAAATTTAACTGATTTACAAAAAAAAAACATTATTATATATATATATATATATATATATATATATATATATATGAAACGTAAAGTCCAGCCCGGATACCTTGGTGGCTCCGACCCTGGGAAGTGTGACGTTTTCAAGCTTCGGGTAGCCGTTCGCGGCTGCATATCGCTGACTGCTCTCTAGCCGTTTATTCAAAAAACCGCCCTCGGGAAATACAACCAGCCAACTTAAGTGGCGTGGCAAGTAAACCTGCAATTAGTTATCCAACGACAAACAACAACGACCACAACGCAACAGCAGTAAGAAAAACCATATTTGAGTAAGACCACAGACTGTTCTGAGTCACATTTAGCAAATAAATGTGTATATGAATATAGACTAACTCACAGTAAACATAACAATATCGTTTTGTGTACTAAGTATACGGGTAAAACGATGTATTTTTTATGCCCGCCTGGGGCCATTAATGAAGGCAAACCAAAAATTGTGTTCTATGGTGTATTAGGTTAAATCATAAACGACTTTACATAGAGACGCAACTAGCATAAATCATAAAATTTTACATAGAGAAGCAACGAGCAATAACAAGTGGATAGTTCGAGTAACAAAATGAACACTATAATGCCCAGAATCGCTTTCATTTGACTCCGACAGTTGGGTCGTATTTTTTTAAAAATAATAATATGTAGCTAAGATAAATACGAACGTCGAGCAGATGTTGCCGGAGCGTATCGAGTTGGTTCTTTCGAGTGTTCTTTCCCTGCGTGATGAAAAAGTCGCCATGCGTCACCGAAACGACGCCAAAGTTGGTGAATTTGAACATTGCGTCCATTACCCACATAACGTTGTTACACACGTAGCGCTTCACCTAGAACACGAAACACAAAACGGATCAATAGACAGATATTAGACTATCGAACTAGAAACGTACAGAGAGAGAGAGAGAAACTGGCCGGCTAAACCTAGTGTTCTGGCTCATCCTCTATGTCTGGCAGCGTAGACAAAAAAAACTCTGCTGTTGTAAGCACGGCCCAACGTTGACATCACCGCTATGGTGCGATCATGTGGTGATAGATGCAGAGGCATGTATCATGGAGTACGCCTAGAGCAAGTACTCACCGTATTGTATTAGCGGCACGCATGGCATGGCGACGCATCTACACTACCAAGAGTTAGGTTATGTTATCATTTATAGCGCTACTCGTTCTTATATGGTGCAAAGAGATCAAGAATGTAACTCTATTAATAGAGAAGATTGATATACGTATGGTTTGATTTTAAGGTTTCTATAGTACGCGTTACTTGCAGGATGTATGTTCACAGCCGATGCTAGTCGCCGTATTCTCTGCGGGCCCCCTTCTATTAACTAACTTCCACATTATCCACTACATTGTTGAGTTTGTGAGTCCCACACTAGCCACGCTAGCTGCTCGTGACGTATGTGCATTAGCATTTCTGAAACCTCCTCAAGAAACGATCGATAGTCATACAGTCGATATATCGATAATAGTCTGCTATCTAATGCATCCATCGCTGTCGAACAAAGTTTACGGAAATTTATAGCGGGACCTATATTAATGCAGTTATAGGGTAGCGGTGTAATAAATCGACATCTAACGACGGCCTTTGCAGCTCACGGATTTCATCACGTTCTGTGCAACGTGGACGGTTTTCATGAACCACAGGATGAATGTCAATGCAAACAATGCTGGAGCAAATGTGACCGATACCACGCCGCGGTATGCCCGGCGGTTAGGTCTATAGCAGAACTAGCAAAACGCTAGATTGTTGGCGTCTCGAAACATTTTGATGTAACATAAACACATTTACCCAGTTTGGGTGTTAATAAAACAAATATATTAATGCAGTTATACAAAATGTAAGTTCGGCGGGTCACCCCAAAAAATAAACGAATAAGCAACAATAACTATATTGGCTATATATATATTTATATATATATATATATATATATATATATATCCTTTCAAAGCACAGTATTTATTCCACCATCTTTGTTATTTTAAAGTTTTCCAGGTGAAAAGTTATCTAAGCAGGGCATCATAAGCAGTCAGGCCAGAAAACTAGTAATCATGAAGGATTGCAGAGTTTCTAAACTACGTTGTCTGCAACTTAACAACGCAATTTTGTGCGATGTCGCAGGGATAATTCTGCGCTGCCGCAGACATAATCATCATTGTTCACATGTGTTTCTTGGCCGATTAATGCAGGCGAGCGAATGATCTCTTCCGCCTGTACCAGGTTCCGTAAAACAACACCTATGCTAATAGTTCGCTATATGTCCGAGATGAAGTGGTGTTTCCTCAAGCGTTTGCATCCAACTATGTGCGTGATGGTATACGGTCATCGAACAGGAGCAACTTAATATCATAGGTAACGACATGTGAACATCCAATGTGTACATCCAAAATACGTTGTTTCTAACCGGCCACAGACCGTCGGACTCTCCCCGATGTATATACAATGTTATTGAGTCGCAAACTGTACAACTGCTTTAACCACGAAGCAGGGTGCCTGAACGAATGACTCTTAGCTTCCACCGGCAAAAGACGTCAGGTGATTTTCTACTTCAACGACTCCATTAATGAACATCCAAGGATGCAATGCCACAACCTTGTTAGGATAGATGTGTGCTAAAGTGGTTGTAACCAACCTACTCTGGCGACCTAATATCCGGATGTGAACAAGGATAATACAATGCCAGACAGTTCAAATAAAAATAGATTACCTAAAAAAAACATGTGTCTGTTACTGTGCATCCATGCAGAACGAAAGAAAACTTCGCACCTGAAGACAAGCCATTATTAGGGGTACATCAGCGGTGCTCTGATGATTTGCGACCAATAGCGTCCGTTTATCATAGAGGTCTTCGATCTCATCGCCCACTTCATGAATTGTATATCCGGCCGAGAAGCTCCAGTATGCCACCTGAAAAACAAAAAACAAGAACTAGGTATGAGCAATACTTCAATTTTTTACGACCTATATGCTAGGGAAGCGCTCACTAGTAATAAATATGTGTTGTTTTTACGTTATTTAAATTCAATTTAATTCCACATGGTATATAATATTACAATGCTATAAATAGTTCAATGACGAAAAGACTAAAACGTCTCGTTTTTTTTTTTTTTTTAACTCGACACACTATATGCTTTTTATTGTGTGAACACACATTTTAGTTTAGAATGGATTATTCATTTATCAACAGTCTTGACAGCATTTGCTTCCTTTGAATTGATAACAATAGAATTTACTGGAGTCTCAAAATCTAAAGACACTATTCTAGCGCGACGAGTATTATATTATTAATGAACATATGTGTGTGTATATATATTTATATATACCACCGGCTACATATATATATATATATATATATATATATATATATACCGACGGCGCCAGTAAGTCGATCAATAGATCATCCAATCTAACGTGCACCGCGACGACCACGGAACCGTCACCAGCCACAACATGAGCATCGTCATAAACAATTTTGTAAGACGACGCGAGAGCACACAATCGAACGTGCATGTCGACTGCCGCCAAGATATCGTCGTCACCAGCCACAACATCGAGACCGCTCAGCTACATACTTACGACAATAAGGCACGTGCTGTCGCTCCACAACGATTACATCGGCAGCAGCATCAACATCATCAGACCTACGTACCTGACTTACGGCGGCGACACTTTCGACAGGTCGAATGTTCGTGAGCGCTCGATTTCATCGTCCTCCAACATTATTACTCTACGAACGCTACGGCATCCCTTGAGTGGACAAAACGACCGAGGACACCACATGGCCTAACGGATCCATACTTTGTGCCGTGTGTTGTCGTTCGTCGTGCCTAAGTCCCTTGTATTGTATGCAGTACCCGTCTGGCTGAGTCTACATACAGACCCAGTTCGGCTAGCGTAACAAACATCGTTACATTTGGTGGCGATGCGGTTTTTTGATCCCATCGTTACAATATTAACTCAAAAGGAGAACTATTTCTAGTCATTTCATAAATCACTATATGACCCCTATCACTTTGTTCATACCAATAGTTTCAATTAGAGTGCATTTTACAAGCCCAACGTTGTGCATAAGATAACGTACAACGTATGATAGTCGTTTACAGCTGAATAGAATATGCGAGGCGTAACGCACATTAATTATAGGTCACTATTATTTCGCAACGGTCAACGCAAGCGTGGGTCTTCACGGCATACCATTAAAATAACTTTGATTCTGAGGAAAAGCGTACGATATTTCCAACGATCATAGCACGTGTTTAAAAAATGTCTATCCGACAAATGATATCGTATTCGACACTGTATCAGAACTGGCGAGAGTCACCGCCGTCAAGATTCACGTCAACACAGACAAGGAAACCGACATTTCGGATTGTAAAATGAGTTATAGACACACAAATAACCTGGGAAGTAGGACAGCATCTCACTTCGTTATAAAGGTATATAAGAGGTACTCTCTTCATTATGCCCATTATTAAATCAAAACAGCAGGCATCCCTATGAAACAGCTTAGCCAGAACCCGCTCGATTACTTCGGTCATCAACCTATCGCACGCTTTGAACCCGCTCTAAATGCCTCATTATCATCTTCGTGGCGGTCTCTCACTTAAATTTGCATCGCTTTAGTCTGGCATAGTCAACAAAGCGCGAGTACTACGTAAAACCCAACGTTTTTTTTTCGGCGTGCTTACGTCAGCATGGCAACGTTTATTTACCGCGATTCGGACAAACAAAGCCAATACTACGCTCAGTAAGCACAGCACTGGAATTCTAATTCTGGAATCGGCAACTACGTGACTTCGCCCTTAGTCTTACCTTCTTACCCAGACGCCTAGCTATATCAAATATGCGCGCGAGCATATTCGTCCATAGACAGCCAGATACGGACAGGCAGAACGAAAGGGCTGAGCGACCGAGGACAGAAGAGAGGACATTTGCCATTACGTAAGGTGATGAGTAAGCCCAACAAATAACCATATAACATCGACGATGGTATATATATATATATATATATATATAAATAGCATGTTGTTGACATGTCCCTGGTCATATATTTATGTTCAAATATTCCTGGAACTTCCCATCGTAAACACATGCTTCGCGCAGGCTCAAAGCGCCTTAGGGTCCCCTAGGGTTAGGCAGCGTGAAGGATGAATATCAACTCACCATGAGCAGTAGATGCCGGTAGAGCAGCTTCTCTAGCCAGATGTAGAGGCGAGTATCGCGGAACGGTAGAAAGATAGTCCACATCCACACGAGATACGTCGGAATACAGTAGAGGTTGTTGAGCAGCACCAAAGCCGCACGCAGAACGCACTGCAGCTGAGCCAGCACTTGCGCCACCTGCATCTCCTATTTCATTCATCAGGCAACCATCAAACAAAGTGGAAATCATTAGCAACTACAAACGGACCAGAAGCCACATAATTACATGTACAAACACGCCACAAATATGTATATATATATATATATATATATATATATATATATATATATATATATATAGGAGTGAAAGTATTTTAGAAATAACTAAATATATATAAGGCCATTATCCTTCTTTGTGTTACTTAATTGCACAGAGAGAGAGAGTGTGACCAGAACTGTCCGAAATTCAGCTTGGTCCTTTCGACGCTCTGACGTAATATTGTTTTACACAGACTTAAACGCTCGGCAAACAAAGGCATGCTCAGCAACTAAAGACTGTAAGGAGCTAGCACATAAGTAATCTCTATACCTAACGCTGTAATCTAAAAATAACCATGCAAGTATACAGCCAGAATAATACCTAACTAAAGTGAGAACTTCGTTTTGTGTAATATACACAAATGTGTACTTGAGTATTGCCGAATCAAACTCAACTATAAACCAAAACACAACGTTAGACAATTTCCTGCATTGGCCCGAAACAATGAAACGAACAATAACAGTAAGCATAAAAAGGCTGGGGTCTCTCGTTCTGCGCGGTCGGGTACAGAATAAGTGGTCTTAGCGAATAGAGAATCCGAATAAATAGGAGCACTGGTCTATAGAACGACACAATCGCCAAACACATTTCAGTCGATTTGATTTTGGTTGCATCAGCGACGTCTTAACGTAACACGCATGTCAAAAGCAATTTACGTATACCTTGTCGTATCGATATACAAATATAACTGTATAAGCATCGTGATGTCGATATAACAAAATAACGATACAAAAATCGTATCATCCGTATAAAATATAACGATACAAAAATCGTATCATCCGTATAAAATATAACGATATAAAAATCGTATTTTCGTATTTATAACATATCACGATATAAACATCGTATGTTCGTATTTATAACATATCACGATATAAACATCGTATGTTCGTATTTATAAAATCGTCTTATCACTATAAATATCGTCTTATGGTTGTAAGTTGTCGTTGTTTTCTACAACAATTGTCGCATTTCTATCGTTGTTAAAATACAATGAAGTCTTATCATGGCGACATTGACGCTACTTCACTTCGGTACTTCTGTTATTGTTGAGGTTACTGCTGCTGCTATGAAGTAGCTTAGTGGTGTAATAAATGAGCGGGCATTATTGTGATCAATGTCAATTCTACTCTAGCTACATCAATGTCAATTCTACGCTAGCTATACGCTGCGTCCCTTTCCTCTTTGCCTCCCGATGCTTGATGCACACACGGGATTGCTGGTCCCAGACGCTCAGCCGAAAACGATGGATAGCCGATTTTGTTGATGGCTGGCTGCAACCGATTAGGACACTCAATACTGCAGTAATAACTAATGATATGGCAACGACTTCAAACGTTGTAACTCTCAATTATACCTGTTTTGTTTGTTTTCGTTGTTGTTTTTTCGTTACATATATACTCGTGTGCTACAATATGACAGAGCAGGTAGTTTAGATTACGGAAGATTTAATGCTTCTGCCCACGTGCTTCTAGGGTAAGCCCCCCTCGAAGCACGCCTTTCCGCCGGCGCATCTCGCATGTGTATGTATATAGAAGTCGTCTCGCATACGCTGCAAACACCGATAACGCTCAAGACCTATGTAGTTATCTACAATACAATGAAGCCTCTATTGAAAGGATACATAACGCACATGTTTTGTATAAACCTATTTAGGTCAGCATCACAACTCCTCAAAGTGGCCCACAGCAGGCAATAATCACAGCGGGAATGACGTAACAAAATTAATAACTCAAATCAAAAGTATGTTGACAAGCCTGAACGCGACCTTCGTGCCGCTGCCTTGTCTAGTAATTCGGCCCCTGCAACTTCGTTAGAACACACGTAAACTCTGTTTCAGGAGTCTACTGTACGCCTACTCTGTGAAGTTTAATAGCCAATAAGATAGGTGATAGTCTGGTGCGATTTACCCCACCTCTTCGAGCCGCCCTGGTCTACATACAGTTTATTTCGGATCGTTTCAAGTACCTCGATATTCTTCTCCAGGTACGGTCGCCATACGGAGCTGCAGTAGGAAAATAACTTTTACAAAGACAAGTTTAGAGGCTATAACGCTGCCAAAAAGTTGTATATAAAAGTCTGCTAGTTAAACAACAAAACAGCGAATTATCGTATTACATGTTATGTGTATGTAATACGCATGAGTTTTTCAGTAAAACCATATCACAGGCTAACGATCAGTTTACTGAGCTAAAAAAATAACGTTGAAACATAGAAAGACAATTATATAGCTTGGCATAGATAGTGGGCTCCCTAACAGTGATTGAAGTGTGTAAATTAAGTGACTAAACTGACAAGTTACATATCACAGTCGAAATCTGCGCTTCTTCAGCAGCATTATTACGAAACCTGAAATCATTAAACATAAATACACTTAGGTCACGAATTGTTCGATCCTCAGTCAGGACTTATCGTAGAAATAGCACGCTTGAGTACAGATAGGTTTATGTCTGGCTCAAAAAGCCTGCGGCACTGGAGGAGTTGCCGCACGCTGTCTTGCTTGAAAGATCTACCTTGGCAACGAACGCGTCAATCACGTAAGAACGCGAGACACAGGTCCATTGCATTGCATCTTATTTGTCGCAAGCTAAGCGTCAGGAATTGACCACGGTCGATCATATCAGGTGCTCACGCAAGATCAGAGTGCGCACTGCCGCGTTGCTGCGAACCGGATAACATTGTCCTGTCTTTTCCCTCTGTACTTAACCTCCAAGGAAAGAACTGTAGCAAGGGTTAAGAAGTCGCAAGACTTCAGTCAGCGACCGGTTTCACGAATTAAGCTCACAGCATTCTTATAGCTCGTTTTGTTGATAAAAGCAGCATCTATGCGGCGCGAATCTGAGCGGCCAGCGCGTCTAAAAAGTGTGGCCTAACGGACTAAAAAGAGAAGGATAACTTTTTTTGTAAAGTCCAGCGGGCAACGACCACAGCCGCTACTAACATCATAACCGACAGCAGCGCGTTCTTCTTCCACCAAGCAGTTCTTCGTTCACTCGCACTCTTTTACGGGATAAATGGGGTAAACCTCCCGAAACGACTAGCAGTGTATCATTGTTTTTATGTTGCAAGATATAAAAAAAAGACGAACAAATGCTTTGCTGCGCGTTGTCCATTATGCAAACCGGTAAGGCTTCATTTGTCTGTGCGTCATCGGCCACTGAGAATATCACACGTAATCACTATATATATATATATATATATATATATATATATATATATATATATATATATATATATATATATATATAGCAGAATAGAAAACAATTCGCAGCAGTCTACAGTTTAAAAGGCTCATGTGGACTACACCGCCGGAGTAAGACGTTCTTCGAAAATAACAATAACATAGGTATCACGTTGATTGGTTTCGAATTGTGTTTGTAGCAGATCGTACAACTGTAACATATCAGCAGACACACCATCAGTCACAATGGAGCGGAATGAGTACCCCGTGTGTTTTGATTAAACATTTTTGCTAAATGCTTAAATGCAACCAAAATTAAAGCCAAATTAGATGCAGTTTACGGAACTAATGTGCCGGCATACAGTAGCACTACCAAATTGATATACTCATTTCAAATAGGTTGTGTGGGCACCGAGGATATATATATATATATATATATATATATATATATGATATCACGTTGGCTAGACAGGTCAACAGACACTTGTGGGATAATAAACGTCCGCTAGCACTGGCTGGGTAGTCATATAAAAGACGACGAGAGTGGCTAGACAGGGGTGAGCGGACGCGCCGTTACGAACAGCTGATCACCCAAGCGGCCTTTGTATTTGCGGAAGGCTGGACACAAAGCACCACTACTGACACAACAACAACATCAGCTGCTGCTGCAGCAGCAGCAACAACAACAACAATAACAGCTGTAGCAGCAACAACAACAACAACAACAACAAAAGCTGCCGCAGCAACAGCAACAACAGCTGCCGCAGCAACAGCAACATCATCTCCGCGCATCGGCAACCCCACTGCGATATTCATCATTCAGACGTGGAAAGGGACATTTTTCCTCCTCCGAAGAAAGTAAGAACGAACGTGAAATCAACATCGACAACCGCCGATTCGCTGATTGACGATGCCGCCTCCGCTGCTACAACAACACGCAGCCACGCCACAACAACGACAACGACATCAACAACAACAGAGCTTTATCATTGATTCTCTTGCTCTTTCGTTTTCGCTCCGATGCGCTCCTAGGAATGATACTGGCTGACTCGAATGGTGGCCCGCCACGATTTCACGGCACTGGAGAAGCAACGCGGCATTATTAGTCAATCCTGAAACGCTGAAAACACCCGTTACCAGCCGACGCTCAGTGGCATATACTTTACCGTCGCCCAACGGCGTCCAACGCAAACAGACATCATTGTGCATGAGACACACACATACAACCACACACCGACCTGCACCTGTTTATGCACATGTATTTGCGTACACGCAAGTACACAGAGAAAGTGAAGCTTAAGGGAGCGAGGTGCGTCTAGTGAGAGTGTGCTCTCTGCGGCGGAACAACAATCGTCCAACCGTCGGGGATAGTCGCGCACTGCATAGGGCTGACTGAACTTACTCACCCTACTGCGTTAGTGCGTAAAGCATCTTATTCCTCTAACAAACAAAAAAAATATATATATATATGTACGTATATATATATATATATATATATATATCCGCCTGCCGAGATAAGCAAAATAAGTCTATTAGCGTGAGCGTGTGGCTCCGCCAAGCGAGTGACAACGAGAATGTCGGAAACGTTTAATACCGCAAGTACCTGTTGGTGTACGGAGTCGACGTCAACATGTTTGTTAACGCTTCGACTATCGAAGCCATCAATGCCGTCGTGCTGCGTCAAGCTACGAAAGAAGATACACGACATTCCACTCAAATTATGCTTCGAGGTTTAATGGTTGTTGATTCGACTAGTTTTCGTTTAGGAATCATGTTGGGTTATCGTAGTAAAACCTACACATACACAAAATATACCCTGACTCTATATCATTGTGTTGCGTCAATTGCTTGCCCTCCTCAATACTACTATTTGGTCTGTTTTCACTTCATTGAGGTGCATTCTCGCGGCGATATTCGCATCCGCAGTCGGCACAATTGATAGATCCAACTTGGCTTTGTCGCATGGCAATCGTTTCGAGAGGGGTAGGAGCTGCGGTTTCTCTGCACCAGGTACACCAATGTTGGCTATGTTGTTGACAGTAGCGATCGACATCCGCCAGGCGGTGACCGCGCACTCATGGCGGCCGCCGCCGCCACCGCCTTTAGTCGCTAACCACAATGTGTTATCGAAAACACAAGACATCATTCGGGTCAAGGGCAAAGCGAATCTCGCTCTTATTCCTCTCTCTCTCTCTCTCCCCCCTCTGTCTCTTCCTGTCTCTCCTATGTGGAAATGGAAATGCACACGAGATTGGCTGGCCCGTTGAATGAGTCGGCTCTATGCTATCGACCGACAAGACGCCGGCAAAATTCGCAATGGCTTGCTTTCCTAGTGGAAGTGGTACGAGTCGACTGGGATGTGACCTCAGCTACCGTAGCGACCAGTAGTAGCGTGATCAATTACGTAAACGCAGACACACACGCACACACGCAAAACCTTCAGCACACACGGACACAAAGATAGAGAGAAGCATGGAATGGTGCGAGGTACAAGGTACAGAAAAAAATTCGTGAGCATTGAAGGCATTCTCAGCAACAGCTTCCGGAACACGACGGAGACTTTGCGAGGAGACCACTCGGCTACGCGCTGACTCGTCGAGTGCCAATTGGCTGACTGATTGACCGAGCGACCGACCGACCGACTTTCTTTCTCTCTCAGAGACCCAGAGACAGGAGAGATATAAACACACATACGCCAACGAGCACCTGGATCTGTAGCATTACCGCGCATTCAGTCGACACCGGCGGCCATTCTGCTTCCACCACGGTCGCGGTTGCGATGGATGACGAAACGCGCCGAGCTTTCGATACCGCCGCCGAATCGACTGGACCCACGAAACGTTGGCGCTTTCAAATAATAATGTCTATGGGCGACGTCGATGAACTCGACTCGAGACTGACTGGAAAATAGACTCTAGGTCAGAGACGCGCGCGGTGCCGCTAGTTGGCCACTGGGTCAGCAGCGATGGCGGCAGACGACGACGACGATGACGACGACGGCATCGGTGACGACTAAGCAGCATCGCCATCAGCAGTATCGCGCGCGAGAGAGACGAGTGCAGCTTGTTGATTCACGATTCGCTGTGCTAATGGCCATATAGCATCTACTAGCAAATGTAGGCAGCGACAGCAGCAACAGCAGCAACAACAGTAGTACTAGCAACAATGGCCGTACGAGGGCTGTAATAACTGTGATAACAATAGTAAAGGCTTAATAAATACAATGGCTAATGTTGCTGTTGATGTTCTTGTTGTTGCTACCACAAGTACAACGGTTGTACACACACATATATATATATATATATATATATAACATGTATATATATATATATATATATATATATATTATATATATATATATAAGCATGCGTACGCAGTGACGTATTGCAACTCATCACGTCGCGTCACTGCGGTGTGTACGTATAAGAGCCGCCAGTATTGTAACCTCTGCAACTTACTATAAGTTCTGCCATGTTGTTCGCCGCAAAACAGCAATAGAGACGCACCGCATTGGTACCGTATTACGGCGCCAACAATGAAAGGCAACTTTCATTGTTGTTAACTCGCTGAGTTGTGTGTATCGGCACGATTTGATTGTATCTGCATGCAGCACACTAAGAACGTCTTGATCGACCACTCCCCTACACACGCAGCGTTAAACGAAATGAAAGTCCCAATTTGATCATGGATTATTACAGCTACTACGCTCATTGGTCCTGCATCGCAGTTGCTACGACAAAATAGCCGCCGCCACCACTCCTATTAATTAAGTCCATTCACCAGGAGAGGCGCAACAATAGCCCAATGATTCAGCAATGCACTTACTCATTTGGACTACCATAGTCGACTTTCGTGAATTTATCACCCGGTGTGTATTTCTCCTTGACTTGCTTGGCTTAAGCAATTCTACGCCAAGCGACTTACTAACCGAAACAAAAACGAGTTTGCTGGAGTATGCTATATCTAATTTTGCATTTTACCGCCCGGCGAATAAATCTAGCCTAACGCACAGCTAAACTGGGATCTAGATATAAAAGTATTACATATAGCTAAAACCTCTCAGCCGCTGGCGTTTGTGTGTTTCTTCAAGGTGAATCAGGAGGGGGGGGGGCTCTAGGAAAAATAAAACCCATGTTTTTCTAGTGCTGACTGGTAGAAGATTAAAAAAAATCCTTTCGGGGCTGACTCTTAGCCAAGAATTAACGTCCATGGGACTGCTTTTCGCATTGCTTCATAGAAGAACCCCCATAAATACAAATGTGCAACGGTGGGGCTCGAACCCGCGCACCTATGTGTCTCCTCCGGTCGCGAGACGCACACGCATGCCACCACGCCACTGGGCTCGACAACTGGTAGAAGATTACAACATGTACATATATGCGCTCACCTCGTCTTTACCGTTAGTCAGGCCATCCCATACTGAACTTATTTGAGCTTTCTCAAGCAGAGAAATTGGGCAGAGAAGTTGGCAGATTGATCGGCAATCTGGTTGAGACAATGCTTAGCCAGATTTTACAATCTAAAATCTAAGAAAAACTCTGCTCGAGCAGATTACGATTCCACGAATATCCACGCCTCGGTTTTTTAGAACCGAGCCGCTCCATAGTCACACAAAAAAACAAAAACACAAACAAATATTTAAATATATATAACATTACGTATCTGCAATGGTGAACACTATGCATCAAATCGCACACTGAAAGACTCCATATATATACATACACGCGTGTTTATGGATAACCTAAATAAGTAGTATACGTAACGCGGGATAGTTAGATGAACGTTATCCGAAAGCATGACTGGCACGATCCTAAACGTTGCTGTACGATCTCATGGTGATTGATTCCAACTTGCACCGATACAACTGCACCATTACCGATACCGTAGTATGTAATCTGTTACTATATATATATATATATATATATATATATACATACATATATACGTACATATATATACATATGTATATATATATACATTGTAGGTAGCTCCTAAGAACGGAAACTTTCACCGTTTAACCTCACATATGATCAATAAAAATATACGTTGGCCGATCGCACATTAGATAGATGAATCTGCGATCCCGAACGAACCCTGATCTTCTATACAATCATCATTGCCAGAGACAAAACCGGTGCAGTGTGCCATGTCAGAAGAATACGACGTAAGGCGAGTAGTCCACGACAGTGAAGGTCGCCAGAAGTTGCCTGCGTAGATGGTTTTCTATTTATAGGGTACAGGGTAGCTACGTGTAAAAGACAACACACGACGTGTATTGGTGTGTGCTTGTTCTTGTTGTTATTATTGTGCCGGGTGGTTGTTTTTCTTTCTGTGGCCGACGTCGTCGCCGTCGTCACGGCCACATCGAGAAGCGGTGGCCTTTCTACCCAGAAAGACGACTTCAGACGGCCAGTAGCAATTTTTTCTTCTGCTAGAATTAGCTATTTTGCAGGCGATCCAGGCCATTGCGGCACTGCACCGAAACGCTGCAGGCATCGACTACTTGCATCGTTCCACCATGTCTCACCAACCAGTCTAGTACTGCTATACTAGCCTAGCAAACTAGTACAGAGAGTGTATGAATGAATGCAGTGATAGATTCGAACTAGCATATCTAGGAGGGGCTACTACTAGCAGTAGCAACAGTAGCAGTAGTTAGTAGCTTATAGAACTCACGACAACAACAGAAGCCGCACCAGCGACAGCAAGGCATTGCCCCGAAAACGAAACTTCACGATCTTCTTCTGTGTGTACTTCTTCTTCTGGTGGTTGTGGTTGCGGGGGAGGGAGGAGGGAGGGGTGCGTGTTGGGGTGGACCGACCAGGGTGACGCCGCTGGCTTTGAACGCCACGTCCACGAGCCCTGCGAACCCCAAACGAACGCTTGATCGACCAACCCCCGTCTGATCGTTAAAGGGGCCAGCCCGCCAGCCAGCCAGCCATACATATAACCAACCAACTCCCTGGCCCGGTGGTGACCTCGTCAGACTTCAAGCAATCAATGCTGAGAATGCGCGCGCTGTCGCACCGCTCAGTTCGGCCCTGCTGGCCAGCAGCTCAGCGGGCAACAGGAACACCAACAGCCGTCAACAGTTATTAGCTGTTATAACTAATTAGCTAGCCGTGGAGAAATAGTTAGTGAGAAAGAGATAGACGTTACTAGTTGTAGTTGAAGCGTAGCGAGCAGACGAAGAATGTTCTTCCAACCTCGTCTCCGTGTCTCGTCCTCTGGCATGTATGTAGGTAGGTAGCCATGCCACTTTCCCCGATCCCAGCCAGCTCTTTCTTTGTTGGTTTCCATCTCGCCGCCCTCTTTGCCTCCCTCATCTTTAATTCTACGTACTCTTTGTCGGTCTCGATCAGTCTGTCGTGTAATTTGTGCACGTACGTATTGATTGTATGGAGCTGCATGGAGCATAAATGAATCTTACGAACCGTACGAACTCCGCCCAGTCCGATTCTTCCTTTCATCACTTCCTCCTTGTTTCGATTGCACCTACTCTCGCCGGTGCTTTCCTACTTCTACTGTTCGTCGTGCAAATCACGGCAGGCGACCACTCTGAAGCCTTGCTGGAGCTGTGAAAAATCCAGAACTTATGGCCGCATCCCATCAATCTGTCATCGGCGTGCCTCAGCGGAGCCTCAGGACTGACCGATCTACCAAACGCTTGCACCCATACATTCATATGACCAAATGCACCTCGTCAAACAGAGCAGACTTCTCTGATATGTCCTTCCTAAAGGATTGAATCCCGGTCTCTCTGCAAAGGTCTTGCGATGTCCGGTCGACTATCCCGTAACTTTCCTGAAATGAACTGTTGCCAGTTGAGCATAGAAATTCGGATTTTACTGCTGCTATTGCTGTTGTTGCTGCTACTGCGACCGCCGCTGAACCGGCGGTTTGCATCAGAGAAAAGATTGAGCAATTTTTGCGTTGCAATATCATGGTTGTCTATAGCGGCGGTAAGCTTTTGTTCGACGACGATCAACGATACCAAATGCTAAGTCGTGTTGAATAATGGTCTAACAAAGGGCTTTCGAACATGGAGCATTCGAACCAATCGAAGCTCCGACAAAGCTTTGGCTTCGGAGGCAAAAGTCAATCTGCTTGCTGATCACCATTGCTGCGGATGCTACACGACGTCATCACAGGCACACACATGCTCAACCCCGGAGTGCATCATAATACACTGAGTCATGACCGCAAGCATCTTCTAGACAAGAACACCCACATACAAATACACACAAATGAACATAGACGAGCCAAATTTGCAGGTCACCGTGATGTTTTTTTCCCAAATCGTTCGTTTGTTGTCGACATCCAGCAGCTAACGAAATTCCACCGCCGCCCGAACTAGCGGTGGTTATGCACGGATGAAAGTAAGCAGATGGGCCCGCTACCATCCGACCCGGAGGCGAGCGTCGTCATAGTAGACTTAGCACAGTACACACAAACACACACACTGAGCCACAGACAGACAAACGGACAGATAGACAAGCACAGCCTGTGCATTGCAAATTACGCAATTGACTGTTTGACAACTAGCTTGTTAACCCAACCGTTTTTGATCGGTGGGTAAGCGTGGATCAGCTAAAAAAACAGCGCCGCCAATCGTCAATACTCAGTTCGCAAGCAAGCGACATGCACACCAAAGGCGCACGACGACAATCACAAATACCACAAATCTAAATTGAATCTAAATTGAAACTATTAAGTAACGATTTACACACAGCAAGCATAGCACAACACACTCTCTCTCACACACACAAATATATACACGTCATAAATGATCTATTTATATAAGCACCTTTATATAAGTATCTACCAAACACTAGTCAAATCGCTGTTTTGTTTTTAATGAATCTTCGTAGCTATCATTACGAATGTAAGGTGAACACAGAAATGTGTTACATTTGGCTGTGTTCCAGAAAAACCCATAAGATACAGATAATATCCTCGTATATGTCTTTGCCAAAAGATGGCGGACATTTAATCATTTATATATATATATATATATATATATATATATATATATATATATATATATATATATATATATATATGTATATATATAGAATTAGACGTTTCTGGATGTTTTCTATCTACGATTTTTAGTCAGGTATCGATCTGCGATAGCAGTTCACCAAGCACCAATGAAGGACAGAGGCGATTGGAACCCGTTGCTACCACAGTACAGCAGCGGCAGTTTGCGAATGAAACGCTGGCAACCTGATCATAGTAATCATAATTGCCAATAAACAATCTGCAAAGACAGCAGGAACTGCAAGGATAAGTGGGAATGCTCGTCCAATATGATGTCGTTCTAACCTACCGTCCAGACGATTCGTTTACTTCTTTAACTAGCCTGACAAACTATTCTACCTGGCGGTGTTCATTGACTGTCTCATTACGACACACTGCTTCTAGAACGTGGTGGGCACAATAACTTGCCTACCACAAGGCAGAGAGAGAGAGAGACGAAAATATTACGTAAGACAGACAAAAACCACTCGGTTTCTTACACGGACAGCACGACAACTTTTGGATCTAACAAGTATCCCTCTTCCCTCCACCATTTTTCTCTTTCTTTCTCTCTCTAAGTGCGCTACAAGGAGCGCTAGATAGGCATAGTCTTGTGCTCACCCTTGTAACAACTAGCAGGATGGTCACTGCTACGAATGACTGCCATACCACGATTGTATACAAACACTCCAAAAAAGCTAGCCGCTAGTAGATTAGGCAAATAGTGTGCATGATGGTGGTAGTGGTGGTGATGATACACGAATGTATCACCATCTTTCGGCAAGCGCAAATACGCAATAACTGCTCTGAACGTGGTGGGTATTGCCGTTAATAACATTAGTTCCTGCTTTGGAGCAATGTCGGGAGGCCGAAAAAGAGCCAAAAACCCCAGTGGCTATTGTAGTTTTTGTTTTTGTTGTTGTTGTTGTTGTAACTATTTTTCTTTAGTCAAGATAAAAGCAGCAATTTATTGCATGAACAAAGCAACAAAACTTCCGCCAAGAAGCTCTGTACAATAATTGGCCAAAGTTAGCATGTAGCCGTTTAACAACATAGACACGAAGAGAACAGCGCTGCTACCTAAGCGAACGTCGACTCAATGAAGAGATATGAACGCGCTATGTAACTACTATATATACCTGACGGTACGTTAGAATCAAGGAAATAGTATGCGCGTGTTTAGCTGCAATCACGGCTGCAATTTGTGATTATTAGCGAAGGTAAGCAGAAACAAAACGTACACAGAAGCAAATCCCATGGTGCTCCATGATGAAATATCATTACGATGCTGGCGTACGTCATTGCATAAATTGTCCGAAGACAAAACGACGCGCACACACAAAGATGAAGACCGTGATGAAGACCCAGCCAAACTCGATAAAGAGTCGTCGCTTAGCATATGCAGAGTCACGTATGCTCGTGCCAACAGCGGCTAAGGCCGAGTTGTAGCCCTACCATATGAAAGTTGCAAATGAACACGGCTTTAGATGCTGGTCACTGGTGTCGGCAATAGTCGGGGCCCACACCGGGCACGCATGAGAAGCCCATGAAATATCTCACCTCTGAGCGAAGCGAACTAATGAAATCGTGGGCAAGAACACATGGCAAACTCTACAACAGAGGCGTGAAAAATCGACATCACTGCATAACAAGGTATGCTGAGAGGCAGCGTTGCCTGTTGTGACGCTGTATCGCTCCAACAGCAGCGCCATTTTTTAAAGACTCAAATCGCTCAGTTGTTCTTGGTGTAAATATAAAATAAGGCACAGGAAAAACTACTCTGTCGAAAACCTTGCAAGATATCCTAGCTAGTGTTGAAGAGGCCCGTACCTAATAGTCTACGCTACTATTATCAATATTGCGAAAATATGCTCGTCCATCATTGTGAATACGTAGCATGCACGTACAACCATTCCTCTACTGTCGTCGGGCACACATATAAACAAGTCTAGTAAAGCCCCCGAAAATCGCTTCAAGGGCTATTCTGAGCCTTGTACAGATGTGCATCTAGACCGACATAAATACACACATTAGTTCACTGTACCAGCTGCTCTGGTTTCTGTGTCAATTTTGTCCAAGTTCAAACGTATTACTGCTGTGCAGGGCGAAGTAAACCCGTCAATTACAATTTGCTGTGGTGTTCAATTTGATTGGTCCAAGTCGAATTGGCAACCCCTCAGAGCTAAACGAAGCCGTCCGCACCTTGTATCATGAGACAACATATATAGGCGGGTACACGCTACGCCCAGACAGGCCAATAAAGCGTAACGCCTACGAACAGAAGTTTGCAAAGATCCTCTACTGACCTAAACCTCTTGCAGATGTCAATCCCGTATGCACTTTTTCATGACTGTATTTGTACCTTGGTAGCTTTAGTGGAGAAAGTCTGCCTAATGCCACACAGATAGAATTGGCCCTTCTGCCAGAGTCATTGCCTGTGCGACGACAAAGCCTTATCGAAGCACCATGTAATGCTCTTGTTACCTATTGAGGCAAGTTAGTGGCTTTTAGAGTGCCGGATTCACTTTATGGCTATTGCATAAGCCATGGACACACATATATATATATATATATATATATATATACATATATATGCAGCACAGAAGGATTCCACGATCCTCAGGAGTATTGCGATGCGCGAGGTGCTTAGGCCAGTGCGACAGATACCACGCCACAGTATGTGCGGTAGTTCAAAAAGGAATAGTATCCAATGATTTGCAAGAAATACCAGCTGTGTCTAAGTATACAATGTGTACCTGACCAAGGACTTACAAAGGTATACATAGAATATATAATTTGATAAGAATATATAAGTTATAATATTTTATATATAGAATATCTGCATAAACAAATATATATACCCAAGTTGAGGAAATCTTCTTTGAGGGCTATTGACCGTCACGACTAAAGCGATAATATGAAAGAGGAACGCCGAGATGACAAGGCTCTGAATTCGTTTACGGTTTACTCGCCTATAGGCAAACATCACTTCTCATCGCCTTTTCATCCTCAGGGCCGTCCACTTCGCTAAAGTATCCTGCCCAGAGTATTAACGGCAACAACAACAACAACAACATCAGCAGCAATAGACAAATCGCACGACATAATGAGAGCGATAACAGAATACGATAGAGCAACAGCAGCAATAGTTAGCAGAAAAATGTCTTCTGTTGTCGACACACCTAGCATTGCATAGCATAGAGACGCTGAGAATCCTACTCGATAGCTCAGAAACTGCCTGACAACGTAATGAAGGTAAGAAGCGTCGGCCAGAGAAGCCGCAATACGGATGACAGCTGCCGGCATACCAGCAGCAGCAGGCAGCGGCAGCAAAAGCAGCCATAAGCCTAGATGAACGTCGTCCTTGATTCGTATAGTCGTCAAGCACGGTATCCACGTTACGATCAGCAAACCAATAATCAGACAGCCAGACATGTTACAGCTAGCTTTTAGTGCGCGCGGGGTTCAGTTGAGCGGAACGATCCCGTGTGCAGCAGCGGAAAACCGTCAAAGTCCGCCACCCTGACCAGCTACTGGTAGTGTAAAGTGTGGTGTGTTTTCGAGCAGCGCTCTTGCCATCAATCGTCTAGGTAGGTGGTAATCGGCGTACTTCGACGGGTAAACAAAATCGATACGTTTTCGGAACACACATCTCCCTCTCTCTTTCTCTCTCTCTCTCTTTCGTCATGAATAGTTTACTGCACGTTTGTTTTGATTTGTTCAATGCATACGTTGCTGTTCAATGCATACGGCCACAGGCACGACCAAAGTCGTGCCTGTGGCCGCGGGATGCGGCGTCAACGATAAACACCCATGGGAAAACCGCATGCTGCTTTGTGTGAGGACGACATTGGCCGTTTATGACTCGGCTGGCATGGTAGCCAAGAAGACATCTCTGTTTTAGCAAAAATGGTAACTAAAAACGATGCCGTCACCAAGCAGCAGCAATAACAGCGGCAGTAACAACAAGAACTCTAAGAGCAGAAATTACAACAGAACCTACAACAGCATTTCAGAACAGCAATAATACTCCGACGTAGTCACGTACGAGCTGACAAATTAGTTGCATTAGTAGATAATTAAAAAAATAATTAAACCAGTCCAGGTCACAACGATCAAACTAGTGTTACACTCGGCGGATTTTTTGCAGACCGTTGTGCGCCAGATAGTGTTCTGCATACGACCTGCAGATGTGAGTCGCTCTTAGGGGTGATAGCAAGTTTCTTTGATCACAATACATTTCGTAGTTCATATACACAAAACGTGTAAGCACGACTCTTGTCTCGCCTCATGGGGAAGTAGGCGATGTCCGAAGACCGTCCACTTTTGCAGCAATGAGGCTCTTCGTGCTTAAGATTGTTCCGGGGTATATATATATATATATCTATAGTATGGAGGTGTGTGTCTTATCTAGGCGGGTCATCGGGCGATCCAACATCACCAAGTAGCCGAGAAGCAGCACTCACAAAAATCACCGAGGACCAGAGTGAGCAATACGAATAGTCCCCAACCTGCCGCCTAGTAAAGCATTATCGTAGACACTGATGATGAGCCACGACAACAACCGCAACGAAAACAACACAACCACCCTGCAAAACGCGCTCAAGCTAACGAAATCAATGGCGCAAACGGAGCGCTAACATGCTTGTGGACAGAAAAGCGATAAGCTGTCTGCCCGAGTGGCCTAGATGCATAAACATTTGATCGTCCATCCAGCAGTTTATTCAATTTTTGAAGTAGAGTTTAGATACCTCGATAAGCATCCCCAAAAGCCTCTTCGGCCGACCGCAGCCAACGAACGGCGGTGCCGTTATTATTCTTATGACTGTAAAGCTATGAATGGCAACCAACAATGAGTTCTACCACTTAGACTTCATTTTCCTGAACAACGACAACATCATGATCGTTGAAATTATTATTATTATTATTATTACAGAGACGACACAACAAAGGGCGCCGGCTCTGCTGGTAGCCTTACTGTTCTATGGAAATGAGTATACTTATAATATGTTAGCTTAAAATAGCCAACAGCCTGCACTGCTGTATAGACAACAAATGTGATTAATCTAATTCGTGGTACGAATATTGTGGTGGTACGATTAGCGTGAACGGCGGCACACTCCACCCTGGAATCGCTTCGAATTGCTACAGTCATAGCAAACAGTCAAATGCACTTACCTAAATATCAGGCGACGAAAAGCAGCTAAAAATGCAATAACAACAAGTAATAATTGGCCACGAAACGTGGAACACACGACTACACCATAGATATAGCTAACATACCACGATACTTTTGCGTACGCTGTTCGTATGACTCACTCCTCTACTGCGTCTTTTCCCTGTCTTGACAAACGAGTTGTCTGTTTTATTCGTCTGTCTCCAAGTCGCCGAGTTCCGATTATAGATGTCCGTGAAAGATCCCATTATAGATGTATGTGTACGTTCATACTGCCTGTCCTATAAAACAAATGAGATGTTTGCCGCCGCCGCCGCTGCTGCCGCCTGTATATGCTGGTGATGTATGCCGAATTTTGAAACTTTCGTTCCGCGTAGCGTCTTCGCTCGTTCCAGATTATACGTCTAACAGCTAATTGCCAAACAAAAGGGTAGGGGCAGCGGCAAAAGAAATAGGCGTAGAAGTAGTAATAGTACGCTCGAGGGTGTCGACAAACGTTCCACGTTGTCAACGCGCTTACTCCAGCATCCAACAGTAAGCCGGTAGGAAACAAGGATAGACTACTGTCAGAGACCGCAATGGCTGTGATGATGTGTCGTGATATAGCCGAGACATGGGCGCCGAGCGCGCTCACGCTCCACTGCGATATAGAAAGCAGAGAAGAGTGAAGGACCCAGGAAACGCATCCCGCGTACTGGCTATCATTGACTTCCTGGCAACAGCATGAGAGCATGCCGGCGTCTACCGATTTGTTTGCGTATACGATACGCGGACACAAAGTACATCGCCTCGTTTCCGTACGCCTCTCGCTTCTTCTCGAGCGCGGCCGGTCAAGCAGACGCAGTACTCAATCAACTTCAGGAATTAAAGACTAGCGATACATTGAGAGGTAGAGAAGTACGCAGATATAGAGAAATCGTGAGAAACGAGAAAATTGTAGGCAAAAGGATAGAAGAACAGGAGGGCAAATCGTGAACCTCTCGTGTGTTTGCCACGCTTTATCTCGTGAATCCCCCCCCCCTTCCCCCAGCTCCCCCTCTTAGTTCCCACTGCGCAAACACGTGTCCTGTTATGCGATAGGCGAGCAACGAGTAGAATGAAATGATGGAAGACTACCTGGGTTCACGTCGGCCCCTCGTCCTGACTGATAATCAGGATGTAGAGAAGGTGTCAACGGTCAACAGTAATAGCAGCTGAAAGAGCAAACGCTAACCATAGACACACGGCATGATCTAGCGGAAAACGCAACGAGCTGTCCATCCGTCCATCAGATACCTACGTTACTGCTATGGGCAAACGTTTCCTGTTTAAACGGCTGTTGCATACGTTCAGTCGTTTTTAAAACGACCCTGATTAGTTATAAGGAAACCATCATCGCTGGCGTTGCCGAATCTGCAGTAGCCTAGTTACAGATAAGAAATTTAATCAATCTCCATCAGTATTCCAAAAGAGATGTGTACGTTTATGCCTCTACACAACATACCCGTCTAACGCCTAAGGCCACTGAGCACCAACAAGAGACACACTTATATATATATATTTTTTTTTTCAAGAAAGCTTGACTACGCCATTGGGGGGTGTACGTCTAGCTAATCTTATTGGTTCAGCAGAACACCGTGGACAATGCACGCAGTTTCATCTAGTGATGCCGGTTCATGCATGGCTCAATAATACCCTGGCCCATGCTATAAGGTCTTCTTGCTACCCTTGTTTTCTTAAACCTGCAGGTCTGTACGTAGATGACTACCGCCGACCTGACGGAGTGACTTTAACAGCCTTTGAGGTTGAGAGGGTTATGTAGTTTCGCAGGAGGAAAGAAGTGAGTGTCGGAAATATGCATTTATCGAGACCTTAAGGCTCAGGTAAAATAACTGAGGGAGTTATTGAATTGGATATGCAACGCAGTCGTAATACAATGGTGCAAGGTACCTTGTCCGGATAGTCGATACCAGGTTTAGACGTTCAGGTTGTAACGTTCACTGAGCAAAATTTGTTTATACCCCGTTTGGAGTTAAATAAATCCATATATATATACAGGCGATATTTTTTGCAACACGCCTTTAATTGTTAAATAATATTGCCGTCCAGAGAAAACGGTCCCATAAAAAAAAAAATATATATATATACGAGCAAACTTTGCGAATCTTTGATGCACTCAACGTCTAATCTAGGACTTTGGACTAATCTAGCTTTTCCTATGGCACTCGCAGCTAGCCAACAGAATGGTTCAAAAAAAGCCGAGGAAGTCGCAGTGTCTCTTCTGACATCAGAGTCTACGCTCGAACTCTGGACATCAGCAGAGCAATACTTAAAGCGAGAGAGACAGATGGAAGGGGAGGGGAAACGAGAGACGGAGATACATTGAGAGAGCCGGCGACGACGAACTAGGATACCAGTACCTCAACTGTAACTGCAATTAGTCGCAATCTACGTAGCACGTAAGATGCTCAATACGTGCGTAGTACAATGTAATAGAGCATGAAACATGGAGCAACTCGTCACCTAATGGAATTAATTCGTTCATCAGTCGATCAAACGTCGACCAGTATCGCGTCATTTTGCAATGCAGCGGCGTTCTAACCACTGGCATTTTGTTTACTGCGCGCCCCTGTCATTCGAGGGGCAGATGTGATGCGGCATATATAAACATACAAAAAACTCGAGGGAGAAGTTTGACGTTAAAAATAGAACACGACAAGAAAAAGACGACCGCAGGTGAGCCCGCAAGAGAAATCATAGTGAGGTGACTGAGGCGTTTGTGACTTCCAACCGACGCCAACACCGGCACCAACATAGGCAGCAGCAGAAAGTCGGTGGAGTGCGCGAAGTATTTGCGTTCCCGCCCGCCTCCACGTTTCATCGCTTGCCGGCTTTGGTCTATGGCTGTGCCGAACACGCAATTCGACAGCTCGCAGCTACTGCAGCTGGCCTGATCGCTCGCAATCAGCTGGAACCGATCCACCTTGAGCGGCAGCGACGTTGGCATCAGCCAGAAGACAGCGAAACATACAGAGCGTCATGTTTGTTTTCAAGAAAATGAGAGTCCAGTTTCATCACAACTGTTTGTGCTGTCGTTAAACAGTAACTGCATCGAAAACATTCCTACAACTCGCAGCGAATATCTCGTGCCTGTTGTTTGCACTCCGTCGATCTCCCTACGGCTCCCATACAAACACACATATATATATATATATATATATATATATATATATATATATATATATAAAGATAGATGTAAGGTATAAATCCTAGATGTATTGACACGATATTGCAGTGTTGAGCAATGCTGGCTGCTTCGATATACTTGGCCGCTAGCCACTTGGCAGATTTCGTGCGGCTGAATGCACGACGCGGTTCGATCTCGGTTGCGAGCCGGGTTATCGCTCACTTAAGACGCCATGAATCCACTCAAATCCTGGCTGCGGCGGAGGGGGGGGGGGAGAGAGGGCGTCTCAGCATGCCTCTTTGTTCTATCTACCTATCCATCTATCGATCTGTCTGTCTGTCTGCCTGCCTATCTATTGATTTGTTCGTGCGCCTCCGTCTAGTTGTTGCGGTTGGGGAGTTTGGGGGTTGTCACGAAAGCGATGTGGTGCTACTGGTGCTCGTTCGAGTGGTGGCGGCGGCGGCGCGTTGCCTGCCATACATAGACAAACGGATCTTTGTTCAGCTTCATCAAGGTCATCGATACATCCATCGCTGCACAGCCGTAGACTGTCCGCGACGTTGGCGAGGTCAGCGAGCGGCAGCTGGGGGCGCGGAGATGCGCTAAGGGGCGCAGCATATACGCGACGCCTGCATCTAGCGACAATCGGTACCGTACCGGACTAGCGGTACCGTTCAAAGCGACACGAGCCAGAGGCGGCTACAAAACGTACTGGTAATGGGTATCACCCGTAGAGAGCGAAAGAGAGAGAGAGAGAAAATCCACGTTACAGCAACAAAGCGAAGTGTGATAGGAGAAGACTTCATTTCGTTTCCACTTTCGTTCGTGCCTCCCTATCGAGAGAGAGGTAGAGAGAGAATACAGGTCAAATGTTCGCTTGGAATGCAGCCGTCACCGATTTCCTAGCCCCGTCAATTATGATTGGTAGTCAAAGTACTGCATCAATTAAGTGCTCCCAGGAGTTTCGTCCAGTTGCAGTCGAGACCTTGGGCTCACCCGCGCCGCTGATGATCAAGCAACTAAGACACAAAGTCGGAAGTCTTTTCGACAGAGCTTCCTCGACCTCGACATACAGCGAGGAAACAACGCTCAAATGGGCAACACCTTGGTCTGCGCGAATTGGAACAGTAAAGGCTACATCTTACAACGTCCATCGGTATCAGTTGCTAGGCCACTGCGAGATATGACTATATGTAAATATACGACTATATGTAAATATATATGATATATGCTCATAATGGTACGGTTAATGAATGACTCTTTAATCGTTCTGAGATACGCGCCGACGCTAGAATTTACTTTTTGCGTCGCGTTATTGCTGTTACTCAAAACAACGTCTATAAGTAGCTGTAGTGCGCGTATATAGGTGGAACTATGGCGCAATGCTTCCTTTGCGCCAAGAGTTTAATTTCGCTAGTCTTGACACCTAGAGTGCCCGTTTTGATCGTTAGATCACTAACCCTGTGCAATCTTCGTCCTCTCTCCTAGAGCGTTACATATTTTCACATGCACTGTTATAGTAGGCGTATGGCAACAGAGCCGCTTATCAAGCCGCTATGAGCGTTGTGCCTAAAACAGGCCGCTCAGGTAAAAACAACATTTGGTTTTTAATGTATATTCCAGAAATCACGCCTAGCGTTTCGTGCAACGTGTCGTTTTGTTCACACGTCGCAACTAGAACCACTATACACCATGAACGGTGATGATTACGACGAACAATACCATAGTGATTATGATCATGATGACGATGGCCATAACTGTGACGATACATGATTACCACCCAGCAGTTGTGAGGTTGCGATTACGTCACAGGACAACTGCTAATTCTGTGTTTACATGATAAACGCCGCACCTGTTCACCGCACTTGGGGAGTCTTTGTGTTGTTTGCTGTTAGCCCTTATTAGTCCTTATGGCGTATATAATTGCCCGTATATCGCATCTCGCTGAACTGTCGTCGCTATCGCCCGGTGCCGTTGTTAATAAACTACTGTCTACACGAATACAATTATTATTATTATTATTAGTAGTAGTAGTAGTAGTAGTAGTAGTAGGCTTTACGATATGATCAGAGAATCCGGTCAGCCATGTGTGAACACAAATCTATTCAAATGCCAACTTTGTCCAAGATTCATTAGCAGATTACTGAGGGGGGATGCAGCCACTCGAGGCAAAGGTCTGACCTCATTGGTTGATCCAAGTTGAAAGTAAGCTGCTGGCGCTGTAGCCCGTAGTTCGTCTTCTTAGTTTGCACATACAACAACTTCAATATATATATATATATTATTTGCGTCGCGCCTTAAGAGTACGTGGGTCAAGATGCACGGAGATACCATTTTTCTTTCCCGACAAGCAGCCAAGCTGCTCTATTCGGCTCCAATAGACGTAGCAAGACCAGCATCGCAGCACCCAAGGTATTCCGATTCAAAGCGTGTTGAACGCCAAAACACGATAGCTACGCCGCCATGGTGTACTGATCGGCCTCGATAAGATATACATAAGAGACGCTCTTGTCAATCATATATCCGTAGAAATAGTCCAGATATATAGATACATTTTTTTTAGATTTTCCGTAAGGCTAATGCCCGTGTACGTTTTTTATGTCATGGCTAATTTTTAATCCAGTCCGGCATTTACCTTGTCTAAATGGAAAACCATGCAAACCAATTTAAGAGTGGCCGGTCTGGGTCTCGAAACCAGTCTCCCCCGAATGCAAGGCAAAGGCATTGCCACTAAGCCATCTTGTTCGGTAATATATATGATCGATGTTCGAAAGACTTAGATGTAAGAGACCTAGAGAAGGCTGTTATGTCGGATGGAAAAAGTTGCCTAGAGAGGCATCTCTGCACGGCCGCAATGCCATAGTGCGCACCATTAAATTGTTGTACAAAAGAAGACAATTATCGTGAACAATTTTCTCGAAACCGGGAAGCTGTACATCAGTTTTTTCTTGTAGCGGTGGTGACGTTTGGACGTCTAGCGCACCGTTTTAAAATGATGGAGCGCTGTCACGAACGGGATCGAACCCTGCTCAAATGAAGTTCGTTCTCTTTGCTAATTCTGGTGGATCTCATTGAGCATTGCCCGGTTGCGAGACTCTTCTCTTCCGCTTACAAAAGCCCCATATGGATCACGTGGATCTGGCCAAAAGTAGAGATGAAGTGGCGACATAATAGTCTCCCCACCAATCAAAAACGACAGATAGATTCGATTATGCTTGTGAAGCACACTAGACCTGCAGTAGTATATACACTTGAGGGTGCTTGACCACAAAGGAGCAGTGTCATCGGAGTGACGGGTTAAGTCGAGGGTGGCCAATATGATAACCAATATGATCCTCCGGGGCGTTGCGGTTATTTCCTAAAGTAATCATCACGTCGGTGGTATTGTTGATCTTGTAGTGCTGCTGATGGATCCTATCCGTACCTATGTCACATTTCGAGTGAACTCCCAATTCTCTACCGCTAGGCAGTCTTCGACTAGAAGTGTAAAAAGGGCGGCATGAAAAGCCGGTCAAAAGCCGGTCGGCAAAGGATACGGCAAACGACAACAAGAGGAAAGTTTCCGTTCATAACCACATTCGCTCCTTCCATAGTTCCATCCCACAACGCGGCTAGCCGTGTTCTTCTCGGACCGATATGAGAGAGCCTGTTTCGAGGCTTGCGGCAACCAATAAATGAATTGAAATATGAACGTATATAATTGTACAAATTGTAGTCACTCACGCACATATACATATATTTATGTATACGTTGTGGGATGAATAACGAGAGTGATCCTAGACGGACACTCTCCACCAAGGTAGACAACGTGAACAACGTGTATATATCTATAAGGATATGACCATCGTCTTGTTTCAGCAATCCTGGCTAGGGATTGCCCTTTGATTACTGTTTGAGAGTCAAGATGCGCCTCGTTCCTTCATATGTGATGATCTGTTCTGTCCTGTCATTACCTCGTAGTTGCTCCTCTTTCTCCTTTGCTCTTTCGGTATGATGCTGATTCTCGATAGTCGGGCTAGCTGCACGGGCACTATGAACGTCTGACTGTAAGTTTCCGCCTGATTTGGCCTGAGCGGAAATGTGCGCGGCAGTGTCATCAGCCGGCCGCCGATAAAATTCGCCTGTTTTGACGCCTTACCAAGGGAATGAACAGTAAGTTGCTTATAGGCGAATATATATATATATATATATATATATATATATAGCCAACAACGAGATCACACAGCAGGGGACTGCGGCAGTTCGATGGATTGAAAGACACAAGGTAATAGTAACAACAGCAAAGCTAACAACAACGTAAGGGCGTGACGACATTCGTGCTGGGAACGGTCACAATGATCCTAACAACTGGTCACCAGCTGCCCGTAGCGCACCAAGACGACATATGCCGACGACAACGTTGGCAGCAAAGGGCATATGTCCAATCTCTTCGAACAGATAGACAATAACAACTCCATTGATATTGCTTTTCAAATCGAAAAGAAATATATATATATATAGTTTGCTATTTCGGTGCAAGTGGCTATGATCATTTGTATCCCAAATGTTGTAACTTATGCCCGAAACGATATTATAATTGGGCATAAGCTACAACATTTTGGAAACAAATCATCATCAGTCACATGCACCGGAGCAACAAACTATCAAAAACGCAAACGATAATGAAGAAACGCGTGGGCGGCAAGAGGATGATGCTGTCGTCGTGTCACGGGCGGTTGACTCATGAAGGTTACTGGTGGTGGGGGCGAAGGCGACCACAGGGGCTGCGGTGGCAGTTGTGACAAGTCGCAGTCGTTGACTAATTTGAATCGATATCGACCCAACAAGCGCCGACACAATGGACACAGACCGACCAAATCACATAAGGGAGCGAATTTAACGTGACTCTATCTCTTCGGGTGTGGTTGGAACAGCAGCAGCTGCTGCTGCTGTTGTTGCTGATGTAACAGCTATATAGTTGGTATTGCTGGCAAGCTTCAGTTAGGCGATTGCTTCGCCGTAGACAATTCCAGTTCGTCGCGGGGGTGGGTTGTGCTCGTGGTGGCGGTATGTAGTAGGCACGGAGGACGACAGCGACAAAAAACGCCACAACCGAGTTGTAAAATGTCTGCATCTGCTGTCGGATGCACTAAGAGATTGACGGACCAAAAAAAAATCTGCTTACGGGTTTTACAGTCGAGAGTGGGCCGTCATCGAACAAACACAGATTGTGCTGTTGTGCGGTGGTCGTTCTCAGGTTGCAGGGCAGATAGGGGTGTCTGGCCTTCATGATCGCCAAACCAGCTGACGACGACAAAAACGACAACAGCAACAATGACGACATCTGTCGGTGGACAGAGCACGCAGTCTGCCGCCCTCTAGCAACCAATCAGTAGCGAGACAGACACCAGCGTCTATGTAACTGTAGGAGGCGAAGAGCGATAAATTAGCCCCAACTTCCCCCGCTCGCCATAGACCTAAATAGTGAATGATAAGAACTCATCTCAACTGCTTGCTCAACCCATTGATCAATTGACGGAGCGTATCGGAAAGCGTGCTCGACTGATGCGTAACAAACACCAGCATATGGACCGTCTATGTACGGACCAACTACGTCCGGGGCGGGAGAGATGATGAGCCTGCCTCAAACGTTCATAATTTAAATAATAATAATAATAATAATAATAATAATAATATAATAATAATAATAATAATAATAATAATAATAATAATAATAATAATAATAATAATAATAATAATAATAATAATAATAATAATACTGAGTTAGTAGTATTAATTGCTTTCACGCGTTCGTCACTGACGCGTTCGTTGATCTGAACCGGTGCTATCGCGAGCGACAATCTCTTATGCGGTCATAAGCGTTCGACCATAGACGACTGCATCAGAACAAAAATCTGCGACCCCACTGCTGAGCCGGGCATAGTCCGCCAGAAAATTCGCCGCAAGCGCCACAACGGCCCCCCGCGTCATGGCAAGCAGCAACCGTTTGCCACCGCCCGGCATGGCCGTTTAACAAACAATCCTCTTTCAAGTCGCGTACAACGAATGACTGGTTCCACCACAACGTGGCTACGGTAGTATTACCACTGTTGCAATGAGTAGTGGTGCTACCGGGATAGAAACAAGAATATTCTTCGCGACGAACTACTACTGCCCAACACTTCGATCAAGTGGCACCAGAAGAATTACTAGGCAGATTCTTCCACCCGCCCTAGAGGTCAACTGGTCGGCGTTCCCCCCATGTATGTGTGTGTATATATATATATATATTAATATATATATATATATTGCTTACAAAAATATATATATATATATATATATTTGCTTACAAAAATGGCACGCAACGACGTGCAGCAAAAGACTGTTTTAACAAGGAGCTGACTAAGTCTGTTGAAAGGTGTAAACAGCAACAATATCCACGTCAGCGTTACTAGATTGCGTCGATATATATATATATATATATATATATATATATATATATATATATGTATATACAATTTGGACTTCCTCTATTGAAGAAGGTGCTCGTCCGAAGTAGGAACAAACAACAGTCTAATGCTGCTAGTCGGCAAAACGCCAACCATATAAAATTAACATCGCCTTCTACACGGTATCACCGACGAGTTAAGATAAGTTTAGTAACAAGGGTAATATGTATTATATCTAAATTGAAAAACTTTCGGCCATAAACAAGCTTGTCATCCACATAAACAAGCTCGTAGGTAATCAAATCCTCGTAGAGCCCAGCACGACGCATACTCATCAGGAAAGACAACCTTCCTTATCAGATATGGTTCAATTTGAACTAGAATATTGCATAAACAGGTAAATCGTGGACACTAAACACGATGTCAGTGCGCTTAGAAGCACGCAATCTACCAGGTGTTCAGTACTACACCCAGCAGCAGACTACCAGTAAGTCAAAGCTAAGTCGCAAAACTTGTATGGCTAGCAGCCTCAGCCACGGACCACGGCCAATTTCAAACTACATATCGTATATAGTGCGGCATGGGGAGTCGTGGGTGTATGTTTTGCACGTCAGGGCCGCCGATTGATGTCGGCCATCATCTATACGGTCTCGTTCTGCTCCGCCCTAGTCCGGGGGTTCGCAGAAACTCGACATCCTTAGTATCACAATGAGAGAACGGCAACAAAGCAATAAAAACGCACAAAGAGAACATAGACAGCCACTGAAACTAGCAATCGCAATGCAGTTCTCGCATATAAAGTCTCTATACATTCATATCAGCAGTTGTTGTTGTTGCTGTTGCTGTTGCTGCTCTTGCTGCCGTACTAATGTTAGCGACACTGTTACCGATCTGCTGGCTGTAATCAACTAGAGTAAATTGGCAAGCTTGACTTTAACTTGCGGCCGGCCTTCTCTTGCAGCAAACGCTCGGAGTGTGCTCGCGGAATGTGATGCTCGTGCGCATCGACGGCAAAAGCTACGACTATTATGACGATACAATCGTGACACACGCGAGTGAGAGTTAAAACAGCAACAAGATCAAGGCCGAATACGAGTGTTTGCCGCACGTTACGAGAGAGGAAAGTTTTGGTGTAATCGCTTGCGCGTAATGTTCTCCTCGTCGTCGTCCGCATGACTCGAAGTAGATCCAAACATCCAGCATTATTTATAGCAGGCAGGCAGTAAAACCAAGAGAGATAGAGAGAGATGGAGAGCGCGCACAAGTGAGAAACGGAAAGGCGACAACGCTCACTCAAGCCTATCTCTCTCGCTCTCTCTCCTTTGCTAACTTGTCAACAAAAAGAGAGAATCAATAGCGCCAATCACTGGAACAGTAAAATAAATGCAAATAAAAACTAGTCAAGAAAGCTAATAGTGTAGACACATAGTCGGAAGATGATGAAAAGCAGTGCCAGTGGCAACAATAATATTAACAACAATAACAACCATAACGACAAACCTTTTTGTTTCGCCATCTTCGCATGTTATTACGGTACTGCGTGAGCTCCACTCCACGGATCATTGTGGCAGCGGTGAATAACGGCGGCGTACACGTTTCCCTTCTTGCTGCTGCCGTTGTTGTTGTTGTCTTCTTCTCCGTTGTTGTTGCTGTTGTTGTTGTAGTTTGTTGTTGTTGTTGTTGTTTGACGTCCTCCCCTGGTCCCTCGCTGTGTCCCGCGATGAAGCCGCTTCTAACTACTCTGCTATCATTGGTTAAATTGGTCGGCCGTCGCGGTTTACGCCGTTTACGCCGACGTCCGTGTTGTTGTTGCCGTCGTTGTTGCTGTTGTTGTTGATATCAGCTAGAAGAGTCTTTGATCCTCGTTGAATCACTCGTACTCCGTTCAGTCACACTGCGGCTGGCTGAAATTTGACCAACCAACCAGCCAACAAATAGACAAACCACTGTCTGCTTTCCTGCCTATTACTATACTATGCAGCAATCGAGAGACCGCGAGGACGACACAGGAGCCCTGATACTACGAGGGCAAAACGTACACGAACGACGAACACGAAACACATATGCAAACACTGCTGGTGCTGCTGTTGCTGTTGTTGTTTTTTCGGGTTGTTGTTGTTGTCGTCGTGTTTGCTGTTGTTGTTATTGTTGTTGTTGTTGCTAATGTGCTTGAGTGTGAAACGTGACCCTTTGTCACGTCGGTGGGTTGAGTAGCAAAAGAGAGAAATAGTCCTGGCTTGACTCCAGTAGTCCGGCTCAGTCAGGCTGGTCACGGCGAATCTCTCACGTAATTCTGCACTCACTCACTCACTCACACGTTCTCTCATGCATTTTCACTACACTCAACACATATAGACCGACCGACCGACGCGTGCTCGATCGAACGAACGACTGGTAAGCACTGGGAGTCTCGGCGGGAACTGCTTTGTGGGGTTGTCGAATGGGAACTGCCACTGCGGTCGGCAGCAAACACGTTGCCGACGTCGTCGTCGTCGTCGTCGTCGATGTTGCAAGGTACAAGTGTGGAGAGTGCGAGATCAGCAGAGGGAGGAGGGGGAGCGAGGGGAGCGAGGGGAATCAGCAGAGGAGGCCAGCGAGCGAGACCAACGCAGTAAGAGATGCCGGCGCGGGTACGGGGCTAGGGGTTAGGAGAGACGCGTCGCGTCGCGTCTCGTCTGAGTACCAACCCCCTTGTGGCCGGCTGGCTCGCAGACTGACTGACTGGCTTATTCCCGAAGTCGACATCGGCAGTAGCCCTGCTCTTCTGCTTCTGCTGCTGCCGCTTTAGCTGCGACTGCTGCCACCACCATGTTTAACGAGCTGCCAGCATGAAGTTTCCAGCGCTCCCGCGCCGCTGAGCTGCTGTCTCTACTGATGGTGGCGGTGGTGCTGCTGCTGCCGCCGCTGCTGCTGGAGCAGATGTGAGCGATGCTGCAGAAAGATGATGATGGTGCTGATGCTGATGCAGATGGCGGAGTTAGCCGGTGCGGCGATGTTAGCCGGCGCGATCAGCGCGACGACTTAATCAGCGAACGCTTTGCGTTCAGAGCTGAAGCCGCCGCCGCCACTGCAGCAGCCGCTGCTACTCTTCGGGGGTGTTCCTTCTTGGTTTGCTTTGCTGCTCCGCAACCAAAGTTGCAACACAACGCGGAGACAGCCACACAAGAAGGGTTCGGTTGGCGTGTTGTTCCAACCAGGCCTAGGCGTTTATCGCAACGACCCCCCCGGGTACGCGTCCAGATGGCGGCAATGGGGGGGGGGGGATAATGGGCGTCGATGATGAAGGAATAGCGGACGGCACACTGTGAATGAGTGAGTCTGTGATGATGATGATGATGATGGCGATGACGGCGGTGATGATGGTGATGATTAAGAAGGAGAAGAAGATTAACGCTCGGCTAGATCTAGCAGATGCCGCAGAAACAGCAGCGGTCGCCTCATCACCACCACCACCATTCACATTGGAAGAAGATTTCGACCTCTTCTGCTATGACTACGAATGTCCTGGCTACTGCAAACAACACAGCACACAGCAGCTCGATAGATGCACAGATAGATAGATAGATAGATAGATAGATAGACAGATCGGGCGAACTCGTCGTTGTTGTTTAACTCGGCTCAGAGCCGTCTGAGAAGACTGAAAGCTTCGCGCGGGCGTCTCCACACAGAACGCGCGAGAGGATGAAGATGAAGATGAGGAGAGTGGGCAGTTGTTGCCCCGCCAAAGAGCTGAGCCCGTCTTCGGGAGATCACTGGTTCACCAGCAGCGTGGGCGAGCCGGTGAACGGACAAACTGACGTACTTACGTACGGGAGCAACGGTGTTGTGTGGTGTGACCGCCAACGCGTTAGCAGCGGGCTAACAACCAACTACTACGCGGGGGGGTTTCATGGACTCACGGACCTCGAACGTACTGAGAAAACGGTCGGCACCCCGACCACGATCATGAAGTGCACGGATGCCTCTTCTCACGGGACGGGATGAGCCACGAGACGAGCACGTACACCATTCACATGAACGACCGGATTCGGATGAAAAAAGCGGGGAACAGCGAGATCAAACAACTGCCGGCCGGCCGGCTTGGAGCCGACTTTGCCGCAGTAGTTGTAATAGTAGTCGAAGTATTAATCGTAGTAGTAGTAGTAGTAGTAGTAGTGGTAATAGAAGTAGTCGTGATAAAGTATTAATAGTAGTAGTAGTAGTAGTAATAAAAGTAGTCGTGATAAAGTATTATCTAGTCGTCGTAAAGTTTGATTTAGTCGTGGTAAAGTCTGATTTAGTCGTGGTAAAGTATTATATAGTCGCCGTCGTATTGGTAGTGGTCAGCACCAAATCAGAGTGGTCGGTCAACACCATCGCCTTGGCCACGACAGAATGGACTAGCAAAATGGGCTGGCTGGCTGGCTGGCGCAAAAGCTGGATTGATCAGTCGCCGTCAGCCGGTGGCAGGCAGCTGTGAATCCAAACGAGGCCACCGTCACTGTCGCAGTCGTAATCATACGCCCGCCGTAGGCCGCCAATGTGATGGGCGGCCCAACACTAGGGCATAGGGGGCAGCGAACCACACAAGACAGAAAAACAGTGAGACAGAAAAATGGACAGGTCGTGTGTCCCGCCGAAGCCGAGCCCCAAAGTGCCGGCAAACCGAACAATCGGGGGTGACTCAGTCAGGGTCAATCAGTCATCGGGTCGGTGTCGTCAAATCAAAACAGTTTATGCTCCTTCCTTTTGTTGTTGTTATTGAGATTTTGCCCGCCGCCGTGCCGATGATGCTGTTGTTGATGATGATGATGATGATGATGGTGGTGGTACAAGTAACTACACGAAAAAAGTTCCAGCTTTCAGTTCACTATTCGTCTAACGAACAAAAGACTTTAGTGTTGCTACAGCTGACAGCTGTGTCGAACGATGATGCCAATGATGATTATTTTAATTGTATTATTTTACACATACGCCACAGCCACAGCGATACGGCAAGTCTTATGTCATTTCATAGACATACTCCAGCGCACGATCATCATTATGATTAAAGTCAATGTCAACCAAATCGACGGTGGTGGTGATGATGATGATGATGCTGGTGATGATCATAATAATGATGTTGGTAATAAGGTAATGATGCTGGTAATCAGGTAATGATGCTGGTAGCGGCGTGTATTTTTGACTTCACTCTCGGCGGATAGATGTTGTTGTTGTTGAACGTTTTGCGCCTAGGTGTTATATGGTTGTGCCGGAGTAGATGATCACAGTGCAATCAGGCAGTGTGCTGACACCGAGAGGACGCAGGAAGCGGGACAGTCGGCGGCGGGGCTATTATCTTTGAGCGAACAGTGAATGACGCTGGTCATGATGGTGGTGGTGACGATAAATCGAACACACAGGCCGAATAAACACCAACGCCGACAAACTTCCGAAGTAGGCCGACCCTACCTACAACAACACCATCACCACACACAATCTCCCATCAGTGACCACACTCAATGAGACAGACACACTGTCCGTATCTGCGTGTAGAGTCCACGCCACACGGATTTTCGAGAGACTCACTGAACTGATGGACTTTGACTGACTCTAGAGTCTCTCTCTCTCTCTCTCCGACAGCATGTCAACACTTTCCACTTCCTTCCCTTTTTCCTCTTGTGGGTGTTGTTGTTATTGTCGTTATCGCTGTTGTTATGGTCGTTATCGCTGTCATTGTTGTTGTTGTAGTTATCGCTGTCGTTGTTGTTGTTGTTGTTATAATTGATCTTCTTCGTACGCTTCTTGGACTGACAAAGTAGAACGAACACTAGCAATTCTTCTTCATTTCGTCGTCGTCATTGTTGTCGTCGTCGTCGTCGTCTGTATTCCTGTGTGGATACTTCCAGTATCCACAGTGAGCAACCACAACAGCACCAGCCTACATCAACATCACACCTGTGGTGGGCTGTTTCTGATTGCAATGATTACCAAGCCAGACTGCTGCTGTAGCTGTTGCTGCTGCTGCTGCAACCACGACTGCGTGTCCGTGGACAAACAGAGGAGAACAAACAACATCAAATCGCTTAGCTAGCTAGGTTATTTATTGATGACTGTTGCCACCTTACTAGTCTAGTCTAGTACTAGACTAGATTCGACCGGTAGATACGACGCTAACGCCGCAACACGAGCAAATGCTACGGATCTCGCTGTTGTTGTTGCGTTGCTGCTGACTTCGAGAGCGTCAGTGTGGATTCGAGTCGTAGAGTAGAGGTCGGTGGTTGTGTTGTCTGTCGGGTTGTCTTTCGCGGATCGTCAGCGAATCTGAATGCCAAGCCAAGCGACTCACTCGACGAAGAACTGAATGCCTGCTCAACGACGACGACGGCGACAATTCACTTCAGGAAAAAAAGGGTGCACATACAGCGGCTGCTTGCCCGGCTGATTAGTTGCCAATTAATCAATTAATCAATCAATCAATCAGTCAGTCAGCCGCCCAGTTCAGTAGAAGCCGTTTTGCATCTGAAGATGGAGCTGGAGCGGCGCGGAGTAGCGGCTGCTGCAGTCTCTACCTGGATCGCTACAGCCGCGCGCTCAGAGTAGTATCAGTTGTGATGGTGGTGGTCGATTGTCGGTGCCTGTTTTGCTTTGCTTCGTCTGTATTTAGAACGTCTTTTTGAACAGACGGCCAGCCGGGCTGGCGGTGGCGGCGGCGGCAACAACAGCAACAACAACAACAACAACAACAACAACAACCATACTCTGTTGTTGTTGGGAGTGTCGTTGTTGTTGATGTTGTTACTATTATTGTTGTTGTTGTTGGTGACGGTGTTGTTGCTGTTGTTGTTGTTGTTGTTGTTGTTGCGGGTAAGCTAGGCTAGGAGTGAATTCATCACGTAAGCAAGCTCCTGGCCACCCGTCGTTTACTTTTGGTCGTTCGTCTGCAATGAATGAAGCTTCTTCTTCCTTCTCCGCGCGTCGGGCGAGTGACTCCAGTCAGCCAGTCAGTGAGTCAGCCAGCCGACCATTTATTTATTCATTCATCAACCCATCAACAACAACACACTTTTCCAGGCAGACCGGTGCTCGCCGTGTTCAATTGAATAACGACAACGACGACGGTGGTCTTCTACTGCTGTTGCTGTTGCAACTGTTGTCTGTGTAGTTGTTATTGTTGATATTGGTGTAGTAGTAGTAGTAGTAGTAGTAGTTGTTGTTGTAGTAGTTGGTATTGTTATTGTTGTTGTTGTTGTTGTTGTAGTAGGCGTCGAAAGGGGAAAATAAAGACAAAACCAGCAGTCGTCACTCACAGAGCATTACGACGATATATGCGGGTTGCTGCTGCTGCTGCTGTAATTGTTGTTGTTCTCATCGTCGTACTAGTAGTAGTAGTTGTAGTAGTAGTTAGTAGTTGTCATTACTGTCGTCTGCCTGGCGACCGGCCGGCCGGTCTGACCGACTGAGGCCCGTTTATCTGTCGGCGGTATCTGTCGCTGCCTGCCAAGCGATGACAACAACAACAACAACAACAACAATAACTACTAAACGACCAACACTTTCCACCGTCACCACCACCACCACTAGAGACTAAAGCAAGCAGCTGTTGATGCTGGTGCTGCTACAGCAACAGTCGCCGCCGCAGGACGTTGTAGAAACTTATCGCCGCTTATCAGTAGCGGCAGCAGCAGCATTATTATTGTCATCGTCATCATCATCATCATCATCATCATCATCGTTACCATACCAGTATGACCATAATTGTCAAGTGGTGACGGTGCCAAACTACGCTAACTATCACTACTATTCCTATTACGGGGAATGAAACAGCAGCAGCAGCAAGACCATCAGCCGCACCACTACGGATCACGCGCACAGCAAGATTACATGATGACCACAACAACTACGACAGCGACAGCGACGACGACGACGACGACCGTGAATAGTGGCAATGGCTATTACTCTCTACATTTCGTATTGCTGCGGCTGCGTCCTTCCCTTCTCGTCGTTGTTGTCCCGCCGCTTTCCCAACTCTTACCCATCAACCAACCAACCAACCAACCCATCCGTCTGCTTGCTCTTCGTCGTCTGTCTGTCGCATAATAATGAAGAAACGCGCGGGCAGCGACGCTACGCCGGCCACTATCAACAACAACAACAACAGCCTTGCAACCACATCAACAACAACAGCAACAACCCGCCGCAGCCGCCGCCGCCGCTGGCCGAGGAAAATTGTAGAGGGCGCTACGGTCGGCTGCCACCGACGCGCCGGGAAAGGGGGAGCACAACGACGCCGCTGCAGACGCCGCCTCCACCACCACCGCGCAAACACGGCCAATATTGAGTCTGCTGAATGCTTGAATGCTGCTGCTTGTGGCCAATAACAACGAGAGTAGTAGTAGTTTTCGTCATAATAGTCGTAGTAATAATAGAAGCAGTGGCTCCTGCTATTGTTGTTGAGCCAATTCCGACCATCTGCCGCCTCCGTCTGTTTGTGCGTCAGTGTGTCTGTCTGTCTGTTTGTCTGTCAGCTACCAACAGCTTCACCTATTACCACACCGGCCGTCTGCTTTCGTTCTCGCGCTTCCCTCCTTCCCATCCAACCTACCTCCGACCACCGACCGGTTTTCCCTTTCCCACCCTCCTCTTCCTCTGACCCCCCTCTCGTTTCTTCATCTCCTCGCGCGCTCTCTCTCTCTCTCTCTCTGTATATATTATATATATATATATATATATATATTATATATATATATATATATATATATATATATATATATATATATATATATATAGGTATCGATCTATCTCAATCTCCCCACTATTCATCGCTTGTTATTGCTTCAGTTGCTAGATGGGATGAAATGGGATTGTTATCAGTTTTCAGACATTCCTGCCGCCGTTTCCTCAGTTGCCTTACATCACCCCTCCCTCCCTTCCCACTCCGGCCCCTCTCCCCCCTCTCTCTCTCATTCTCTCCCTCTGCTTCGTTCGGCTGAGTCTTCTTCTCCAAAAGAGCAGCAGCAGCAGCAGCCACAGTCTTCAGCTGAGCAATAACAACAACAACACCAACAACAACAATAACGACGACGACGACTAACCACGGTGCTGCTACTCGATGCACAGGCACCACCACCACGATGCTATGCGCAATAATACGCTGGCTGCATGATTGCGTTATAATATAATTTTCATCACTTCCACCACCATTCATCATTGCTTCCTCCGAAGATACCCCTCAATCATCATCATCATCATCATTATACCATGGTGGTGGTGGTGGTGATGATGATGATGATGATGGCAAGTTGCGTCTAGTGGACCATCAACACAGCATCACCACGCTGCAACTGCTTGGCGCTACAACAATTACCAAATTTTGAGCAAAACACGAACAGTAGACGGACAAAAACGAACGAATTGTACTACTTACTATTCAGTTTTATTCAGCGAACGAATGGTAGGTACTATTTATTATTCAGCTTCATTCAGCTGAAAAACATGTACCGTATATCATAATTTGGTGTATATGTATACTATGTATGATATAGGTGTATGATCTTCTGGTATAGTATATACAAACTATATATTGTACAGCTGTATGACCGTCTAGTCATCATTGCTCTCGGCACTGCCAAATAATAGCGCTTCCTTCCTTGTCTGCGGTGTGACAGCATCGGACGGAAAAGAAAATGCGTATCCGAATGACTGTCATCCGGAAGGCTGCCGTCTCGGCACCCGTTGTCTGTGTCGTCCTACCGACGACATTGCGACGCTTCTCTAATCGATAGAACAGTATGTGTTGAAACGTCATTGTTGAAACGCATTTCCACCAACTATTGAGAGGTATCGGAATGGTGATGACGTAAAAGGAGCTTTCACCTAGAACCGAATTTTACCTGGTTGTGCTCTGATCGCTGTTAAAGTTTCGTGCATATATATATGTCTTCAACAGTTTGCACATACACACTTAAGTGTATAGGAGCCCGGTAAGAGAAGCTACATTCAATAGTTAATATAAACCAATATATATTGTGCTGACTGCTTCAACTGTTAGACTAAACAGAAAATTGCATACATGAATCGGCCAATTAGAACGTGACAAGTGCGCACACACTTATCAAGCGAATAAACCAATCAATGACAATCAAGCCATAAAGACACAGCACAACAACCCCTTCGTAGAACACCTGTTGACATACCTAAATGCTGACGGAGTTAGCCTACGCTCTGCGCCCAGGCCGCCTAGCAAACGATGCACTCGGTATAGTGCAATCTCAGTTTTCTAATGTAATCTTCACTCACCGCAATTATGTGTAGGGATAAAGAAATAGAATAAGGAAAATCGATTCAACACAAGATTCTTGATGGGTTTATCATCCCTACAGCGGACCTTCATTACCAATTCAAGCATACCAAGCATATTCAAGAGTTATTTCCTGAATACCTTTATGATCTTTTCCTAGATTGTCTTTGGCTGCATCAGAAAAGTTCTCATTTATTCTCTCAGATGTAGAACTTGCATCACGCGATGTTAAGAGATCTTCACAACGTGTTTTACTATAAGAATGCGCGCAAAACACGGCTGTTGCCACTAGCACAGTGTCAATGTCACAATACATCTGCAGATCAAACGCTCCTTCAATACAAACTAAAATTCATTGTGTTGAATGCCTGAATCGGCCGGGCACTTGTCAGTTGTAGCCAACGCGATAATCAGTCACAGGCCATCCTCAATATATATATATATATATATATATAAAACGTATGACGTCAAGATAGTATACATCTTCGACTTTCTATAAACGTATACGTATGCAAACGCCTCAATATGTACTCATACGTGCCGATCTCCACATGTGCATGTTCAAAGGAAACACATAAATGTTAGTATTCCTTCTAAGTAGAAAGAAGAGTTCAAAATCGACTACCTCTCGTTATCCTTATAAGTCCCTCTGACCCCATGGATGATGCGTTGGCCTCAACAAGGTCTACGAGGCTCTGATTCGCAATCAACGTGCAAAGTGCTCTATTATTTTGGGACTGTTCGGATGACGGGAGTCGCGCTCTTATCGTCCCAGGAGCGTCTTTAGGGAGTTGACAATGCGCGTTGTCTATCACTCTTAGGCCGGTCAGAAAAAGCAGGCCTACACTGATTGATTAGCAGTAAGCGTGGCATCTATCTTGGTCGAGTCTTGGCTACACTGCGAATGTAAAGAACAACTCAATGAAGCCACATGAATAATGTCTCCTTAGTGAGTAACGGGCCTTCGATGTCAACGGCGTCTTTTGCGAAGGTCCACCATGAACACCTTAGGGCCGAGAAGAAATATGCTCATATGTTACGCAATGTGAGGTCAATTTAATTTCTAAAGCAATGCTAACAGGAGCTCCTGTATTAAAGCTAAACAAACTCTCGCTAAGTGCTCAAGATGGAACCAAATGGTGCAGGTTTTTACTATCACGAATAAATAGTAGACAGTTCACTATTCCATTATAACAAACAGCTGAAAATTATAAATTGTGCTTGTAATCTTATTTCTTTGGGTCGTAACATATTATGCATTTCGCCGGACTTTTTTGCAAATTACATTTGCACTATGCACGTACCGACCGGAACATTGCTAGGGACATATGGGCTTTTCTTGGGTAGTTGAGCAATTGTGCCGCCCTTCATCTTCGCCGCAGTATTCAATTGTCGACTATTATGAACTCGTTTTCGATTCTCGTTATAACTTTTGGTAAGCATCTCTCCTACTTAACTAATGTATAGGACAATATTATTACGCAATATGAACGTAGCTTTACTCTCTCGCAGCACTATCTTAAACTGATCATTGCATGCGTCAATATGTTCTCAACCGTATGTGCAGGACGAGCTTTGCGCAGTCTTGAGCATCATACTGTGGTACGGTCATCATCACCCGTCAGGCGCTATGGGCAGATGGCGGAGAGCCTTATTGCTAACACAAACCGTAAGCATTTGCGAAACAACAAAGGGTAGACGACAATGGCAGCTTAGGCGACACTACCCGACGAGACTGAGTAGGTAATCCTTGCAAAATAAAGGGTGGCAGCGAACACTATATCAGAGGGCGTTTGACGCAGTTCCAAGCCCCACCATGGCTCAGAAGCTTAAAGCGCTTGACGTCTTGGTAAAGTTCCATGTAGACTATGGAACCCTCCCTAATATATTTCGGGCTGTCCTCCGGCCAAGATTTAACGTCCACGGCTTTTCGCATTGCTTCATAGACGGACCCCCATAAATACAAATGTGCAACGAAGGGGGCTCGAACCCGCTTACCTATGTGTCTCCTCCGGTTGCGAAGTGCAGACGAATGCACCACGCCACCGCATAATCCTGTAGACCGACCTCACTTTTTCAGTATTTTGTCTAACTTTCAGGCAGTACTGCGCAGGTAGGAATGGCACTAGAAAAATAGCAGTTTTCTAATCAATGCGTCTACGACCAAAGCAATAAAACGCACATCTGAGCTGTCTCGCAAAATCAGACCGTCTCTACCGTTGCATGAAGTCTGGTAAGTACTAGTACGCCGGTATAGCTGCTGCTATATTGGCTATATCGGTCTCAAACTTATTAGCCAACCTATTCGAATTTTGAAAAGTCCGCGAGGAAAAAGCATGTTGCCCACCTAACAGCTGGGATGAATGCGATTCGTTAGACACAGATGGTTGATTTACCTCTTCTATCTTTAATGGAAGATGACGATCATTTGCTGCTTATAGTTAAGTATAACAAAGCGCCTATCTCATATAGCTACTAGCTTGTGCTAACTGAATTACGCTGCAAAATATAAAACAAAAATAAAGGCGTCACCTTAATGCATGACAAAATGCTGATTGAGCCTGCGTGGTGGTTGCTTAGGTTTTGCTAAAAATATAGGGTAGTTTGTGGGTTCCTCTTTTCCAGTTCATGGTGGTACCTCTTCTTACTCTCTGGAGCCGTTAGAGCTTACCGTCGCAGTTTACGTTGGCCTTATGATCGCTAACAAGATCGTCTGACCTAATTAATTCGTGTAAGAAACAATATAGGTCGTTTATCATTTAATCAATCCATTGAGATTTGCGTGCTAGAGCTCCGAGACGCCTGATCTGCATGTGGAAATGTCGTATGCAAATCGGCTATCAAAGTACAAAAATTGGTACGGATAGGTCGTAGAGTATTATAGTATTATGAGAAGTAGCTTTTAATATCGCGTAGAGATATCAATCAATTATATGTAATTCACTCAGATTGAGTAAAATATACAGTTCAAGATGTTTCTTCCTAATACTCTATCTTCTTCACGCTTTCGGCGAGAGAAGTAGTGCAACAATGTTTTGTCTAGCGCTGTGCATTCCACTGCATGGTACTTGGTACACAACTCGGCAGGTGCACAACTCGTACTCCTCGTGAAAGGCTGCGTTTGAACATTCCAGGTAGAGGCATTGAAAACGTCCAAACCACCGACCTCCCATCTGGCCTGTTCGACTTTAGCTTCCCATTCAGAAATGAAACATTCGTATGCTACTGTACGCGGTATCTTCAGCCTTAGTCGGATTGTTTCAGTAGCCGGTGGACAACCTGACATGAGATACACAAAGCGGCTCCTTGCTCGGATAGACAAGCAAAGCACTCGCTTCACATATAATAAGAAACACCTCTCAAGCTGATTAAAATTTGCCAGTGTGAGGTGGTTCCACACCCTGTGAAGGTCATACATCAGCCTCGGAACAATCTTAAGCATGAAGAATCTCACTGCTGAGAAAACGGAGAGTTTTCGGACATTGCCTACTTCCCCGTAAAGAGAGACAAGTGCCTTCCGTACTGTTTCGTTTATATGCGCTGTGAACGTCGTTCCCGTATAATGAACCCGAAGGCCAAGATACTAGAAAGATGCGTTTATAAATAATAAACTCTAATGGTTGGCCGCAGCTACGTATAACGTCTCTGGCAGCCAATCGACCTCCACGCCTGAATTTCATGGCTTTGGTCTTCCTGGTGTTTATCTCAAGTCCCTTTGAGACAAGGAACGCCTCTAGCATAGAGGTAATGCTCTTGATGGCACCTAGGTCGCGATGAGCGACCACGATATCGTCTGCATACATCACCACCACGGCTTTTTGGTACTCCTGTCGGACGTAACCGACGAGGTCAGCAAGGAGAAGCGTAAACGAGACGCAGCTCAGCGGGTCTTCTTGCGGAGTTCCCACATTTTGCTTAAATTCCAATACACCCTGCTCATCGTCTACCAACAAGGTGTCCTCCTCAAATAAACCTGCTATTACACTCAGGAGAGAGCCACCCATTCCTGCTCGCTAGAATGCTTCAACCAGCAGATAGCGAGGGGCTTTGTCAAAAGCTTTGACGCAGTCAATAAAGACTGCATACAGATGACCTCTTGGTTGTGCCACAGCTCGCTCGATTTCTGACTGCAGAACGTGGATTGCATCACGGGTGCCTCGGCCTCTCTTAAAGCCGAATTGCTCGGTGGAAGTGCCTCTTCAGCCACGTGCTCAATCCGCCGAATAACCAACTTACAGAAAATCTTCTTCAAAGTGCGTTCTGACGCCACAGCACGGTAGAGATTTGGATCCTGATGATCATCACCATGCCTACCCTTGAACAGAAGAGAAACCCTGGCGACATGCCAGACTTTAGGCAACCGCCCCTCCTTATAATTTCATTAAAGAAATCACAAAGAGTTTCTGCCAAGAGAGGAAGTGACTGGATCCAATGCTCATAGCAGACCTGATCGGGCTGTTTCTCTTCGGGAGTGACCGGAGGACCTGGCACACCTCCTCCACCCCGAAAGGCAGATTCATGTTGTGCTGCTCCAATGTAAGCGGATGCTGTACGATTGGAGATACGGCCGCAACGTCACGATAGATCGCGTACAGATAGCCCAAAACGAAAAGAAATACATACATAGATAAATAGCTGTTAATTTCATAACTAATAGTAAGTAATTCATGATATTTAATTCATAAATAATAATAAGTTATATTACATAACTAACTATACAAATTATATATCCACAGGCGACTCTAGGGTGGTATAGCGGGCAGCGGCAAACAAATTTCCTGTTTCTTACAGCAAAAAACTAAAGGATCAATTGTCGTAAGTGTTGCCATTGAACTGGTGGCCCAAGTGGCGCATGATCTAGTTGTCAACTGATGCTATGGACTGAGAGTCTGCTAGCAGCAATGAGGTATCACCGTTCCGTACCTACGATATGTCGCTCTGTCTAGAACTGCTCACCGAGTTTGGTGGCTACTAATTAAATATCCGACACAAAGATCTGCTGTTGTTCATTGTCAGACCTGGTTTGTTTACATCGTCCTTCAAACTGATCAACGTGCATTACAGTAACATCGCGTTCGCAATGAAATTGCATGACCATGCAAGTTTACATTGCAATTGCATGGTTATGTCATGTGTAATCTGGCAAATGTTTTTTGTTTGGTTGTTATGGGAGATTTTTGGTAAATGCATGATGCAAATGTGGCTCTAGCAGGTAACAGTGTCTAGTGTTGGACTCATAAACTCCTAAACTCTGGGCGCTTCTTGACCCCTCAGGCTCGGAATTGCATGGTATTGCTTTGACACTCACGAAGGACCGGTGAAATGGATGGATGTGCACGTGCATGGGTGAAAATGAGAGATAATGCTTTCTTGCTTTTACCCTGTCGTTTCTATGCACAATTTTTACTATTCATACAATCCAACCAGAATCGCCTACAAATTGCTCTAGAATCTCAGAATATTTGCTTTTGACAAATTCAATCTTGTTTCTACAAGCAAATTTTAGTCGGTTCGCATTGCACTTCTTGATTTTTGAATGTTGAAATGTGTTCAACACGCTGTAAGATGTCCTGTAGCTTTCCAGCAGGTTATCAATTATGCTACTTTGTTCTGGAGCCCGGTTGAACGGCAAAAACCGGGGTCGACTATGTTCTCGACCATTGATTGCCGAACAGTCCAGGGCTCACGTAAGCGAATTGGTTTTGTTGACGAATTAAAAAATACTGTCAATATTTTATGATTGGATGTTCGACGCACACAGCTGAAATTGAACTAAAATATATATTGGATAGGTCAGCCGGTTTCATAAGATTTATAAAACAAACTTATGAAAAAAAATAATTTCATATATACGGTATCACTTTACTCTCGTCTAACGATGCATTCAATGCTATCCTAATGAGAGGATTTAATCACCTCAGAACTTCTCGTTTTTCGATACAAGAGAGATCAAGACGGTTTTGAATACCCTTCAAACTATAAAGAACTCTAAAGTGAGCAAAGCAGATAGGTGTCGATAAGAGAACGGAGTCAGTACCGCGGGCGGGTTTTGTCTCGATGTAATACGACATATCTACGATTGCTCAGTTCGGGGCTCCCCTTGAAGATCGCTTGCTTTACACTTCTGAGCTTCTAGTAATTTTTTTCGCTATTTATCGTTTCGCTGGTTAGCACAACTCAAAGTACACGACATGTCCCGAATCCCACTAGATAAAAAAACATGGTCATATTGTCGTATAGACCGGCTCAGGTGTCGTCTTCAGTGAGCGCATGCGGCGCCCCAACAGCGGTACATTTGTAACTAGTCACAGATAGTTAGGTGCGAGAAACCTAATCAATTTTTTTCGACTACTAAATGTGTGTTGCAATTTACGAGATATTCATATCCACCACATGCCGATCTGTCACGTCAACATTTCCACTACAAAATCAATCGAATTACCACATTGCGATATTATCGTAGAGTGCTTAAGGCCCGCACGCACCAAAATTTCATTCTCCATGGCAGAGAAAAAAGCACAAGGCAGACAGGTCACGTAAGTGTTCTTGTTCTTTTACTCAGAAACAGCCCAGCACTTAAAAACCGAGGTGTGTCCAGTAAACGTTAATTCTCTAAAGAACGTACTACAGTAGTAGCAGACGACCCTTGTTGGCAACACACACATTGTCTTTACCAGGACCCGTTAAATAAGTAAGTAATAAATAAATAAGTAAGTCTCTTTTAAATTGTTGAACTTTCTGATTGACCTAATATATATATATATATATATTTTTTTTATATATATATATATATATATATAAATTGGGGTTTCTCACCCATTTTCGAAGTCACATGTCGACACATGTGTCAACATTTTGTTCAAATACCTTAGCCCAACGTTCAGACAAGCTCATAAACATCATCTCTCTAGGAGGTGGTGTCCTGGCTTCCGAAGTAATGGTCTATATACGTTTTAACACTATATAATTGAATTCTTTGCCATTAAGAAAACTTTGAAGGGACCGAAACAGATGGTAATCCGATAAAGCACGGTGGAAACTATACGCAGGGTGTGGCAAAATATCCCATCCAAATTCCATAAACGTCTTGGTGGCGAGCAAAATTGTGTGCGATCTTGCGTTGTCGTGGTGAAAATCACTCCTCGTCTGTTCGCCAATTCCGGTCGCTTCTGGTCAATTGCCCTCTTTAAATCGTCCAGTTATTGACAATATTCTATCGTATTGATCGTTTCGTTTGGTTGTAACAGCTCATAAAGGATCACGTCCTTCAGATCCCACCAAATACTTAACATCGCTCTCTTTGTATAGGATCCGGGCTTTGCAGTTGCTTGGGGCTTGCTCTCTTTTTGAAGCCACGCCCTTCCGTTCCACGACAGCGTTTTTATAGAACAGCCACTTTTTATCCCCTGTCACCATGGTGCGGAGAAAGGGGCGATCCTCGTTATTTTTTAGGAGATGATCGCACGCTAGCACACGCATCGCCAGTTAGCGATTTCTGAGCGCGTGCGGCACCCATACACCCAATCTGCTGGCGAATCCCTCGGCATGGAGACGCCTTTCAACGGATGTGTATGGTACGCCGACAATGGCCACGATCTCGCGCAGCGAGAGGTGTGGGCTTCCTTCGACTACTGTTGTTAATGCGGCCGTGTTCACTGTCAAAGGGCGTCCGGGCCGGTCTCGTTCGTTAACGTCGAAATCGCCGTTTTTAATAGGATAAACCACTTTTAACCTGTCCTATGTGCTACTGCCTCTCCGCCATAATCTTTACAGAGCTTAGTCACGACTTGGGTTGCATTTGTTCCATTCCGGATATAAATTAGCATTGACTGCCGAAATTGCGCATTTAGCTCTGTAATTTTAATTCGAGTGTTGCAGTTCGCGTAAGTTAGTTATTTAAACGAGTGGCGGCGTGGTCTAGGGGACTAGTACGCTAGTCAAGGTTATCATCTACCGGGGCGTTACCGGTTCGATCCCTGTTGTTGATCGAATTTTCTTTGAGCGATACTCATTGAGAATAGATGATCAACCATGCCGCTGAGAGTCAGCGGCCATGCTGCAACAAGAACTGTTGGGCAAACTCTAGATTTCTTAACATGTCCGGCCCTCGTTGCATTGAAGATATTTTTATGAGTTAATATTTTTATGACCCACATTCTCGAATTCGTCGCACTTTGGGCGCAATTGCAGGCACTCCCCATCTTCATCAAAATATTTCCACCAGTTTCTTGATTTTTTATAACACTTAGCACATTAATACTTTCTTCTGTTTCTTATTTAGAACCTGCGTGAATCTCATTGAGCATTACATCATACTATACCAATTGATAGACCTGTTTGAAAGCCGATAAAGCACGTGCATATGGGTGCTTTCTGAGACATAAGCTGGCTAATCCAAACTTAAAAAAAGTTGCATTACGTTTTTAAATCACTCGTTGTTGTTAATTCAGATGGAAACATATTTGTAAGCTTTAATGGCAGAACAAATAAGTGTTGAAAAATGTCACGGTACTTTTAAAGGTTGCCAGAAAACTGGACATACCAGTATGCTGTTTTATATTCATCTAACGAGCTGGTAAAAAAAAATAGTCGTATTGAAAATGATTGCGGACGAGATCCTGTAAGAGGTTGTTCACGATCAATACATTACAAATTTGCCATTGGGCTCATAAAAGCTCTGCACTCTGAGGTCAGATTCCCATAGAATCCAGTATTAACAGAGGCGGGAACGTAAGCGGTCCCATTACAGATTATGTCAGCCGATGCCCGACCACGCTGGTATGTTCAGTTTCTGTATTGAAAAACTATTTCTTTTGCAATGGCACGTTATGTAAGGTAATCGCCCGCCAGCTACCTCGGTAGGGAGACGGCCTAGTCTTGGGGGTAAGTGCGCTTTTCATGGTTGTCATTTAACGGGGTGTCGCCGGTTCGTTCCCTGCACCTTATCGACTTTTCTTTGAGCGATAGTCATTGAGAATAGATGCTAAATTATACCGCTGATTGTCAACGGCTATGCTGCCATAAAAAAACTGTTGGGGAAACTATGTGGCTCAACATCCCGCCCTCGGTGTATTAAAGATATGCCTCAAGGTGATTCTGAGTTCGCAGGGGACGGATGATAGCCTAAACTTAAATACAAGTCGTTAAAAATGTGTTCAACTCTAATCATATCAGGATAACAAATAATTGCAATGTGATGTCACTGCTAAACCTGACATTCTCGCCTCCCATCTTATTGAAAAATATGTTTTTTTTGACGAAATCATTAACACCCTTAAGTCTTGCCAATCTAGGCTTCCACTCAGCCATCCAAAATACCCTGTACATGTAATATCACATTACTAGTATATAAGATCTCTTTGTCGATTTGAGCGCAAAATAATGGGATACTCAAGTTCAATTAGGTTTTATCTCTAGCTTACTGCACGAACCCTGTGGACTCTAAGATTATAGAGAACAAAATATTTTTTAATTACGAGAGGGAAGGACCAATATGCAATGTGTTCTTCTTAGCCATGAAGTTGTTTTTGGGCAATTAGCAGTGTGCTTATATTTATAATTGGTAACTATTGAACTCTTAATCTCTGAACCAACTGCTTACTGCCGAGTGCCCAATTCAACCCCAAAGCTTCTGAGTGCATCGAATCGTATTTCGAATGCTTATTTATACGCTTGACCTCACCTGCTCATCTGTTATTCCCAGAATGTAACGTATGGGCTCACTGCCGCCGCCTTGGACATATATGTGTAAGCAGTCGGGCATACCATACACATAACTAATATGTATCAACAATTTGGCAACCTTAGCTTCTGACGCATTCGATATTTATAACACTGGCTCAATCGTGCTCAATATAGCAACATTGCCGGATTACTACAGTATTCCAACCGATATAGTAAAATTGCCTTACTATTATATAAAAGCGAAATCACCATCCACAATAAATGATACGATATCTTGAATATATATGCATATACGCATACACGTATTTACTTTGTAAGCCGATCGAAGCTGATATTGGTCCCAAACCTGCCAGTTAAATTCTATATATACTGCTTGCATGCAAATGGGCTTTCGACCATTCGGAAATGGAAGCGATAGCTCAACTCAATATGTCACTACGTTGACTTTTCCCTAATCTATAGCAATGAGGTTCTTACATTGTCCTCCGTTACCGCCGGTTGACCATGCTGCAGTTTCGTTTGCGTTTCTACGCGCACACAAATTAATAGACAATGCGAGAGAAAAAATGACATCTAAGAACATACTTTACACTGCGCTACATTCGCGCGTTTAGTGTAAACGGTTGTGCTGTGCACTCTCCATAGATATATGCTTAGCATCACAAGGCTTTCACCACGCTCTGTGTCAACTGCATGGTTTCCACGAACCTCGCGATGGATCGGCATGTACTGCGATGCTACTGCGTGAAGTGCGGCATAAACCGTGTCGCACAATGTCCCGCGGTTCGCTCAATAGCACCGTTTAGTGGCAGAGACAAAGGTTTATATAATTCGTCGTGCTACGATACCCGGTTAGTCCCTAGCATTATTCGTCCAAGAAAGACGAGGAAGAATGCCGCAACGTCACCACGGCAAAGTGTTCAGAGTCTATTCTACGCGTGCTGATGTGTGAGCGAGCGTGCGTGCGTGTTTCGTAGCGTTACGTTAGCCTTACCGAAACGGCGGTTGGACCTGGGTGGCGCGCAGCTTCGCTGCCCATAGGAGCACGTTGACGCGTCGATGCGATGAGATCCAACAGGGAGCCTCCCTCCGCTAAAGCCTCGTCGTCGCCGCCTGCTTAACGCACAGCAAGCGGAAGTGCCTGTCGTAGTTCGTGTTCGTGCGAAGCCATCCGAAGCACCCCCACCGATCCGAAGCGCAGCCAGCATCCAGGCCAATCACAAGCAGATTAGGGCTCCATGCCGAGTGGACACTGTGAGTGCAAACACCGTTGGTGGCGGCCGTGCTGGCTCTGCTCAGAAACAGCAGAGGCGGCAGCAGCAGCGGCAGCAGCGGTCCGCAACCCGTCACTGTTGGCTCCACATTGAGTGTTCGCGCACCATTTCACAGCTCGGCGCAACAGTAAACGTAACACTGGTAGGAGTTGAACACTGGTTGTTGTTGTTGTTGTTGTTGCTGTTGCTCCAGCTGTTGTTGTTGTTGCTACTTCTGTCGTTGCCGTCGTCGTTGTTGTCACCGTTGTTGTTGTTGTTGTTGTTGTTGCTGTTGCTGCTGCTGCGGTGGATATAGTGGCCACCGATCACAGCCATGACAGCGACCATCGTCGGTGTTTTGGTGTATGCTCTCCGTGGTCGCGCACCTGCGGCAACACTGCGGAGGACAGAACAACAAGAACAACCGCACCCGTGGTGTGAACGAGCATAGAGTGAACGACCATAGATTCGAAGGGCATCACTGAGCAACGGCGCTTACAAGAAACATCATAATTGCCAGCTACTCAGCAGCGGCGGCGGCGAGCTGCTGTTGTGATCACAACTAGCAATCAGCCAGTAGTAGCCCGCAGCTGCTACCACTTGACAAGGATAGCAGTGCTACTGCTCTTATTATTATTGTTGTTATTGTCGTTGTCGCTTTACCCCTTTTCCCTCCGGTAGCCTCTGGTCGTGCCGTAGTTAATGGTCGGGCAAAATTCCCCGCGTCGTCTGCTCGAGTTGAGGGACTCGAGCCGACGATGGCACGACGGACTTCGACCGGGAGAAAACAGACAGACACCCACCTATCTAGTGCCCCGAACACCCAGCCACCGCCGCCTACCCGGGCGCCGGGGTCGCCCTCGCGCACGGCTTCCGGCAAGGGCTCGTGGTGGCAACAGAGCACGCGGGCGGGCGGGCGGGACAATTCAAACTGGGCCGCTCGGCTGACGCTTCGCCGATTGGTCAGTCGGGATCTGAGCAAGAATCCGTTGCCTGCCTCTAAATAGAGCTCGTCAATATTGTGTTTAGTGCAGCTAAGTGAAGTGGCCAAGAAAGAGAGGTCAAGAGAGAAGAGCCTATCTATCTAAGTAAAGTTTTCGGGGCTGACCCTCAGCCAAGATTTAGCGTCCACGGAACTGTTTTTCACATTGCTTCATAGACGGAGGACCCCCATAAATACAAATGTGGGGCAACGGTGAGGTTCGAACCCGCGCACCTGCTATGTGTCTCCTCCGGTTGCGAGGCGCAGATTTAAGCCATCACGCCACTGTCGAGCCTTGACCTCCCTTTCTTGGCCACATCACTTAGCTGCACTAAACACAATATTGACTATTTTGTGCACGCTGGACAGTGACAGATTGTCAACACTGCAGCCTATGACTCTCGACTGTAATAAAGGGTAATACGACGACGAGACACATACGATTGTTGCCTGCTTCTCTATGGTTCTAGACCATTAGGATATACGAACCCTGGAACTATCCGAGATACCCAAGAAAAGGGCATGTACACGGGGCGCCTAACTTGTATACGAACATTATATTAGCGGAGTTAGAATCTAGCGGGTCTTTTCATTTGTGACTTCTGGTCGCGCGCGCTTCTCAACTGGGAATTCTGCGACAAGTTCGAACTGAATAAAGCATAATGAATTACGACTGGGAAGCTAAACTGTTCCCAAAGTGCAGAACTGTTTCTAGCTTCACGCGACGCACCTAGAGAAAGCGTGCTCAGAGCCTGTTTAACAGGACTGCTGCTGCCTTAAGAAAATAAGCTCTTCTGTGCGCACCAATTCCCTACTCTATATGCGGGGAGAATGTCAGCTCAAACGATCTACACCGACTGAACTACCCAAGAAGCTGTTGCAGATCCGCAAGGCACGCAGAAGTGAACCCAAATATCAAACAAGTCGAAGGTATACCGTTAGTAAAAATAAAAAACAAATGGCGGTTCTCTTCGTATCGTAGTTTCTTGCCTGAAGTATAGCGCTATAATACCCGGGTGGATCGCAGACCAACGTAGAAGCAAAGAAGATGAATTATCATTTTGTATCAGTTGCATTGGGTTCCCTTGCTAACAAAAGCACGACCACATTTCGACGTTAACTGGCAAACAGGTTGAAAAAAGTTGCGGGACAGCAACGAAAGGGCTAATATCTAGGAGAGCCTTTTCTTGCAGTGCACAGAAGAGACGCCGCTTTCGGTTTTGGTTTCTATGAGTTAACGTAGGCCCGATGTATTGATGCAGCAGCAGCACGCGAGCACACCTCGTAAAAGTTTAATGAATGAAATAAATTATTATAATAACATAAGGGAGACTATGGTAGAATAATTACCCATGAATTATAACGTAATATCGTATGTTCAAAAAAGCTTCGATGCAGTCCTTAGCGGCAGCCTAAAAGCTAATTATCGACGTTCTGCATCGATCGCTAAAACTTTGCGTAGACATCCACCCCATGTTGTACATCCGTAAACGCCAGTCTGACTTAAGGCCTCATTGAAAACGAAGAAGGCAAGAGGGATCTTTGGAAGCGCTCAGATAGTGGCGAGCCTCATAGAGTGGTGGATTATGCAGACGTACCGCACGGTTGGCGCGAACGCTGCTTTCGTGCAGGAGCTTTTCCCTGGGACCTTACGGTGGAGAAGCAAACACTGTGGAGCAACAGCTCGACCCGCAGTGAGGAACTAGAGAGAGAGAGAGAGAGAGAGAAAGAAAGCAATAGAGACACGGCACGTCAAATGAGATTTCAAATCAAACGATCAAAAAATGTATTCTGGGGCACCGGGGCATTCTCCAATCCCTCATCTCAAAACATAAAAAAAAATAATCGAACGGGGGAATAACTAAATCATTACCTTATCCTGATCCTCACGGGACATGCGGACTTTCAGAGCTACATCTTTTGAATCTTCGGCTGGAGAACATGGATGGTGGTATCCTGTTTATCTCAACCTTTTATGGCTTCAAATTATTCCGACAAGAAAGCAGTTTCCGTAGTTGGAAGCACTCTCGAAATAATTATTCTAGAGTAGATAATTTGTGTAAAAATATAATTGTGCGTTCCAATTAGATACTCCGGGACGGATTTGCTTTACTTGAATTTTAATAGAAGAGTGGGTCTGTTATAACGTCAAACCGGGCCTATAGAGGTAAGTAAGAAAATAGTACTGGGTGACTGATTAAACGAAGCACAGAAAATATCTGTTAAGGCAGCGGGGTTGTTTGATTTAAGTTAATACTAAAATTTCACTCTCAGCTACTAAGTTTTTCATAGTACAGCTTTAACCTCGTTCAACCAAATGGACGTGTTCATAAATGCTAATGTATCGTGAACATATGCTTTACTTTGAGACAAGGGGAAAGCCTGGTTCAGACAGAAACATCGTCAAGTTTTTGCACCAAGGAACGACGATTTTTACGCTTGGCAAACCTTCCTTAAGGCGGACAACCAAACGCTCTTGCCAGCAGATAGCAACTACGGATTTTATTTAAATGTAGTTTTGCCGCAGAAGAGCCTCGATTTGGAAACTAATGTGCACTTCTTCTAACAAACGTAGTGGTATCAAATCTAATGCCCGTGGGCACTAAAGCTGATTCACTTAAGCTGGGTGTGTTATTTATTGCAGCGTCCTGCAACCGCACCCGTTGGTGACCTTTTTCCTAACTACTATAAGGAACTCTCACTGGGCCGCTCAGACATGCTTCTTGCTCAGAATAAGTATTCTGAGACTCTGGTGAAGTATCACTATATAAATCCACACTAACAACGAAGTCCTATATATTCAATTGACGCCAATAGTTCTTCCAACATTGTCACTGTTTGTCAACAGCATCAATGTTGTTATTTACCAGCCCGGCGTGAGAGACAGAAGGCTGAATTGGCAATTGGAAAAACATTAAAAACGATCAAAGAAGCCCGGTTTTAAGCTTCCGGTATTGGCTTTTCTCTTATCTTCTATTTTTTTTAATTTAGTTTGACTTGCGTGTTTGTGAAAAAGGCCAATGTGCTGGAATATAGTTAGATTCATACTATGCGAGTCGAAACGTATATAGGATTTCTATTTGACCTACGTATGACGTATTCCCCTCAAACCAGTTGTTCGGAACGAGGTTTTGCTGTGGACAATAGTGAGAGCATAGGGTTCTTGCTGCCACAGCCGGAGAAGATCTATTTCCTTTTAGCAGTGCTTACAAAAGCATGAGGACACACTGGGCTAGGGCGCACTGGGTCCACTGACATGAGTCTTTCATTACAGAGCTACATACGTTGCTTGTTAGCCACCAGGCATAAGCTCTCAAGGACAACACCATAATCTTACTTAATCTACGGTTAATTAATACATCCCTAGCCACTGTGTGTTCACAGCCGCCTAACTGTATCTGTTTAATACACGCAGTTGGTTTGGCCTATGTAGTGTCGGCTAGCAGAATAGAAGGATTTTGCTGGCAGTAAGGTGATTTGCTCTAGAGTTTACATTAAAAAGGCTCAAATTTAAATATGTGAATTTCGAAAAAAATGTTAGTATTAAATGTGTGCCAATTAAGTCTAAATTTAGCAATTAGATGGGACATTGGATTTGTTCAAGTATAATTAAAATATCAGTCAATGTAATATTTCAAGGTGTAAACAATTTGCAAATGGACAATTTCGAGTTTCCCTACAGTATGCAACAGTACCTTATATTGCTCTTTATGTATATATATATATATATATATATAGAAGTGTTTCTACTTATTAAAAATACTGATGGAGCTACAATTGTCTCCTGAGAACGTGTGCACTAGGAATATTACTCTATCTCGTATAGAGTGGGTTGGGACCACATCAGCAGCGTGCCCCGGACGGACGCCGCGTTCCCGCGTTAGACGTCAAGGTCGATACACTGTCTCAAGAAAGCCGCAGATCTCTTATCTCCGGTTGCGAGGTTCAGCTGCTCGCCGACTCTGTGGAGAAGTTTGCGAGTGAGGTTGCCTGGGCCGCCCATGGTCTCGAACGCTAGCGGTTGAAACTCATGTATGTAACCTATCAAGGCGTATTTTGGGAGCTTCCTCGTCTCCGCTAGATTACCGGCGTGGCCTGCCGAGATCGCCCCGCCACCGACCATTGAAAGTGCTAATGAGTCGGTGACAGTGGCATCCCAGACAAGCAACTTGCCCCTACTAAAGTGGGTGAGAGTCATCCTATCAGGGCGCTTATTATCGTCGGCGGACAGGCCCTGGGGCTCTAGAATGCAGGGGAATTCACTTGACCGAAGCGCTCGGCCGAAGGTGTCGTTAATGCCGGCATGTCTGGCCCGGCGTCCCGCACTCATAATGCACGACAACCCGTTATGGGCTAATTTGTCAACGGGGTGGCCACATTTACACTGATGAGGGGACACTAGGTCATAGCCGAGACGAAAACCTACCCCGATTCGGGTTGTTTCGTCGTCCAGGAGGGTGCCCAGTGGAGCACTTAGAAGTGCATACAACCAGGCTCCAGAGCCTTTGGCTGCGACCGCTCGGAGGCGAGCCTTTGCAGCGTCGTCGATAGCACCCGCAAGTAAGCCGCGGTACGCTTCGTCGTATAAGAATGTACTCCAGACATGTTGGCTTAGAGGGTTATCCGGAGCGCCCCTGCAAGCTGTCTTTAGCTCCTCGAACAGGCGTCTCTTGAGTTGCTTGTACTGACAAATGCCGGCTTCGTCTAATAGTGCGATGGCATTGTTCTCGGATCGGAAAAGGGAGGAGACGATCGCTAGTCCTGCGGAAACGAGCGGATCCGGGATTCCCAAACCCCCCTTTGAGATTGGTAGTTGGGACTGTATTTGAGCGGAAGGCGCCAGCGATAGATTACGAAGAGTTTCAACGGCGCTTAGAGTTAACTTGTTCAATGGACGCAGATCGTTCAACCGTCCTGTTAGATCGGCTCCGCGACGAAGGTGGGTGACTCTCGTAGCTGAGAACGAGGATTAAAGTAAAAAGAGCGGTAAGCGCCGAGTGGCGCAAGGTTATCTGCGACGTCCAGTTATATATAGAACAACATGCAACAGTTATATATAGAACGCCCGATGTCCTGCTAAAAACGGGAAACTTGGAAGTCATACATGACGCGAAGCCATTGAATCTAGATGCCTCATGTACGTCAACATCCAGTTAACTCAGCAAAAAAACCTTTCACATATTTTTGTAGCGCGTGTCTGGCTTGCTGATACATGTAAAATAAAAAAAATACGTCACTGGCTCTCTAAAAATAAATTAATTGTATAAATCGGCCAACATTCTGTACAGCCTTTTGTTTTTGTTAGTTAAACAGAAATTACCTTGCATTTACTAAGCTCTTGCTGTTTAGATACGCACCTCTCGGTGCTGTCCATGGGATTTTTAAGGCAAATACAGCGAGTCGCAGTTAAGATGTTGGCGCAGAGAGTGCCACTGCTTGACAAACATTTTTATGGACTTCCAAAACGCGTTTAACTCGGTGCTCGGCGATCATCTATTAAACGCAGTGAGGGGCCAAAGTACTGGAACTTTTTTCGGCGTTTATCAGGCATATTGGTTTCCTAGCAATCTCCTCTAGCAAGCAGAAACCATACAATTATGTATGTGTAGCAGGGGGATCCTTGTGGTCCAGTTCTCTTTTTATCGGCATCTCTGGCCTCCAGACCAGACAGTGTCGGAACTGCGGCCGTGGTATCCTGACAACGCCACCTTAGCCGACGACAGTTTGACGGTAATTGGGGACATAAAAAAGTCAGAGTGTCTGAATGACGATACTTGTGAGGTATTCCGGCTTTCTCAAGATACTCGCATGGAGTCAATACCGTTGGTGAAAAAGCAGTTTTTAAATATTAGGGAGGCAACCGAAGTCAATTTGGAGCTACTGGATGCGTTACTAGCGGAAACCCCGCATAATGTATCAACTCCGATGTTCGCCAGCTTTTAAGAAGCTCGAGCTACTACGGCGCTTTGATGAGGTACTAAAATCCCTGGTGAACGTTGATTTAAAATATCTGTCTTGGACTCAAGCTGCGCTTCCAGTTGATGCTAGTGACCTAGAGGTACGCAGATTGGTCAATATTTCCCCATCCTTGCTACCTAGGGTCGTTGTCCGAAACAAAACAGTTTGACATCGTCATAGGGTCCCCCTCGACTGAGAGTTGGATCGCGATTCAACGCAGGCAGCACTCCCTAACTTTTGCGACCAGTGGGATCCCGTGAGTACATAACACAATGATCTCTGAATTAGATCGCCGTATATCGACTCCAACGCGACCTCGAAAATAAGGCTCCAGACAGCTTCGGGAGGGCCCGTTAAAAGCGTGCTTTCAGCAACTAAGTAGGCAAGTGGCTTCAAGCTTTCTCCTCGCCGTAGCTGGGAACGATGCTGGACAACAACACACTCCGCATCATTTCCGGCTTGCGGTTGAGGAAGGTAGTTTGCCCAACTCACCCATGCAAACCTGTGCAGAACTTCATTAAGTAGCATGAGTAAGCACGCCTTGTCGTGTCGCTATAGCGCTGGGCGCCACTCACATCACTTCGCCATCACCGATGTGATCTTTCGCGCCATTCACTCGGCTTACATTTTGGCAGTAAACGAACCTATCGGTCTCTGTCGGAATAGCCAGCCGAGGCCAGACGGAAAAACTCCCACCCCGGGTGCACGCGGTCGTCTCTTCGTTTGGGGTACTACGGTATCTTATACACTGGTCAGAAGCTACGTTCAGAACACGAGCCGTGTGATGGGTGCGGGCGTCAAATTCACCGAAAACCAAAAATTTACGAAATACCAAAAATTAGCCTCGCAATAGTTGTTCAGTAGACTTTTTGACCAGTCGGAGCGGAGTCTATAAAATATATTGAAAAATGAGACCAGGGTCATCGCTGCAACTCAAAACCGCGCACCAGCTAATTGCAGGGTCAATCGATTGGGGTTCAACGCGGCAACGCTGCGGCGGTGAAAGCGTCTCTTCCGTCAGCCGTATAGCTTCCGGAGATCCCGTATGAACGTTGTATTAATCTTCATAATTTCTTGCTAATGACAATAAAACATGCCTGGGGTGTTTTGCCCATTTGAGTTTATAAATTTAATGGTTGAGCCCAACGTGAATACTACATAACGTTTTGACAATTATACTTTTAAACATATTCTCGCCATTGTACGTTTTGATTCGTGTATCCAAACCTCCTCTTTGCGCCATTCATTTGACCGCAAGCCGACGTCGAGACGCTTGCGGGCGGGTTACCTTTACTTTGCTTAAGTAAAAGTACGCTTCAGAATTAAGGTCTTGACCTTGTCGCTGCCGGCGCTACATTGAGATCAAAAAGACTGAAGGCCGTGGAGATAGCGAGGCCAATGGAGCTCTTGATAGCCAATGTCGCGTGTATCATTTTGAGATGTACACGAATAAGCAAAATTTGTATGTACGGAAACCAGCTGACAAACGTGAGAGGAATAGCTCGCTAAATGTAGAGAATGTTCAGACGTTGCTCTGCCTCCTCTTCGGAACTTTAACGCCTATTGCCCAGCTTTATGGACATACCCAGCTCGGCAAGTGCCTAGTGAAAATCACCTAGCGCTTGTTTTACCTGGAATCCACTAGATGACTTGATCATCCGCACACAACATTGCCTCGGTTAGGTTGGTGTGTCATCTTTCGATCTTCAGTAGAACTGCAGGGAATTTTAGTTGTCATCTTGGGCTAAACGTTAAAGGGAAAAACTGCCTTACTCCGTCGTCTGTGCTGTTTTTTATTCTCCTGCACTAGGTCTGCGAGGAGGTCGAGTAAGTATTTGGGATTCCCACCAAGATATGCAGGAGATGCGAGTCAATTGCAGTTTTAAAGTCGACAAGCACCAACTTAAATAAGCTGAGCGGTCTCGCTAGAACTTGTTTGACGTTGGACAGCAGAGTCCTGCGTTCTGACATAATATCAGCAATAGGGCAATGGAAACAATGGGACGTGCCTTTGTATGTTTTTGTCCCCTTTTGAGTCAGTTGTTTTCTCCCAAGAAGCTGATGCTGTATTGGCTGTGTGACGAAGATGTGAACAGATAACAGGTAAAGATAACAGCGTTCCTGCTGTGAGGCTGCGTGGTGAACATCGTTTGTGGGCCGCTGATAAACTTTTCCACAATAGCGTGCGTCGTGTCCACTTTGGCCTAGAGTGCGCGAGCCGCTACCTGCCTAATGTGAAGATCGCGTAGGTCGATGACGGTGGTTTCTGCTAGGCATGGACCATGGTGGCTCTCTCTCTGGCTGTAAATAACAGAAACGTCCTTACTCGAGCGTCTCGGCCGAGCAGCCCTTCTGACATGGCAGGGAATTGCGTAGGCCCCAGAAGGTCAAATCTCGGGATTAATCGTCCAGTTTTCCGTTAGCATGACAGTATTTACATCCCCCCCCTTTACTATCGGTTCAAGCGTCAGCATCGCAGCAATCATGGGCAATCAAACTCCACTGCTCCGTTGCGCGGTGCAAAAGATCCAGTTAATTTTTGTGAGCTTTACCACGCATAGGCTCTATTCGTCAGCGCAGGATTGGACTCTGGCACCTCTGCTAATGCGGGACTTGTCGCTTAAGGTCCGTCACTGCCAGCCTTGCTGGAGAAATTCCCAGGACCGCAGCAATTCTCCGAAGCAACGACGCGTAAACAGCTCTAGAAAAACACAGCGAGCACCAGTAAGCTAAGCGCAGCTGGCAGGCGACCACAAGCTTGACACGACTACCATATACACTGCGACATGTACCTGCTCGTATGCTTGAATTGACGCCAGCATATAGCCCGCCTCCTTTGCTGTATACTTAAGGACTTACAAGGAATCCTTGCAGCTCTTGTGGCGCGGACGCTCTAACTAGGGCTCATACAGGTTTCAGGCAGAGCCCCCTGCCTATTACGTCACACAGAGGCATGAACAATTACGAACTTACATGCTTCGTAATTACGGAAACTTGACATTATCACGAGGGAGAAGGTTCGTCTAGCGGACCTGCTCCAAGACCGTTTTGCGCACCCACGATCTGCACATAGTCAAGATAAGGGTGCCTTGCTAGGGGCCACTAATATCCAGTCCTCAAGTGAAGAATCTTGACGCACCTCCCCGAGTGCGGGAACCTCGAGTCGGTGCAGCATGTTCCTTTCCATTCTTATATATATATATATATATATATATATATATACAAATGTTTCCAGATTGAGATTTTATTGACAATTATGTCTTTAGAATCAGTAAACGAAGACGAAGTCGTAAATGAGCAGGGAATCGATTGGACCAGAACTTGCCCCATTTAGACTCATCACGAATGATGTAAATGTAATGTGTTCAGTTTTAACAAAACTATGTTATATATGTCTTAGACAAGAAAAATACCCACTAAATAACTATAAAGCGTATACTAGGATTAGCAATAACGCATCAGCCACATTTGCTCTGGAGTTGCATGGAAAGCGAACGCTGACGGAAGATCTGGTATTTAACAGGGCCTAGTAAAGCACAGAAAAATACGACTCCTACAAAATACTTCGGGTAAAAAGACAACTAAAGTTTGCAATAAAAAAACTATACTGAGAGCCCGAGTTTTTTGCTCAAATAAATGGAAGATAGCTTGCCAAAAAGTCGCACAGCTGTCTGCCAAATAATCTAGCAAATATAAACATTATATGTACATGAAATTAAACTGTACAGATTTGGTGGCTTATGACATAGTCATGTTTAATTGGGAGTCGAGGTAGATGAAGACTTCGCGAAGCTTAGCGTACGTCTACAGGTAGTATGTGCTGCCGTACTAAATGTAAAACAGTATTACTTTCTTAGGCAAATAGCTGTGTTCATTATACTGAAGTAGTTGAAAGGACGTCTTACTGACGGTGGTAGAGCAAAAACTGGCGACATCTGCATGCGTTCCGCGCACCGATGTTGTTTGCTTAACTATACTAACAACTAGGCAGTTGGTTGACCTTGTCGAGCTGAACAGATGTTGTTCAGCTGCATCATGCTGGTCCACGGCAACAACTTGATTCGAATCGACCGCACTGCTAATGATATTGACGACCCATCCCCAACAATCAATTTCGATTGTTCGCGAAGTGTAGGCGCATCCCTAATTGATGTAGCATCTGATGTAGATGACCTGAGGCCGACTACGTCTTCTCCTTGTTGCATCTATATTATCTATAGCGTCTGTTCGCCGGTTGGTCGTGTGTGAGCCTGTGTGTGTCATAAGAAGGATTGTCGTGGGGTGGGGATACGAACTCGTTTGACAGGCAGCCAACGGTCAACAGGTTTAGATCCCCCCAAACGATTAGTTCGCTTAGATTGAACGCAATTACCCCGACCATGGCATCATGACTTGATGCTTCCGTCGACAGAATGGTACAGCATCTCGCAGCTTCCAAAAATATGGATACAAGGTCATACAGACACGGTTATAGGTTAGAACATGCCGCCTTTAGCCTTATTCTTTCCTCCGTCACGCTACGCTAATCCGGCCTACCAAAAGAGCTGTTTGAAACGTACGTGATTCTGCTTTAATGGTCATTCACTGGGGAGGCACTAAGGTCAGCGCCACTCAACAGCACTTACAGAGTGTAAACTATCTCTAGAGCTCCATAAGCTGTGATAGCCAAAAAGTACAAAAAAAACCTTAACGCTGTATACACCACCATATAAGATAAAGAAGTAGGCTCAACAACGCAGTCAGCTTAGTTTGTGAAGTTAACTATTAGCTTTCATTAGGTAGTTTAGAAGTGTAACATGGTAGTTCAAATAGCAAGACGTTTTTTTCTAGTTCTTGCTGTCACATGCTTTTAATTTAAACTAATCTACCAAAAATATACGTGTTTTTGATTGGTGTTTTTGTTGAGCGATGTAGTCTGAATTCGATGGGACACATAATATGCAAATTTAAACCTACGACGCAAAATGAATGGACACTTGGTGCCGGTCCTCTATGTAATTCAATAGTTCCTTATTACTTGACGTTTAAGATTATTCTTATAAACTTAAATGCATATGAGCATGTAAAAGAGTGGATTTCCCGTAGTAGTCAGAGTGACTGGACACAACTGTTAGTTAAATGTTCGGTTTCCGTATGGCTGTCACTACCTCGCATTTCAGTAGAGGATGAAGAAGCTATTTAATTAAAATGCAGAAGAGTCTTCAACATTATGGGCAGCGTACCGTTACAGCAGCCTTGAAGCGACAAAACGACTACATGCGCACTTGGAGGACACACTCCGTGGCAGAATGGCAAGTCATAGGCTGGCTGGAGAGCAGTCTACAGGGAAAATCCGTGGAAAACCGTGGTTGGCTTAACGATAAAAGATAAACGTGTTAACTCGTCAGCCAACGGAAAGTTCAGACGTCGGAAAAGTTACAGAAGGCTCGATAAGAAAGAAGACGCAGCAGTGCAAAAAGTAGACGTGAAATCAGTGCGCGCGCGAGGAAAACTAATAGCCAAACTTGCTTTGACCTGACCATGGCTTGGAACTTATTTGCCACACTTAGTGCTACGTTCCATGCATATGAATGCTCTGTAAGTGGTTGCTGCCCCTAACGCCTTCATCACATTCTTTCGGGTCGACTACGTTGTCTTCTTAGAGTTAAGCCGGTTAAGAGCACATATTGGCGCCTTTCGTATAGAGCACGCGTAGAACGGGTCTAGAATAATCTCCCTATGGACGTATACATCATCATATAAACGAAAACAATAAAAACAAGTATTACTTTGATCTAAATTCCTAAATTGTTTATTGAATATATTTATTGGTTTACCCCGTTCAAACACTACTACAACGGAAACGCTCAGGGTGTCTCGTTCCACCAATTTACCTAGTCTAATACCCGGAAAAGTTAAAGCCGGGAAACAAGAATCGCGATCAATTAGCGCGTATGTTTAGTACCGTTATCACTAGTTTTGTTTTAAGATAGCACGAACAACACAAAAATAGAGAACAGCAAGTGCAACAAATGGCAAGGAGAAAGTACAAAAGCACATACAAGCACAACTTTATAGCTACACGCATTTAGTACGCACTGCATACATAATACGGTGTATGTATGCTTATAGCAACATTTTTTTCGTGTTGATTCTAGGGTATTGGCCAGCCGTATCAGAGCCATGACGTCTAGGCAATATTGAGCGTTGTATTGCCCGCAAGCTACGCCACAGGTTTCATCAATAGATCCTTCATTCGCGTCGTGATATTTCCTGCCTTGGCGTATCAGGTGACATCTGACAATTATGTGCCAATTTGTTCTGCCTGGGCTCTTCCAAGTATCGGGCCGCATGGAATCCGTTAGCACAGACGCTCAAGTTAATATCGGCTTTCTCAATTGTCTCAATCTTGTAAATCTGTAGAAAATCGAGTTACATTTCTTTAGGTAACTCTTAGACAGTATCGATAAGTGTTTGCGTTACACCTACAACCAGATTTTGCAGCCGTCTTTTTTCTTCTAGATCCAAGCTATTTGCAACATTTGTGATTGCTAACAGTTTAGGAGGGATTGCGATTACATGTCATACTTCCTCAAAGACGCTGCCGTGCCCGCTGCCACGTTTTATTCCAAAAAAAACATATTACAGAAGAAGTTTACTTGCGTATTCTACAAACTGTCATAAAACCATGAATACGCGACGTGTCCACAGGACTATCATACGTTTTTAAGAACGATGACGTTCACGCTCAGATCAGCCGTTTAGTACAGGAGTGGCTATTTGAGCATATGAGTATGTTCTGGGTCAATGACGTATGACTACCGAAACGGCTCCGATACGAATCCGTGGGATTCGCCCGCTGCTGCTATTACGAAAGCGTTCAACAATAAAAACATTTTGACACGCTCTTGTGCATAGTTTAGTTCCCGAACTGGACGAATAATTAGTGTCAGCGGGAATAATAGTATAAAAGAGTGTTTGTCAATAGCTCCCGTATCGGCTAACGCAAAAAATATCATATAAATATATGTTTCAATTTTGGTACGGGCTTAACAAAGGGCGATAAAGTAAGCGCTAATGTAAACTATTGACTTCGCACATGCTTATACTACTCGGTGATTGAAATAAATACGATGGTAAAAGATGTATTTAGTAACGCCAACCTTAACGTTTACTGTCAGCTGCCTCATGACATATGACCCAGGCGTTCATGTTTGATGCAATAAATCGCGCACATTTAGTAAGTTGCTATATTGCTCCCCAGTGTGAGAATATTCCCAGAGGAAACACCTTAACTTGCTAGATAGTACCGCAAACGTATTGTTTTAGTCTAAAACTTAAAAGCCAAAAGGGTAAAGCTTCCCTTATCCGTCATCTCCTGCTACGCCAGCATATGCGGTCTTTATCTTGAAAATGACGGCTCGCCTTTAGGATCATTTCTTAACGCGTAGAATCACCAATGACCCACCGGATTGTTTAGCACTACATCGAAATCACGGAAGGGAAGTGCCTGTATTGATCCCCCCTGAGGAAGTGCGTCCCTTCTTGCTCCCGTCTTCTTTCTTGCCTTCCCCCGTACTATATTAAGTTTATAGTAGGGTCTAACATTCGTTTCCGAGTTCTTCATCTATGGCACTAGATCTGGCAGTGTACGGCCCCTGGTGGGGTGCACGAGGGCCAAGGTGTACCTCAGAACGGTGTGATTGACGTCGTCAGCCTTTCCAGTGTCGCTCTTTATATTGTGTTAGTACCTGGACTGCGCAGTAGGAGAGCCCTCCGTCTGATCCTTCGTATCAGACAGAGACGTCCGGAATCAAGTTTTCGTCCACCGCCTTTTGAGGTCGTCCGGCCTTGCGTTGCATTCAGACCCTGCTGCTTGCTGAGGGTGTTCTTGCAGCTATCACCGGCAAGAAGGTCCTATGATAGCAACCTCGCAGGGGCCAGGAGTGCGTTCGTAGAGGTCGCTCGGTAAGCCCGGGATATTCTGACATTATGGATTGTGTTGAGCCGTGGGACCAGTCGGGCCGGGTTCCGTGCCATGCGAGCCATCCTCTTAACAACGCACTATAGGTATACCGAGTCAGTTAAGCAAGTATCGAGCTTAATTTAGTCTACTTAGCCTCTCTGTTGTCCAGTGCATATCTTGCTACAGTGAGGTTGATGCCTGCCATACGTTTCCTTCACGTTAAATATCGCGCGTTTAATTTTCAAGATGCCAGCGTTCGGCGGCGAGCTGTCATTCCGTTATAAAGTAAGTAGGTCTAGCTTCTTCGTAGACTGTCGGAGTGTGGCCGTACCTCGGTTCTGTCTGAACTTGAATTAAACGGTGGAACACCTTTTCCACGTTTAGAAACACCTACTCTGTGATCATTATGGCAAAGATCTTCTTGCGAGTGTGTTGTGACCTAATACCCCACGCGTAGAAACGCCAGCACTGGAAGGCGTTTTACCAGAAAACTGATTACTTGCATTCTTGAAATTCCATCAGACGTTACAGATTATGGAGCATACGGTCGGTAGTGCTTCTTGCGAAGTGATATTAAGACTTCAAGAGAGAAATAATTATTCATACTATATTTTTAGACTTGTTTGAATTCACCATTCCGCCTTTTAACAGATTGGTAGCTCATTGTTGTAAACTTCCTACTGAGAACGTTTTATATTTTTTGTCGTTTGTTTTAGCTCTCCGTTCTCTGTAAATTTTAATTACGTATGCCTCCACGTTCTGAGTGCGTCCGCACACTTTGTTCTAAATCATATACGTTCTTTTTAGTCCATCCGTGGTAAAATTGCATTGTGCATTATCATGCATAGATACAAAAATTTATTACTGTTTGACATGTATACCTAAATACTACGTGTCATCCTTTTATATTACAGGTGCTCAAAGGAAATAAACAGGGATAGGACTGGCGACACCTCGGTAGATGACAACCTCGACTAGCGTACTAGTTCCCAAGACCACACCGCCACTATCACAGCATCAAATGTCGTTCCAGGTTAGGTAATATTTGGCACTATAGTGCCCGTATTGAGAAATCACGATAGACGAAGTTATCTTCTGAACCTATATTTGCTGCAGTGTATCTTGGTAAGACTCAGTAAGACTGAAAAATATAGGCCTACGGTAAGGGCTCGCATGGTCCGGAATCTCTGCTAGCTGATTCAAGGTCGTTTTCTTAATCCAAATGTTATCAGTTACAAAGTCAGTTCTTTTGTCGATAAGCGGGGGTAATCCATATGATCCCATATGAAATTTCACTTGAAGTGACTTTGAAAATTTAGAACATTTACATTAAGTGTAAAGCACAGTTTTACTTGTATGGAGTGTTAACATTCTCTGAAGTTTGGTCAAATTATTTTAGGAATACAGTGCCTCACCTAGCGATCTGTCAGATTTGTGAAATTACCTTTACTATTATGAATTGTGATTATATGTACTTGTTTATCTAGGCGACTTACCTTACTTGGCTATGTTGACATGTCTCGTGCTTAATGGAGAAATCCGACTTGTCGAAATATGGCATCAGTCGCTTATAGACAACGTTACTCTACATCCACGGCATTGTTGGGTGGGAATGACTGTCGTTAATATCCGTCAACAATAAAGAATGAATCATTGCGGCGCGTGCACTATTATTCCGATGAAACCTGACGTATACTAGAACGCAGGTATGACTTGTTTAAAATTTGTAAATTGTATGTTAGACTGGGAAGATCCTTGAGATGCCAAGCCCTTGTAGAAACGCTTCTCAAAGATCATGAATTCTGGTTTATGATGAGAAGAATCCCAGGATTTGTCTCGGAGGCAAAAATACGTTGCACACAATTGAGCAGCCCCAATATCAAGATAAATGGGCCTCGTGAAGTCTCGATAAATCTCGAGAAGACATTATTGCGGGCCATCACGGATAAGGGGCAGAGAGGACGAACTATATTGTAGTGGGTTTGTAAGTCCCACACTACCGTGGCTTTAGCAGCAACGCCCGATGTGCATCATGCATTGCCAGGTAATCTTTCTAATAAAATATATATATATATATATATATATATATATATATATATCACGTTCGAGAACCCAAATGTCACGTTCCCACAGTTATGATTGATTACATTAAATACATTTATTTATTAAATCTATGGGAAGTAATCATTTGCACGCAATTGGCTTTAATTTTTGGGAGGGACGTTGAAAATGTCGTCGTATCGAAAACGTGCGGGAGTTTTCGCTATTTCTTCGCCGTGGGGCCGTGTTAAAATCACGTGCCAAATCACGATCACAGAGTTTAATGAGAATTGGGCAGATGACGCTGTAGCAGCTGGGTTACGAAAAGATGGTCGACTGGCAAAAGACGACGTATATACATACATCATTTTGAAAATAAAGGTACTTAACTAGGGGTCAATCTAAAGTCGAATGGCCTTAGTTTCCAAAACCTTGTAAGAAGTCGAGTGGCAAAACCAATTCGAGCGGCAGTAGCAATTAAAATTCTCGCAAGTACTGTCAATACATAGCGCATCTGCCCGTCTAAAAATCAACGTAGAAATACTAGCAACGAATTTGGTTAGCTCTTTTCGTCATCAGAGATGCTTTGGAGAGAGCTAATTCTTGTAGAATAGAATAGTCAATCGTCTTGGCGAGGAAGGAGGGGAACTCTAACTCGCACAACAACTACAGGGTCACAATGGGGTTTACCTTAGACAAGGGCGTTTGCGGGCTACCTACACTATGAAGCGGACGGGGGTGCATCAGGAAGGTGCTGCTCCCTGGTGGTTCTCTCCGAAGTCTACGACCCCGACCAGCATTTGCAGCGGCACGAGAAGCAGCAACAGCCACAGCAGCAGTAGTAGTAGGAGGGGGAGGAGAAGCAGTATCTGCACTTTGTTTCTTCCCTTTACCTCTTCGGAGGTTCTGTGGGTTGTCCTCCCCCCAGGCTGTGCTCACCCTTCGTCCGCATACCCTTCCCTGCGCCTTGCTGGCGGTGGTGGCGGCAGCAGCGTTCGCCGTCAGACACACATTGATTGCCATGTGCCGTTGTGAGGCCAGCCAGCCAGCCAGCTTGCCATCCACCGAGGTTGCCTGCACCACGACAATCAGCATCTCTACCACAACCACCTATCCTTTTGCTGCTACGGTCGCTGTCGCCGCCGCTGCCGTCGTGGCCACCCCCGCTGCCGCTGCTTCCATTGTGTCCTTCACCACTACATTCACTGCGTGCTGTTGTACTCGGTACTGTCGAAAATGTCGGCCAACACAAGCATCCAGCGTACAGTAGCAGCACATCAGCAACAACAGCAACAATTACAGCCACAACAACAATTGCAGCAACAATAACAGCCACAAGAATAACTACAGCAGCGACAGCAACCGCAGAGCGAAACAAGCAAGTCGTGTTCAACGCCGTCTTACTTGCGGACTAAGCTAACTTTGATCGACAGTGTGTGAGTGTTTATCTGTGCGTATGAGAGATTAGCAGTGTCTTCAGGCCACCAACGACCTGTCGATGGGGACCAACAAGGTCTGCGAGCCGGCTGCAGACTCACAGAGGACGATTATACCGATCAACGAGATCCACAGTAAAAACCCCATCGTCGACGACGACGACGACGACGTAGGAAGAGGTTACGTGTAGCCACAAATCGAGGAGGAAGTCAGTGTTGGTTGCCTCATTGGCGCTCTTGCTTTTGGCGGCCAATGTTGGCCAATGAGAAGGCCGATATGATGGCCTCCAAGTGTTGTTGTTGTTGTTGTCGTTCTTGTTATTGTTGTTGCTGTTGCTGCTTTGTTCTTAACCGCTGCAACCACGACGAGACCTACAACGTCGACCTCGAACAGCAGCAGCCGCAACAACAACAACCAAAAAAGGAATAAATCAACGACGACGTCAATGAAGATGAGATGCTAGCGGTGGGTTGATATTTTTCCACGTTCCTCTCTCTCCCCTGCTTCCCGCCACCACCCTCTTCCACCTCTTCTTAATTGGCTATTCATATACCTAATCTAGTGCTTGTTCGTGTAGTTTGTGTACCATTATCTGCCGTCCGGTCGCCTATATGTGAACCCATGGATATACGCGTTTCCCCAGGTGTGGTGTCGTTCCATTTTACTCACGCACACCGGCCTTCGGCCGATGATGCCAGCCAGCCAGCCAATCTCGCAGCCGAGCACGCGCGCCGTGTATCGCATAGTTGTGTTGTGTTTGCTCGCCATAGTCTCTGCTGCGAATACCAGCAAAAGAGATCAACAGTGACCACCGTCTCTACGTCGTCTACATCCACCACTGTCTACGGATAAAACAATCAAGTCAATCAGACCGACTGATTTGCTAACGCGACATCTGCTGTGAGATATTCATCCGCTCGGATACGTCGCCATCACTTGCGCTCGTCCGTCGTCCTCGTCGTCGCCGGCGTGCGTACGCCGCCTCACGTCCGAACCTCAGACGGATTCGTTTTGTGCTGCTGCTGCTGGTGCTGCTGTTGCGGCTGTCGCTGCGGTTTCAGCGCACCGTTCCCTCTGGCCATTGTGTTGGCCAATTTCGAGCGCCAAAGTTGAACGCCACGTGGATGGATACGCTAAGACAGGCAGGCACTCTTCCGCGCCACAAGCAGGACCAGTCGAAGGTGAGTCAGTAATTGAATAATGCATTGACGAAACATGCTATTATAGATCAACACGTATACACGTCATAAACAGGCAGACGACGGTTCTTCGATCTATTCGTCTGTTGGTACCTAGAACTTTTTCGGGCTGGCTCTCAGCCAACATTTAACGTCGGCAAAATTGCTTTTGCATCGCTTCCGCCGTCAGATAGACACCATGCTTACAACAAATGCAACAGTGGGAGGGGGGAATCGAACCCGTGCGCCTATGTGTCTACTCTGGTCGCAAGGGGCACGCTGAATGCATCGCACCCAGCACGCCACCATTGGAGTCAACTCGTCTGTGATATATATATATATATATATATAATATTCATAACACTACACAAAACACATAAAACTTTTTGTTAGGCAAAGTCCCTGCCTAATAAAAAGTTTCTATTTGCAAATGAACTACAGTATTAAATCTCAATTCAATCAAATAGCAGGGAGCCGGATCCGAACGAAGTTAAATGCCTTTGTTGGGTGTTATGGAACGCGTCTTTAGTATATAGTCGTAGGTTTTGACGCATGTATGTATATTAAGGGGATATGGGTTTATGTCTACAAACACGCACTACTGGAGTTCTTTCAGCATAACACGCATGCTCCGATACGGGAGGATCCAGATCGGCGCCAATTAGAAGTAAGCAAAAATTTGGCTCGAAGTTCAGCCCCCTGATTGCCCCGCCGATACAGCCGGAAACAGCTACGCACACACATGGACACCAACACACTTGAATGTGGAGTGGTGTATTTGTTTACACTTGTTAAATAAAGCAGCATGTACTGCGTTTTGGCATATTGTGTTGTCGAAGGTGTGTTAAATGGCGACGAAACGTTTATCATGCTGGCTCACATGATTCCAACGTCTGTGGCTGTCTGCGACTTTCCTATTCCTTTCTCTTCTAATTGCGTTGACGGCATTTTTGGTATTTCGCGGCTTTTTTCAATGTTCTCTCGCTCATATTGTGCCGCTATGCACATTCGTTACTTTTTCACCCCACAAACTGTGACGAATACGAAAACGATGAGTTCACGCAATCTGAAGAACTACTCGGCACTGTGGTCGGATCTGGCCTCCACCGACTCAACTGGTAGTTTGAACGTTAGCAAGGTTAGCTCTTAGACCTTGCCCAAAGGTTGGGCAATTTCCTTTATCGGCAACAAATTCGGGTGGGAGCCGATTTGTTCAAGGCGTGGTCTTTCTGTCATCCGCTGACTTTGGCAAACTTCGGCTTCCGAACCCCGCCCTCTTGTCGCTCGCCTGCCAGCTAGCCACAGAACACTCAACGAACTTTATTTTCGGCTTTCATTTATTAGCTTTTCTTCTATTTCCTCTCGCAAATAGTACGCAGACTTCCGTGGAGAGCCAACGTATACCAAGCTTTGGCAGCCAAACTGTATTGCAAACCTTAACGTTCGGGTTGAACGCGGCCGAGCTTTCAAGCTTTAATGTGCTTCTGTTAACCGCCTTGACGCAAACGACCGAGCATTAAGCTATCTATAATACTGTTTTAATTGCAGACATTCAACACGCATATATATGACATTTTACTAAAAGTTCTGACTAGACTGAAACACTGCCTGATTGCAGTCGTTATAATGGCATGCTTGTACACCGTAGAAAGCTAATCAAACATCTACGCTTCTAGAACGTTTTTACGGGGGGGAGGGCTCTATCATGTCTCCTCAGAGAGCGCCAATTACAACGGCGCTTTAAACCTATTATCAGGTTTCCTCAAAAAGATAATTTTAGTCTCCCTTTGTTTTCTGGCCTCATTGGCTTCGTCTGTACGCCTGCGATCTCATTGTCTACAGCACCAGCCATTTTTATTACCAGCAAGTGGAGTGCTTGTAACGCACCGCTCTTTCACAGGAGCGATACGAGACTAGAATTTTTTTTAAAATTAATACCTGCAAAACATAAATAGTGCAGAATGTGTCGTCGCCACAGATGACCTTCGCCGAAGTGGAAATGTACGTAAAGTATAAAAGTATGTGAAACGTTCTAAAATACCTTGGCCTGGCCGACTCTTGCAAGACGAGAGTCGTTGGGAAGACATGTCATGTCTCTAAGTGTACACAACAACTGCAGACAGCCTCGATTGAACGGCCGCAGCGGACGCCGGTATCGAGGTCATCTGGCACGAGTTGTTGATGGCAAATCCAAAAAGCGCTAGGGAGAGAGGGTAGAGTTCCCGGAACGTACACCGGGAGTGCATCTTTTTCCCTGAATTCCCAGGCCGGTATGCAAATTGGCAAATACCCTACTGTTCTTTGAGAAACTAAAAGTTCCATGATATATTCAGTGGGAGACTGCGAAGTCAAAATGGCAAGAACCACGCCTAGTGCTTATAGAGTGGGACCAGTGACTACGTCAGCGGGATGGAGGGTTGCGAGTTCGATTAATCGACACGTGGCTACGAACTTGCTAGCAGTTAATGGCTTCCGCCACGCAACCTGCGACAGCAAGGGCTTCCGTGAGTCCCACAGGTAAAATGTGTTACACTCTTCTAGCGACTGTGCAAGCGCTATGTCAATGATAGCTGCCATCACTGCGTTATTTCTCGCATAGTTGTAAATATGTGTGTGCTGTAATCAACTACAGGGCACGTATGTATGGCTTTGGTATAATTTTATCTAGCTCAGTATGGCAAAAAACTGATACGAATAAACCGTGTATTAGCTTGCTATGTGTTTTGACAACATGTAGCCTCTGAGTCCCCGATTCGTCGTATCGACGTACCGAATAGTGTGCTATCGTAGCCTCGGAAGACAAGGGATAAAGATGTTACAGGTTTTCTTCGAGTACAATTTAGCGTCAACTAATTTCATACTCATGCTGCCTGTAGTTGGGAATGCTAAATTGGTTCGAGCACTGTCCTACTGTTGCATTTCTTTGCTGAAAAAAAAACAACCCAGATAGGACCGGTATGAGCACGCTGTGTTCATCACTTGGTTAAAGAGGTAAAGATGAAGCGATGGCATATACGTACTAGTCTCCTATCAGCCAACACTGCGAACGAGTGGGCTCGATTATGCCCCCAAGAGGCGGGCTCGGGGGCATAAATCCCGCCTCTCTTACGGACCTTCACGAAGGAATGGCCTTCACGGTTATGCCTCAGAGGTAGTCACATAAAGGAAGCAGATGGTGAAAGTTCTAGCTCGGTGCAAAGAAAACTTGCTGCGGTTAAATAAGTAGTGGTAGCAAAATTACTGCTTAAACAAAATCATGTGGGTCTTGTATTGATGGCTATTACTAAACAACCCACACTGTCGAGGCCGCTGGACTAGATCGCACGGAATGTAGCTTGATCTCGGACAGCGGCAGAGAACACGAACACGCGCAAATATATATATATATATATATATATATATATATAGTGGGTTGCAAAAAAATAGCAACACATGTTTTTGGTGATAATTTCGGCTGGATTTATTTGAATAGCTTTAAATTGCCCTTAAAGGGCATCATGTACATGATGAACCACGAGCATGGTGTTAATTTCGTTGCAATCTCACAATCGTTTCATACAACAAAAATGAGAAAACAGTGTTGCAAAATATTGCCAACAATAACGCCTTACGGAGTATTCGATTCTTAGCAGGGTTGTTTGACTTATTTGATACTACATACTCTTTTCTAGAAACGGGTTTTTCGTCCCTTCTTTTGAATCAAATCGTAAACTCGGTCTTTCATAGAGTTAATGAGCTATTATAAGAACGAAAGTGGAATATCAGACCATGCTTGCTGACCAGCTTCTCTGAGGTCCTACAAATTATCATATTGTCGATCATTTGCGTAAAAGATTTTCGATGGGATTCAGGTCTGGACTCAATGCCGGCCAGTCAAAAAGTGACACTCCTTGTTCTTGAAAAAAGGCTATAGTGCTAGTCGAGGTATAAATCGTGGCACTGCATTGTTGAAAAACTGCGTCAGGTCCCCTTTTCTAAAATGGGCTTCTAACTGGGAACCGACGATACGCTGGCACTTGTCGGAATTGTTTCGGCCCACAATCGCGACTAGATCAGACTTCCCATTATATGCAAACGCGCCCCAATATTTCACAGAACCACCACCGGCCACGCGTTTCGAGAATCATTTAAGTTCCTTCCGTAAGTCATGCCAATAGTACTGACAGCCATCAGGGCCATCGAAATTAAATCTCTTTTCGTCCGAGAAGACGATGTTTTTCCACTTGTTATCCCAAGTTTGGTATCTATGCGAAAACTCACGCCGTGCGACAATGTGTTTCGGTTGCAGTCGCGGAATAAGCTTCCTTTTCGCGTATCGCATATTTTTGTCAGAACTTAACACTCGCTACACTGTGGATTGGTGCACTGGCACTCCCAAAGTGGTGCTGACCCTGGAAGAAGACATTTGGTCATGAGTAGCCAACTGTATTATCCTACGCCGATCTCGAATAGTCAAACCTGTTATTTCTGCACCTTTGGTTCACTCCAGGGTGTACGAACCTGCTGATGGTGCTCTTATGCCGTCCTAATCTGGTTGCTATATCAGTTACTGTATGACCGAGTTCAGCATATGCCTCAATTCTTGTCTTTTTGTTATCCGAGAGATCCTTTGTACGACCCATGGTTTAAACATAAGCTTCGTCGTTAGTTAGAAACAACGACTGAGCTGTAGAATATTTTCCACCTATAGAACGATTGATTTAGCTCTGACATTTGATGCCCGGGAACGTACATGAGTTGTATCATTTACAAACAAGAGCCGTGTTGTTAGCTTGTTATTGTTGCTAATATTTTGCAATACTGTTTTTTTCACACATATTTGTATGAACCGATTGTGAAATTAACACCATACTTGTGGTTCGTCATGTACATCATGCTCTTAAAATTTTAAGCCATTCAAATAAATCAAGCCGGAATTATTACCAAAAAAACATGAGTTGCAAATTTTTTGCAACGCACTCTATATATATATATATATATATATACCAAAACAGTTCATCTGGGATTGTATATAGATTCGAGTTGAAGCTAGAACAGCGCTTGTAACCTCTAAGTACCGATGCTCGTGCCATGTTTTGTATGCGGAGTCAGCCTCTTAATCGAGGCAGCGTTTCTTTCACCACATCGATGCGTTCGTGAGGCAGACCTATTTACTTACTATTAATTACTATTACAAGTTTCAGCAGTTGCATTACTAATAATCATTTGCCGCTTAAGGATTTTAAATAAACGTTTGAGTTAAGAATTTTTATTATTAGCCGCAACCATTTAAACGATATATCGAGTGAGTGAAGAGGCAAAGAACAATCAGCTGACAGAAGATTTGGTTGAGGTGGTGTTGACTCGAAGTACTACAACTAAAAAACAAATGATTTATTTAATAAGTTTATAAACAGTGTGTACATATCTAGATCTTTAAAGTTATTTGTAAGGTCAGACCTGTTGTTGTGTGAGTTAGAAACTTACAGGGAGGAATACGTGTACCCTGGTGCTTAGGAACAATAATATTCGTGGCGCCCTAATGAATAAGCACCATTTATGGTCTTCGGGGCCATGAGTCTTAGGCAAGTCGGTGGCGGACTCTCGCATTGCGTAGGGAAGTCAATAAGCCGATCTGAATTCCGCCAGATGCGCTTCTGTAACGTCGATTCGTATAGCTAAACAGTATATGTACAGTATAGTTGTACAGCGTCCTTATTTAAATTGGTTTACCATTATGTCGCTGGCTTCTAGGTCTGAGTTTAAATTAAAAACAAAATGTTGTATAGAGTGATCGCATGTACCAGTTGGGGCAATTTCAGTATTTAATGGGGTTAGGGGGAAAATGAAGCTTGTATTACAGGGGAAGAACTTGGACTATCTAGACTACTGGAGTATCTTAGGGTGACAATGACTACAGGGGATGATTATTTAGAGGAAGAAGAGACATTACGGAAGAAGATTACGGAAGATTGCCGGTAAGGTGAAAGGGCATCTGGGGATTTAATAATATATAGTAACAAGGAATATGGAAGACCATGTATGTGCCGGGATTGACCTTTGCTAATATCTCTCTGGTCCACAGCGCGGGTTTAGGAAAGAAGTAAAAAACATTACAAAGAGTAGTGATAAATTTGTATTGAGTTGCCGTTTTATTTGCGCCAGGGATTTTTTGAGGGCGAAGCGGGGATGTCAATATTATATATACAAAGGAAAGTACAAAATAAGTTAAGATTTAGTATTAGGATTAAAAATGTCACAAATAGATTATGGATAAAATAGATGCAGCTGGTGAAGACGGCACTAAAGATTAAAACGACGTGGGACCGCAGAATAGAGTTCGCAGCTAGGGAAATTGGATACAATAGTCAGCAATAGCCAAGAGCGAAGGTATCGGAGAAAATGGTGAAATTGAGGGTAAAAAATGCATATACAGATAAATGGAAGTTGGCAACTGGGTTCCAGATCGAGTTTTGCAAGTGTATATGAAATGAAAAAGCGCGAAAGAGGCTGGGTAGAATGGGTATACGATAATTCAAGAGCAAGTGGGCTATTGGCAGATGCCAGGGCAGGGATGTTGGATACAAGGATACAAAGCTAAAAATAAAGTGAAGAAAAATATAGAATGCCGTGCTTGTGGGCTAGGGAAAGAGTTAATCGAACATATTGTAGAAGAATGTACAGCCTTGAGGGGAGCATAAATATATACCTGTCGGTGGCCCGAGACACCAAATGTTGGAATGGACCAGGCCGATATTACAATGAAGAGGTTGTTGGCAAATGCTTAGCAGGTATTGGAGGATACGTTGATTATTTGGATGCGTAGGTAACATATATGCTGCCGCTCTAAACGCCCCTGATATAAACAGGTGACATGTGTATTTAGGTATACATGCCAAGCGAATGATAAATAAATCAATCAATCAATGTACCCTGCGTCCACTTAAAATGGCCGCGTTCATTCGGAGCCTAAATCGCTTACAAACCCCATCAAATTATGCTTACTGATGGTCTTGAATGCCAGTTTAATAGACATCCCGTTAATACTGGTCGATGTTGTCATGTATTCGATAGATTATTATTCAACTACGCCTCACACAAAGTAATTCAATAGATTTTGGAAATTGACCTGTTAGGCGGTACCGAACTTTATTAAAGAACATGCTTAAATACCCCGCCAGCCACTTCTGTACCAACGTTTTTACCGGCAGCCTCACCGCATTGCTAAAAAACGTACGGCCTTTCGTTCGACGGAGTATATGTTTACGGTTGTACAGTAATTCATAGAACATACAAATAAGCTTCTCATTTTTTTTACGGTTTGACGCGTTTGAAAGAAAAGCGACATAATGTCTCCTTCACTTAACGGGACACTCAGTACCTCGACGTAGATTGGAAAGTTAGAAAGATTTAAAAAATCTTCTCCTACAATGGGAAGATTTTCTAGATCTCCAGCAAGCTAACGGTCGTTTCTACGATATTCGAAGGCGGTCTGCTGCTTCATGTCTAAAAAAATGTAGAAGCAAAAGGCACCGGCCAAGTCTATTGGCTTTATGAGTCTTAAAAGGATACGACCTGACGTTTATCACATAAAGCTAGGTACCTGATATCGGCAGAAAACTTCGGCTTATGGTTCCCAGAAAAGTATAAGTTGGCCTTCAGGGAGCCTATCGATGTGTGATGATCGTCAGAAATGCACGTTTGCACCGCTCGAAATAGTTGTAGAGTACTTACGTTAGACCACCTCTTGTTTTACTGTGTAGAAACCGGGTTTCGCATATTCAGCAGTTAAGAATGCAGCTGCAATTCCATACACTGTTCTCGTCACGGTCTAAAGAAAGCCAGCCAACCGTTGTATTAGGGATTTTCCCGCTCTCTTGTCTTCTCAGGCATTGATTATGCGCTTGCTAATATAGGTTTATGTATATATATATATATATATATATATATGTATATTTATGTATGTATATATATATATATACAAGACTTGCTGTTGTACAACCAAGCGGTCTAATGAAATTAGCGGGATAGCATTAGCGAGTTGCGCCGACAAGCATCGAAAAATTGATTATTCTTTGCGGCTTTATATTAGTGGTCTATATATATGCATGGCACGTACGTATATGTAGAAGCGTGACTCGCGCGCGCCGACGTTCCTAAATCTCGCCGCTATCCATTTTTATTGACAGATATGGCACCTCTGCTAAGATACGATAAAGCAAAGTTGTTTTCGCGATGCAAAGAGTACTCTAGCAGTACCCTACTAGGATAGCTGATCTACATTTCCCGGGTAGAAGCAATGTATATAGGCTTCGCGGAATCATATTGGCGGTATGTATCTATATAGATAAATACACGCCCACTGGGCAAGGACTCACCTGGCACACAATTGAACAATCACATATATGTACTTAATGGCATGCGGGCTTGGTCATGCGGTCAAAGACAAAATCAACATTTGACTGAAAATTGGCCTTAGCTTTACATAGTATAAAAGCGTGTAAAGACGCTGTATTCCACCAGGCTTGCGTCACGCACTATATGTAACTCTCTTTGAGTGACCAGCAATGTTGTCCTATTTGACGGTCTCCTGATGGAAACCTATTCATCTAACATTGGGCACAGACTATTGGTAGCTCTCAGCATTTTTGTTGGAAAACGCTTTGTCTCAATCTAAATGTTGTTGCCATGCTGTGAATGAATTGGGTTTGTGTGTGTTCACTTGGCCATCCGCCAATAAGAAGCTTTGGATGAGCCGCTGCCTTTCTTTTTCACGGAACGCCAAAGTAGTTCATAATAGTTCATAGATCCTGTCAGCCGGAAATTTTGACATCTTTTGCTGTAGATGGTTGCTAAGTTTCCTGAAAAAATGGACTGCAGATAAATCGGCAATTTAGTCCGGTGTTCTAAAGTTCTTTGATTTGGGTAGCTAGGCCGTCTAATATCGCAAGTGGCCAATACACTCATAAGAATGTTCAAAAGATCCAATAAGTTCGAAAATCGTTGTCGAGACAATTTTGTGTTTGCCAGAATGGAAGAACACCTTCACGTTGTTTGACAACAGGTTGGGTTTCATATGAAGTGCATCTATTTGATGAAAAACGCTTGGTCTACCCGCGTTGTTTACCACTCGAATCTTCAAATCTAGATTTGAGTGTGATTGTTTTGTTGTTAAGGCTAGTAAGTTCAGGAAGACGAAAGACATGGTAACGATGTTAGGCTTCGTGTTCGGGTAATCTTGTACTCACCTACCCTATTGCCTAACCGACCACTACTAAATTGTGTATTTTTGCGGCATGTCAAGGGGAGACTCAGTAAGCGTCTTGTGTCATTTCATAAAATCAAAACGTCAGTGGGGCTTTCAGTACAAGCAGCTCTATAGCTAGTTGATATAAAAACAGACCCTACAACTGCGTATGGGATTCAAGTGGCATGGCCTTCTCCTAGCCCGATGAACTTTGCTGATAAACTCAAAGCTGCATTTCTAAAACGCACTTAGGTATCTACAAAACAAGACGCAACTTGTCTATCTGATGGCTGGAACACTTGTCTTCACAGAATCTTTGCTGGGAAGCTACTATTTGCCTCGCACTGAGGTATTTTGTAAGCAGTACATTCAATATTGGGCGCGATGTCGAGCTATTCCTTTCCATAAGACCAGCGTGGAAATTCTCCCATATAGAAGCTTTTCATCTTACACTTCTTCTCTTGCTGAGGCACGATGTACTTATTAATGTTGCAATCAGCGGCGCACGACATTTAACTTGCTAAATGTAAACCGTATATTGTAACATAATACAATACCAGTTATTTGGTTACTAAGATACTTTGATGAACGATATAACAATGTAGTGCATGATCTCCGTGTTTGCAACGCCGGTAGATATGTGATGAGTAGGAAAATGCGGTACATTTAAATTTTACCAAATTTGCTATCGTTTCCATTGGTCTTTAAGAGAAAGTCAAGCGTCAGTTGAAAATATGCCAATAATTTAATACCTGCTACCCGCGTGTAAGGTACGTGAAGGACGATCGGAGCATGTTAGATTTTCTCCTGTTGGCGATTTGACGTCTTCAACGTGATTAGCCACTGATTGGAATTCATGCATGTGGGCGGATTATATCAACTGGATGTTTTGCGCCAAATCTGTATTTTACGTGCAGCTCAAAGACGTTTGAGCTGCATGTACCTTTTATACCGATACATATTCGCTTTCGTAAGTCATTATTCGTTCTAAATTGACTTAATACCCACTCATGCGCTTGAAAGAGCTTAACAAGGCGTATGATCGGTTCTGATGAACTCTTATCTCTCTAGTAGTATCAAACGGCACGACGGTATTTACTTTTTCCGACTCAGCCCCGCCGTCACCTTTTTGAATAGCAAATGTCGGTTGCTACCAGAGTCGCTGCAAGTCGAGGTACCGCAGTGACTTTGGGGACATTGAGGATCCAGCATTCATGTTTCTATTGATTTTAAGCTCATAAGATTATTGCCTCGTTTGCACGCGCTACTACATTGTATTATTGCTTGGCAATCACTTGCGATAGTTTCACTTTAATCGTTTTCCAACATGCGTTGTTCTTGTGTGAATGCCTGTGTACTTTCTGCGATCAAAAGTACCGTCTTACATTGAATACTTGCATGTTTAGTATCTCTAGAAAACGCTGATGCGTATTTTGGGAGTCTAATCTTCGTTTTGAAGGCAAAGCTTTTTTCATCATTGTCGGAGTTTAAAGACGTTTGCCTCTTTAGTTGAAACATTTTGACTACTGTTTTACTTGGCCGTAGTGGTCATTCTCTGACATACCCTGCCGAGTTAGCGACTAAGCAAATTGCTTTTTTGAGTAGATGATGAGGCAAAATCATGAAAGTCTCTTAGGGAATCACTACATGATCGATCCAAAGCTATCCTAGTCCTCGCGAAGAAAGGGAGTTATTTTACAATGCTGTACATTGTAAAACAGGAATCATTTGTCAACCAATTTTATGATGAAATAAATGTCAAGTCAAATTGGAATTCCACAAGATTTAGCACACATGGCCGCTCCTCTCAACGTCCTTAGATGTCGTGTTGCGGCAAAAGAACGCGCAGGCGCTTGCCGGGTTGGAACGTGAAGCATAACGTATGCAGCAAAATAAGTTAAGGCAGGTAGCCTTTACCGGCATCTAAACTTAAAATACCGTGCCAATAAAAATGCTTGAGATCTGCCACGTTTTTGGCTCAGGGTACAACGTTACCAATTTCTGCTGTCCGTGCTTATTGGAAAGTAATTATAAACAATAAAAATAATTTAATCATTATATACTTATCGGCGATTTTTTATAACTTGTTTGCAATCTTTTCCGGTTGATTGTGTGGCAATACAAGTGCAGCTAAATCAGCAATTAGTAGGCACATGAATGCACATCTATGTCGAAATTACCTGATTCCTCGCTTAGCACTCTCGGACAGAATTCGTAGCCCAGTTAGTTCGCCAATGCCATAATAGCTCGTGCAAACGACTTGTTGAGATGTCCAAGCAAGTTTGCCGCTTGGCCGTATTGGATTCGCGGACATGCGTGAATCGTGTATCAACAAGTTGTTCTTCCTAGCTTTTTTATTTATTTATTTATCGGCCTTAGCTTTTCGATGACGACTACGACCACGTCGTGTAAGTTCATTGGAATCAGCTTTTGATTTTGTCGCAGTTCAGTGCACCTGAATCAGCACATCTGTCTACATCATTGCTGTTTGTCTTGGCTTTTCGGATCTTCGGACTGCTCTAGGGCGTACGTGGCCACGTCACGTTTCGCCCGTTGTCGTTCTGCACTTGTTCGTGGCTATTCGTTGAAACCTCGCGCATCGGCGAGGTTTCCGTTCGTCTTTCTATTTGAAGCGATTCCTCTTTCTCTCTCTCGAGCAGTTCGACCGAGCGTGCCCGGCTGCAAGTGGTTGGCAGTCGGCCCTTTTGCTTGAATCGGGCCACGGTAAGGCGCTCTCGCTACCAATCATGCAGACATACCCCGATGAATAATTCCGCAGACTTTACTGGATGAACGGCAGAAACAGCAGAAAGCAGACGGGAAAACAGCAGCAGCAGCAGCGGCAGCGGCAGTAGGAACACTGAATCGACAGGAGCGCCAATGATGACGACGACGTCCGTTCCCCAGCACAAAGCACATAGCTGGCAGTGCCGGCGCCATTGATGACATCGACGACTTTACCGTAACAGGGCGGTCCGTCCGAACCTGGTGCTGGAGACCCAAATACGATGACCACCTTCAAGCAAGGACAGACAGCCGAGAGCTCCTCAGCATCATCTTTTTACCCGTCTTTCCCCCCCCCCCAGCCAACCGCCACGTACCCCACTAACATTCAAACCCCGGTAGCACCACGTCCGTCCCCCTCCTCTGCTCTCGCCCCATACTCGCTCTATCTCAACCCATACCATCCGGCGATGCAGTGGCCACCTTGACGCAGAACTGGAGCGGCGGGAACTCACACACAGAGCAGCGACTGCTGCTACTACTACTACTACTATATATTGCTGCTACGACAGGAGCGAGATGAGGCGGCGAGGTGAGGCCAACAGGCGGATATGAAAGAGGGTTGGTTGGTTGGGTGAGCAAAATTGAGTGCTTTCGGCTGCCAACTCGCTTGAATCGCTTTGCTGGATCGGGTGGTAGCTAACAGCTCCACTCGACCGACCACTACTCGAATTCCCATTAAAGCTTCGCCGGGCCTGAATCAACTTCAGTCGAGAGGTGCGTCCTCAAAAGGCGGTTAACTGAACAGTGTGCTAGCGGCAATGGCGGCAACGGCGGCGGCGAATCTGACGGCCGATGGTCGGTATTCGCTGCCGGCAAACGCCGACCATCAACTAGATAGAGATGCGGCGCGTAAACGTCCTCACAACGGACTCAACAACGTACAGACAGTATACTATCGTATGCAATTTATGTGCCCGCTGAAATAGCTTGTTATCGTAGCTGAGATCAGTATTGTAGTGCTAACAGCAACGGTAGAGCAACATTTCTGCTGAGAACCTCATGTTACGGTTGACACAATCATCAATGAGCATATACGTTATTTCGTGCTAACTCTGTATACAAGACTGTTCAATACCTATGTTTTTGTACTTTCGCGTGTTGTTTTCGAATGAAAAAAAATAAATACTAGGTGCAGAGTTTTTTTCTTCCATATATCCGCCTCGGTGGTTAGAGTAAACCTAGTAAGGCTATTGCGGATTTTTAATTGAGTAGTAATGGTTTTCACCAGTCTTGTAGCTAAACAAAGACTTTCACGTATGAAGGGAGCGTTTTATTGGTGACCTTACTTTGAGAATTATACACCTTCCATACATTTGTATATAGCTTTATCATTTTAGGCTCTGTTCGATACCGACACGCCTATTTGTCGCTGCCCATGCTGCAACTGATGCACACACAATTGCTTTTTCATTAATAAAGTTTTATGTACTAGGCGCCGGGCTAATTTCAACTAATTAAACATAAGTTTGGTAATTGTTCGTAAGAACATTTAGAGACAATATAATAATCCATTTGCCAAGCAACTTGTAGCTTGTAAATTACATTTGCAAGCAACAATCGTTTGGTAAAGATAAAGACACGCATACAAGCTTGTCTAGGATTTTGATTATCTAAAAATCGGATTTTATCATATATAAAGCATTTATAGATAACCCTCAACAGATAAAAACATATATAAAAATAAACATTTACTAAGCAAGTCGCCAGCACATGGTGAAGTACTCAGCACATTCACCATGTGCTGGGTAAGCGCGTTTCAGAAGCAATATCTACACCACTATATCCAAACGGCTGTACAGCTTTTTTGGAGAGCCAATATGCTGCCTCATAGTCAACATTGTTACCAATAATATGCATAACTACGGACATTCGTTTAGGGAAGTGTTTCTCTAGGTACATAATGTACGGCCTGTTTCCTCCTGTTAAAAATTTCGATACAAGTAGCAGCTGGTGCTTGAGCGGTTGACGTGTAATTCAAAAAACCTTGCCATGTGCAGGATCGATTCCTAATCGGGTAGAATTATTTTGTCTGCGCTGATCGTCAGTCTAAACATTAGCTGAGCATGGTCCTGCTGCTAAATGGCTTCGCTAGAAAAGTAGATACGATAATGTAATGGCATATAGAAGCCTCCTTCTAGGTAGTCTTACAAACATGTATGTCTAGAATCTTCTTCTCTCCACTCCCCAAATAGTATAATGCTTTTGAGATCCGCTTACTCGCCAAATTTATACCTGTTATCTACTAGGTCTTAGTGTTGTCTTTGAACTGCACAAGCGAACTTAATTGGCACAAGCGAGCGGCTTCCGACTTTTTGTATAGGTTGGCTACAGGATTTGTAGGGTGCAAGATCGCGGTATGAGCACCAACGCATCTAAGTACCGCAAAAGGCAAACAGAGCCAGTGGCTTTACTGTAGATGTTTCTGCGTAGTGACGTAAACGAAGCAAGCTATGCATAGACACGAAAGCAATAGTCTTTACTAGATACTAAAGCGGTCACCTACAACAGCAAAGGCTAAAGCAAAACGATTATAGTAGTAGCACAAATAAATGTTTTTCTTTCTACTAGAATACATAGCTTCTTCGTAGATCACGAGCTCATGACCCTTTCTCTCTCCATATATATATATATATATATATATATATATATATATATGTATATTTATATGTATATTTATATAAGTATACGGCGTGTATGCACTGTAGTTTAAAATTATGGCAGGTGACCTTCATCTCAGTGACTTACACTGTGACATCTGTGCTTGACGTACATATTCAGGTAGCTTCTTGCGAGGCCTGATAATCGCTTCTACAGCGCGCAAGAGCATGTCAACGTCTTTACTACGCGCAATGACTTCCGGGACTGAAAGACGTGATGGCAGAGGGCCTTTTAGTGGCATAACAGTAAAAAAAAATAGTGATGTGTAATAAATAACGACCCAACAGAGGCAATAGCCGGAGGCAAAAAGAGCTTTATTGCTGAATGTGAAGACACGTTTCCAGGCGAAGGGATAGTGTTCCGATCGAAGGTCAGCTGATGAGATTGAGGCGAGAACCAACAGTAGAGTGCTGTTGCTACCTACTGGGAAAGGTGCTTATTTGGCACTTTCTGTACAGCAAAACGTAAGATGACTAGCTTTGACAGCTGATCTGATCCGCAAGGTGTGCAACCGAATGAAAGCCGCTCGTTAATGCATTTCGCATCGACGCATCAAGTCAAGTAGTAATAGTGGCCTCTCATGTCGAAAGGCATTTGAGTGAGTGGTGAGAGTGTGGACGCCTGGTGCATGCCATTAGGCTGAGCGGGACTATGTTACAATTGAAATGCGTAGGCAGCGGCTCGAAAACAGATAGACTGCTCGACACTCTCAAACAGCTCGGGCTGCCCTGTTCTGTCGTGTGTTAGTCTTTAGTGCATTAATAACTGATAAATGAACTATTTGTATATTGTACGCTCCGCCCCAGACTATGCAGCAAACATACAGGTGGGGCTCAATTAGGGCTTTGTACTACGCGGCGAGGATGGCCACCTAAGGCACACACTGTCGAAGGAGCGCCAGCGGGGACATTTTACGTTGAACAAGGTTAGCTTGATAAGCCCACGTCATTCTTTCATAACAGGGCAAAAACAGGCGTGACATTTAAGACCAGAACCATTCATGAGCAAATCGCACCAATATGACGCTGTAAAGAAGTGTCCGCTGTGCGGAGCAAAACGTTCGCGTTGATTACCATCGAACGGCAGTATCAAGAGAGCTAGGAATAAATTGAACACGTAGCGTGCATATCTGGTAGCACGCATGCCAGGAAGACATGCAACGCTGCTGAAGGCAGCATTTATTGATAGGTAATATACACGTTTTCATGCTATGAACATGACTCAAATATGCCGTAAGTGCCGTGCACATATATAGTTATATTGAGTGTAACTAATGAGCAGGTGAGGACTCATAACCGATCTCTGAGGTTTACCCGACCTCGTGGACCGTCCACCCGGATTATCTGACCACTCAGATCCGAGTGGGATTAGCGCCGAGCGGGCTAATCCAGGCCGATGACTTTAAGTATCGTCAAAAGAACGTCAAGATAGGCGCAGCCAAACGCCTGGCTGATTTTCACAGCCTTGACGAAGCATGCGTTATCATGCTCAACTCCTTTGTATCCTCTCAGTATACGTTGGTATATAAAAGCATTAGCTCTTTAGGTATTACAATTCTATAATTCAGTTCAGACCGTCTGGCCCTGAAGCCAAACTAGCGCGAGGATAGAAAATAAATGCCGTCTACATGGACAGATACCTCTAGGAGAGGATTAAACCAGCTAACTCAATGCATTTTGTACGCGTAGCAGGTGGCGTTGCAAGGTCGTTATGGTGTCTTTCCGTCGGGGCATTTAGACCTTAAAGCGTATTTCACAAACCGCGCTGAAAGCGTCCAACCTTGGCGCACTAGGTTGCAGATCGTGCCGGGTTGCAAAAATGTCCCTACGCTAATCGATATATATATATATATATATATATATTACTGAATGGTTTTATGGAAGCTGTTGGATGATATGGTGAACATGTACTGAGTCGTTAAGGACTGGAGCTACGGTCGGTTGGCATATAGCGGTCGCAGAAGCACGGTTCGCCCTTGTATGGTTTGTTTTTGACAGAAGGTTAGCCGCGATGACGAACTGCTCTTGGCCCATTCAAAGCACTGACGCATTGTTTTAGACTGAACGTCAAACTTAGACGCTTTGCGCTGCAGCCACCAATAGCCTGACAGGCCGCGACGTGCTTTTAGTTGCATTCTAGTTGTTTTTGAAAATAAAGACCGCCATTATCGTACGCGCTATCCTGTTTTCAGGCTTGTCGTCGCAATTGTTTTCATTTTTCAGACATTGGTTAGAAGTTTAATAAAATCGTTTTGTGTCGCGCGACCACGTGCGTACCGCCAACCTAGCGGCATAGGGCTAACGTCGTTGAGAGAGCACCAGCTCGGTTATAAGTGCAGAACAGACGTTCTTTACTTAGCAGCGCTCTGGAAAACTCTACGTTGCAGCGCAACCTGAAACAAGCAAAGTTTAACTTCAAACTTCAGCGAAAACGAGGGTATATTTTAAAGCAGTTTGCTTCGAGGTCGGGTGATATAGGCGTCTTCAATGTGTCAGGTCATATAATGCTGTTGCTCCGCTTTCTCCGTGATGATGATAAACCGACTAGCGTTCTCAACGGTGAGGCTTGACGAAAGCTATTCATTTACCCTCTCCCACATGATTCGGGTGGTTCTCGCCGCTCTCGATTCATGATGGGAACCTTATCCTAGGTGTCTTATAGCCATAACGGCGGGGAAGAGTGACGATCGCATCATACTTGTATACCAGTGTAGTATAGTATCACAAAGTGTTCGCGTTTTCGTTTGCCTTTGAGCCAGGAACAGTCAGTCAGTGCCAGGTATGGGTCCGCGGCAGATAGCGTAACTACTGTCTAGGAGTATGGTTCTTCGATAATGGTTGCGGCGGCGTTATCGTCCTTCTGTCATGAGAACAATGTAGGCTGTCTGTCAAGCGCACATACCTTTTGTTCACTGCACTGCTTTACAGCCATACAGTAAACAGACAAACGGGTGTATTCTCGGCACCGGGATAAGCAAATGCGAAGTTGACGGATGGTGAGTGAACTCTGTATGGTGTGGTGGCCAGTGAACTACTAGTGTAAACTCGGCCGGCGCATTGGCTTTGACGGGGCTTGCTGAACTCCAGCTGGCACAAATCTCACCGTCTAGTCAAATCATACAATAGAATATCGCCCTGTAGACCATAGTTAGGGTCGACCACCACTAGACTGGTGACTCTAGTTTTCAGTTACGACAATGCAGCACATGTGTGAACTCTTACGGACTTGCGTCCTCTGAATACATACAAAATAGGGGAGTAGAAGCGCTTTAACGAAAGGATGGTGCAGTATCATTCGCTGTGAAAGGTATTTGTCGTTGACTGAATCAAACCCGCAGATAGTTTTGTCGGATAGAAACCCGTTACTACTAGGGTCGCCTGCCATCTTTCCGACCGCCCGTTCCCTTAGCCGACGTACGTATACATAATCATGAAATAACGGCGTCACAAGAAGGACGCAAATAACAGTTGATTCAGTATTTTTAGAAAAAAATATCAAAGAACGAAGCACTGTGAATAATGCTATTGTGCTAAGCTTTATATGTAGATAGATCGAGATGGCACTACGCGGATGTCCCAAAACATGCATCTGCTTGTATGTGTGGGTTTTTCCCAAGCAGGCTTAATAAAAAGGAATTAATTGAACCGTGCGCCATCGATGCGCCACCAATTATCTTTTTCTGTAAACCCAAATAAGTGATAATTTCAATTTGTATTTAGGCACCTTTAGTTTAGTTTGTCAAAACACTGAGGATATGGCTTCTTTGCCGCCGCACAGACAAAGCCGCACAAATATTCGGTACTGGTCAAAATGTTTTAGGAAGCTCGATACCTGTAAATTTTATTTTTAATCGCCTAAATAAATTTAATATTATCCTAAAGCCAAGCAATATCGGTTGACATTGCACTAAGCACCTAGGGTGAAAACCACATTGGCTGGCGTTATACCCCGACACGCACAAACACACTATCAACCTTGTTCTCTTAAAAACTAGCCGCTTGCGCATTTTTTGTCGCTCATACGTAGCATTAGCATAATATGTACATAGCATATGAAACCTCGGCACATTACAGCAGAATCTCATAAGTTTTAGAGTTTCAAGTTTTAGAGTTAAGAGAGTTTCAAACTGGTAAAAGCATATTTCGAATGAGTTTGTTAGTGTGTACTCGTACAAGTCAAAACACTATAACTACTACATTCAGCAGTAAATCAATAGAATTGACGGAAGACAAATCATAAAATAAACTTTTCGGGCTGACTTTCAGCCTAGGTTTAACGTCCACGGGACTGCTGTTCGCATGGCTTCATAGACAGACCCCCCACAAATACAAATGTGCAACGGTAGGGCTCAAACCCGCGCACCTATGTGTCACCTCCGGTCGCGAGGCGCAGGCGAATGCATTACGCCGACACGGAAGGCAAATAAGAGCGGACAGAAATGCATTATGTCAATGCATGTGCGGCTAGACACTAGTGCACGCTGAATGATGCCAATTGCGCTGTCATCATCAATCTGTGATGTTTACGATTCTCGATATCTATTTGGCCTCGTTCTCTGATATTGACAAACGAAGACATCTCGTCTACGCCGACGTGAAAGATCGGAAAACGGCTAAGCATCAAGCGTTTCGAGCGTTCGGCGTACATCCTTTGGTGTGAGCCCCTCGTTTCTAGAAACTCTTCGCGGTTCCTCACCTCATCAATGCCACGAGCACAGAATCCCACGCCAGTGGCTTTTCCGGACGTAAAAATGCAGGACTGTAGTCTGTATGCGGAGATTTGTATAGTGTGCCCAGTATCCGTCGTAGTTCATCGCCACGCCATAATGGCAATGAATGCATAGCGAGGAGAAGGCAGCTGGTGCTCCAGTCGGCGCAGTGATGAGGAGGCCAAATTGATGGTCAGACGACATTACGTGGTTTTGCATAAGCGGCATGTGAACGAACATAGTGTTTGCTTTCTGTCTTACTCGCCCACCCGGTCGTTTTGCACCTCCTCGGCACTCCTGTGCCGGAGGCAGGCGGCTGCAATAACGTAACGACATTATCACCGAAAGAAGCGGCGTTTTTAGCTTATCTGGTGACGGCGTCGTCGTCGTTGTTGTTGTTGTCGTCGTCGTCTACACGTCAATGTTGTTGTCGTTGGGGTTGTTAGGTACGCCGCAGGTTGCTGTCCGCTTCTTCGTTTCGGTGTCCTATGCACGCTGCATGTATGAATATATCTCCCTTTATGTAGATATGCATGTATGTGTGTGTGTATATAGCTATGCATGTATGTATGTATATAGCTATGCATGTATGTATGTATGTGGCTATGCATGTATGTATGTAGCTATGCATGTATGTATGTAGCTATGCATGTATGTATGTATGTAGCTATGCATGTATGTATGTAAGGAAGCTGTGCATGTATGTATGTATGTAGCTATGAATGTACGCATGTGTGTGTGTATATATGCATGCACGCGTTCGGCTGGTGGTCCACCTAGTTGCACGCCATAAGCATCGCGGGATGCGACCGTCGTCTTCCGTGCATCCGTTTGTCCGTGTGGCTGCGCCTTGCGCGTTCAGCTAATGACTATGAGGCACGCTGTAACGACGCGCCGTAACTAAAGGCTGCACACATCGCGGCAGGTGGGCGCACGCGTGTTCAGCCATCATCTGTCGGGGGGTTGGGGGATCGGGGGGTCGGGGAATCGGGCGTTGGGGTGGTTATCGCAACTCGCAGCCGATTATGCCAACAACGATGCCGAGAGCCAGCAGCGGTCGAGCTGCTACTACTCTCTGTGCGGCGGTAGCGGGGGCTGCTTCATTTTGCTGCCTGCTAGCATTCCAGGCTGGCAGGCACGCCGACCGGCCGGTCGGGAAGCAGGCGCATGAAGCCGCCTTAACGTCTTGACATTCGCATATCCTGCTGAGATTTGCCGCCAAATGGATCGGTTCGCCGCGCGTCGACCCCGGCGGGACAATTAGCGTCTCTTGTCTCTGATCTTTTGTCGTTCGGATGCTCTTCCCGCAGAAACCTTCGGAAATCTTTCGGTACGAACTTCGGCCGACAATTGCTAGTCGTTGCGCCACTAAGCGCCCGCTGATCTTATTCCTTTCAAGTACAAATAACCCCTTTAAGCATGATTCTCATCATCGCCCGACTAACATCGCACAGATCTCAACTCGGGGCTAATAATCCGGGTCTGAATCGGGTGCAACAACGCGTTCTTGTCCTTCCGACGTGACGGCAGGGCAACCGAAAACGGAAAACGGTCTGTGTACATATTTGTACAGCTGCAGATCACCCTGGTTGCAAGATAAGCTTTAGCAACTAACAGTCAGTCTGCCGAGAAGAAACAATACGCCCGACTGAATGCAATGCATTATTCTGGATTGTTTTGGATTAACGTTATACTGTGATTGAGTTTTGAAAAGTGTATAGACAATTTACAATAGACAACACAAACGGTAACTAAACACATAGATGTGTATACACACAATTATATTTTCGGGGAAAAAAACAATGTGTTTCTTTTTGTGACAATAGCAAATACCGACGACGTGTAGCTATTATTATCTGACAGTTTTATGGTAAACTAACTAACGAACGAAAGGTATGAAACAAACGAAATAAGGGCTAGTCTCCTAGCAGGGGTTCCAGCATCTTGTCGTTGGTGGCCTAAGACAGTAGATGTGAGTGAACGCGTCGTTCGTATACGTACTCACGTCGATGTACTACTTTGCGACGTTCGTCGTACTCCCACAGTAGAAGCATCGTCGCGAGGACGATGCTTACTCTACTGTGGCAGAGGCGGTGGTGCAGCATTAGCTGCTGCAAGTATAATCCGTTCGGAGAACTTCTTATTTGATAGTCATCGACATCGCTCACCCGCATTTCGTTCGAGGATGCAGGCTGTAAAATGTTCTGTTGTAAAGTGACGTTGACGGGGTGCAAGTCGCGCTACCGGTGCGACTACGCGTGGGTGGTACGAGAGCCGGGGAGGTGCGCTTCTGACTCGTTCAGTGTACGCTGATGTGCACTCTATAGCCTTGCATGTACATGTAGCCAAATACGGCGCCCTTTGAGTAATTGCCACAGACAATCCTCTTAAGAGATCACTGAAATACAGCACGAGCGTCTGCGCCTCAAACATCCGGTGAAAGGTCTGGCTATCACCGTTCTCCAATGAGCAGCTACATGCGATAGATGCATTTTGACTCACAGCGTCGAAAAAGCCAGTTGCAACCAAGGCATATACATATATATATATATATATGCGTGAAAGGATTTTGACCGAGCCCTCTAAGAGCTTTCCAGGTGAACAGCGTTTATTCCTTCGACCTTACCACCGTCTGATGAGCGTCTGATGGGACTTAGTGACAGCAATTAGCACAGACCTAGAAGATTAGCACGTCTTTGCCGACACTAGAGGGTTGCCTTTAATAGCAGCAATGTGAGATCCTACCAATACGTAACGGTGAGATTAGCATTTATTCTAATGCAGGAACAAACGTCGGTGTGCTCCGGGGGGTAATATATGTATATATATATATATATATATATATATGCCACCAAAGCCTGGATTGCGTTCCCATTGCGTATTACTCCCTATTGCGATAGTTTTACCTTGAGATTTAGGTACTCACGCATAAAAATGTACGTGCATACAGTTTAATGTGTGCTTACTTGAAGAAACAAAATTGTGTGATAATATCACCGTTGTTAAGAAGCTTTTACCGGCTGAACATAATCTGACCGGAAAGACGGAAACAAGGGTTTCCGTGAGCGTGAACATTTTACCGTGAACAGTGTGTGCCGGCTACGTGAACTCCTTGAGACCATCCTATTGACGTGTTTCTAAATATTGTGTTTTTGTGGCCAATACTCTTGAGTGATCGCTACAGTGTCTAGTGTGTGGTCGTAGGACTACATCTCGTTATTTCTTGCGACAGGCGTTTGTGTAGTTTGGATACGTAGCCTACTGTTCAATCGGATGTCGTGCCAACGAAAATGGACGGCGAGAAGGTTGACTGAACTCATCGCCGAGCGAGAAGAGGGCCTTAGCTGCGCCTGCCATTGGTGTGTCAGCGGTAGCCTAGCCTTGGTATTGCTTAATCAGATCGACGAGATCTGCCCGCAGGAGGAAATTTGCCTGGAAGAAAATGTCTCGTACTAAAGTAAAGATAACTGGAGGAAAATGTCTCGTACTAGAGTAAAGATGTCTGGAAGAAAATGTCGCGTACTAGAGTAAAGATGACTGAAAGAAAATGTCGCGTACTAGAGTAAAGATGACTGGAAAAATATCTCGTAGTAGCGTAAAGATGGCTGGAAAAAAATGTCCCGTACTAGAGTAAAGATGGTTGGAAAAAAAATTCTCAAACTAGAGTAAATATGACAGGAAGAAAATGTCTCGTACTAGATAGAGCGCCGGTAGTCCGGCCTCGTCGGCCTTTTCGGCAACTCATCTCGCAGTGATATATCCAGGCGACTTTACGGCGACTTGCAGCCAGTCCGATTACCATCACCGGCCATCGTATGTGGCTGAGCGCTTGTGTATGAAATGGGTTTGTTTTTGGCGTAAGTGAAGCGAATCGGCAACGAGACCGAGGATGCAAATGGTAGAGGGACACACGCTAATGCAAACAAGACAAACCGAAGGAGAAAGAGAGACAGCAGGTCGCATAGCTGCACAAATGAGTAAAACGTTTGCTCACCCGATGCTGCTTGATGTGACTTGGTAATACAGTGTTTACTGCTTTGGTCTTCGCCACTGTACTTTACCGGAGCGTTTCAGCGGTGCGTTCGTTGGTGGGCGGCCCATTACATCCACCCGCATTTAATACGCGGAGGAGGTGAGTGTGCCGGGTAATTAATTACCTGGGCCTGCTCATTCACTTTTTACATGATGAAAACCATATACGCTTCTAGCTAGTCCTTACTGCTAGCGTCTGTCTTCTACGTTGATTACTGCACCGCCTAACGCAGGCAATTCGAAACTGCCCAAGCTCTTGTTCCACCTCTTCGAGAACAGAACAGTGCCAGCAGCCCCACGCTCGTCCAGATAAGCCCTCTGTGATATTTGCAATCGTAATTGCCTATTCGCTTTCCCGCGTCACAATCTGAACAGTTTCTCTCTAGGTACGTATATCAATTTAGATGTGTATATATATATATATATATATATATATATATATATATATATGTATATATATATAGATGTATATATATATATATATATATCTTGTAGCTAGACTTTGACGACTTAATCGTAGACTAACGGTAACCCTCATGGAGCTTCTGATAGTCGACCTTGAGCCGCGTACATAACTTTATAGACGATCTTGATTCGTTAATGTTAATTGTGCCGCCACGTGTTATCATTCGCTCTGACTAGTGGTGGTGTTTGACATATCGTGGAAGACGTATGTTGTGTAGTGCTTATACTTTGCTCCGGTATAACTTCTTTGTGGCTCGCTCTGGGCGGCCACAAAGTTCGAAACCGACACTTTGCTGTCTGCTGCCATCTCTACCTGTGGCTTTACTACCTGTAATTCTCCTCCAACCGGACATGCTGTAATCTATACCACACCTTTTCGGTGGTCTGTCTCATCTGAATATGGCGTCGTTTAAGCAGCGTATCGTTAGATAAGCGTGGACAAGCAGATGTTGTATTCCTAATACTTTCTTGATATAACCAGTCATTACCTTCACTTTAGTTGGTTGTTCCTGCAGACCTGCAGTCAATCCTATCGCCTCGCTGAGTGAAAAGTCTACAGCGGTTGTGAAGTGAGTGGCTTGGCTGATTTTGTCGTGTTGAGCTGAGCAAAGCTGGATCTCGTAGAAAGCGCTGTAGAAACGATCCAGCCGGACGGAATCGTGCCTCCAGACTCAGACGGCTGGTTACGTAAGCGAAGGATAAACTAACATATACCACCTTGTACAGTGTTACAGTCTATACGACCATGAACAGTGTTGCACTTTATACTACTTTGAGTTGTAGGATACTTGTACTCTACAGGTTACTTGGACTGCCATCAGCCTTCGTTACTAGAACACTGGAATTGAATGGCCGCATTCACTGTGTTGAATGAACAGGTTCAATCATCATCATGGTTTTGTCTAGCATTTCTAGTAGTTCTTTCTCGACACGTTTAGCGCATGAAGTGCCGTACGTTGTTCAAAGCATACTGAATTCAGTTCACTTCTGAAGGTATGAACCAAACGACTTCCGCTCACACAACGCTCCTGGCGACTTGGAAATATACTGTTTACCGCTTATTGCTCCACGCCACTCTACTGTACAACATTGTAGCTGTGGGTTCTATGCCGGTAGGCTTTTGATGCTGTATTTCCGCCTATTGCGTCCATCCGCATCGAATACGTAAAACGGGTAGTTCTACCGGGCCATTTCCGGTAGCCTATGGCTTTTCTTCTTTTTGCCTGATGTAATACCACATAAGCATTTCTAGCTCTCTACAGCTAGCGTTCTACTTTGATCAGCGTTCCGGCGGCAGCTCGTTAACGCGACGAATTTGAATCTTCTCAAGCTCTGCCTGCCATAACTCTGCGAGAGATACGACCGTGGCACGCCGGATTCAGCGATCTTTCCAAACCAACCAGAGCAAGTCTATGCAGCGGTATTTGCGTTTCAAAGCGTTACTTTTTAATCTAATCAAATCAGCCCACATGATTAGAACAACATCTAATTTTTTTTATGAGACGACGATAAATCTCCTTTCAGGCCTGGCGGGATAATGATTATAGCAAATCACTAAGTAGGCTTTCCTTCTCTGGCGAAATTACATAGAAGCAGCTTAGAGGTGCAATATGCCCCTTCTCGACGAAATAGGTTAAGGCCGAGTTAGTTCACTGCTAATCACTTCGTGTTTGTTGCCGGTATGACGTAAGCTGGCTACATTAACCCCACAATAACGCGGGGTTAATGTAGCCACTAAGCCGCCACTAAGCGTTAGTCCTTTAAAAAGAAATACCCGCGAGTCGCGCGAGAGACACCTTAAGAAAGAAGAATCTCATTTATAAATTTTGCAAATTTCGGCAGGGTTGATGTGAGGAAAATAAAATATTATGTGTGCCGCTATACCTTTCAAGCGCAGACGTCAACAATCGAAAACAATGAATATCTTTGGTGCAAGTTTACTTGATCAAATCATGTAAATAATAACCTTCAACCGGGCTATTCGTTTCTATCAGGCCACAGTAACCGTTTTGTTAATTCGTCTGCCCGTTACACTCCAACCTTTCTCTAAACAATAACACGTGGTAAAATAACGTTGTTTTTGTTTTAATAGCAAGAAATGAAAGAACGTTTTTTATTAATGAAATTCTCGTTGTCAGGGCAATCATGTCAATAAAATATTTTCTGCATTTGATTTGTCAATAAAATGACAATGTCTTCTGCAAGGTTATAAATTATGCAACGTTCAGAAGAAATAATGTCGAGAAATGCCGCAGAAACACCGTACACTGGTAATAAAGAGCCACCAACTCCTGTTCATGTTTCCTCACCAAAACCAGACACCCTAGCGTTCAGTACACTATTATGCCCGAAGAAACGGCGACATCCATGACTGACGAAATAATCTTTTTAGACAAAGATCTGCGCGTCCGTCCCAGACTCGCGTTTACTCTAGAGCACGACAGTAAACGACCATAGTCAGCCCAGTTTCGTATATATTCGTAGCGAGACCATCTAGCAATCGGATAGTTTTATTTCAGCAACAACTCAAGTCACAGTCATAACGTTACGCCCTTTGGCATGCGCATGCCAAACTATGAGCCACACTCAACAAGAATAACCAATATAATACTTACTTTGTCCTTTCCTTTCATTTCCTTTCAGGAAGGCGATTCTTCGACGGGTCGCAAGGCAGTGCCAACTTGAAACGCGTCCACACAACATGTCTACGACGGCGACAATCGTGTGACGCGGCACGCCGATTGCTCAAGCGCAACTAATTGCGTGCCATGTTCGCCGCGGATTCGGATGCAGGACATGCGACTCGCTAAGGCGGTCAACCGCCCAATCGGTCTCGATCGTCAGAGTGGTCGACATTTGGCCGATGATCGACGTCGAAACGGCTGGCACGGTACCGCCGTAAGCCCCGAGCGGCAATACTTCGTTCTTGCACCCTTCGCTCTCGATACTTCAGTGTCAGTGTCAACAAAAGCAACAACGACACATAGTAGTTCTCATGACATTCATCATTGGGCCATTAGGACGCCGACGCTATGGCCGCAGTTGCTGCTATGGCCCCGTGATTTGTGCTGTACGGTGGTGATTCGAGTTACGTCGCCCCCTTCTTTTTCGAGATCGTCGGCAACATCATCATCATCATCGTCGTCGTCGTCGTTGTCGTCATGGATGCGGGCATCGGACTGCCGTATGGATGCGTCCTCACTGTTGTTGTTGTCGCTGTCGCTGTCGCTGCCGGTACCGTCTTCGGCAAGGCCAGCTAGTTGCCAACTGCGGCGACTTCGGCGTCGCTCGTGTTGCAACACCTGTGCAACAACCGCGCAAAAACGACGACAACGACGACGTCTCGCGTTCTCTCGGCGGCCCGTCTCCATCCCGACAGAGCCACGCCAGAGTCCCAATTACTGGCTGGCGGCTGACGAGCCGCCAGCGTTTGTTGCGCTTCAACGCAAAGTGATCTGTGGCCGCCGAACAGTTAGAACGGGCCCGTTTTAGCGGAGCGAATATACACACTGCTCGTAATTGCGTAACCTGTCGCTCGTTCGCCTAGTCAATTCGAATGAACAAACACACACATACGATTAGCACGTTTTGTTCTGCTTATGTGTGTTATACTATTGCGCCTACGATTGCCGCCGCTTTTATCATCACGCTGCTGAGTTGTTCAAACGGCAGAATCTTAGTGCCAGCCTTGAGAGGGCTACCTCAAAATCGCTAGTCTAGTAGTGCATCGCTCCCGCTTGTTCCTCATTTTTCTTACAATTCATTTTTTCATCGTTTATTTATCGCTGCGTCCAGATCGTTTGAATCGTCCAGAACAGAGGGCGCTGCTCCGTAGAACATTGCGACGCCTCATCGACAACAAATTGACCCAGCAATCCAACAAAGTATGTGGTGAATAAACTCGTGTTGTCTTCGTAGCAGAGAGGGACGAACGTGCAAAAATGCTGAACGTAGACATGAAGGACACTGCTAAAATGGAGATCCGGCATTTATCAGCATGGAGAAGGTCTTCGCTTAGTTTGTTGCTAAAGCTGTTTTGCGTCTTCCTCTCATTCGTCCAAGGTAAGTGGTACCTACGGAGTAGCACAAATAGTTGCTATTCGAATGTAATTAAAATGTTACTAGAGCAGCCGCCAAATAATATTGTTATACATTATGTTATACATTATGAATTATTTTTTACACTGTGTAGCTTCTCTCTTTAGTGTAAGATTTTTCATTCAATCAATTTATTATTACGCAGTAACTATATGTACTTATTTAACAGTTATGTTATGTCTATGCTGCATGCGCGTTTTAGACACTGCGCTTATAAATTCGGATCTACTCCATATTTGTTCCATAAATGCCCGCTATGTCGTTCAGATTTAAGTGTACATATAGTTTAGATTTTGCACAGACAAAGGCACGTGTATCTGCATTAAAAAAAACAATTAGTCCTACTAGTAATTATTAAGACTTCTCATTATTATTATTATTTTATTATTATTATTATTATTATTATTATTATTATTATTATTATTATTATTATTATTATTATTATTATCATACCTGCCAATTTGTGCAAAGGTGAACAACGTTGGATAGAAAAATAAAAATGTTGTCTTGTAAAAAGTGGTTATGGGTTAGGCAGGGATGTGAGGCTGTGCTTTTTTGGCACGACAGCCGTGTGCTTCTATTCTAGTAGCTTGTGAGGGAGTGGAGAAAATGATCTTTCGCACGTTCACTTTGGTCAGACAGTCTCAAATTTGGCCCGGGCGATGTTATAGTCGCGGTTAATACCCACTAAAGCGCCCTTCAGTCTCTGTGCAGCATACGTTCGAAGCTATCTTCTCCAGGTAATGACTTCGGGCGTAGCCAGTTGGTCGGCTTTATTATAGTCTTGTGGGTGTGAGTTATTTTGAGTTGTCTTCTCAATGATTGTCTCTACTGTTCTTCGTCGATGCACATGCCCTTTAGTTTTCATTACGTCTCGTGTATACATACTTTACTACGAGAAGAGTCTCCTATCTATTAGTTTTTAGATTCTAACATTCGTTTTACCATCTCGTCCGGCGTCAGTGAGCGCCCGGCCGCAGCCTTCAAGTAATCTGCCTCTTCTGTCCTTCGTTGCGTTGGAGCGAAAGACAGTGTGTTCAGCATTACCTTCCGCAACGTTGTACCGTGCGAGAGGCAGGGAGCTGTGCCTTGTTCATCCGACAGAGATCATGTCAAAAGCAACCTTGGTTGTGATTACTTGCATCAGAGCGGATATCGTATCCGATAGCTAGTTCGTCTAGCCACACCTTCTCCTGTACCATGGGCTAATGTCTGGTATCAGCCGTCTTGTTCATTACGCCATCGCCTTACAGTAGCCTTACATTCTCGCTGCAGGGCATCTAGCATATGAGCTACTGGTGCTATTTAGTGCGTGTGCAACTGGTGCTATTTAGTGCGTCGGTCTTCACGTATCACATGTTTCTATCTTTCTCGCCCTCTCTCTCCTTTGCCAGGTATGACAATGCCTCTTCATTTGGCGTTGTGTGCGCTTCAGGTGTGCTTTGAGAGTTACGCCTTTACATTTAAGCGTAGGTCCACCCATAAAAAACAATGAAGTCAGGCACAGTGGCCAATGAACGCCGGCTACTGGGGTTCTCTTATTGCATTTATAAGAGGGTTTCTGTCCAACATGGGGGACTAGACATTTGGGAGTTGGAACAGGCCCACACGCAAAGCACTAGCGTATAAGCCAATACGCTAGTCCATATGTTTCATCAGCCTAATAGACTGAAATTTTTCTTACACATGCTTACATAAACAATGCTTGCGTTCACGCGTTAGGCTGGTTTTGTTTATATCTAGCTGACAGACAATTTAATTTGGTTCGGAAGCACACGTCGTGCTATTCCAGAGTGCCACATAGCTCGTCCCTAGACACACCCTTAAACATATGATTTGTACTTAGCTTATGTGTCCAGATCCGTATTTTGCGCACTACTTATAAAACGTGTACTGATTATATCAAATCCATATTTAGATGGAAACGACAGAGGGGAGATTTAAACTAACTATTGGCTACGTATCTGACTGGTGCGTCATAGATATTTTCTTGCCGATTTGTGTTTGTTGGTTTAAAAATAAAAGCGATTCAAGCTGCTCCTAGGCTCGGGTGTTCCCAAGTCCTGGGTGCCATGTTCGATTGCGATTTAAAACTTTAAAGACACATGATTGAAACAGCACTTCAAGCTTAGCGCCTATGCAATTTTACAATGTGTGTTTTTGTAGGTAGTATACGTAACACCAAGTCTTATACCAAACTAGCTTATGCTTCGGTTGCATTAAATAAAACCTATTGCTCCCACACCTTAAAGCTTTTCTGCAATACGGATGTCTCATCATTTCAACAAGTGCAGGCCCGCTTCATAAAGCTGGTTGCTGCTTGCTACAATATACATATACATATATATATATTCTCGAAGCCCGCAACTGGATGCTGGTTGGCTTCTACGGTCGCTGTCGTCAGTGCCCAAGAAATGTTGCTTTTTGGCTCTCCCGCGGGTGCCCAAGCTTTCTCTGGGTGAAGCTGTTATTGTTGTCTTTCTCGTTTGTGTGGCGGTTCTGGCCGATACACTTGAGTGTTCCATATTCCGAGGGAGGGAGTTTTCAACGACGGTCGGACTTGCATCGTCGCCTAACCAGCGGCAAACATTTGCGCTATCCACTTCATGTCGAAACCGGTCGCTTGCTGTCGGCTGCATCCTATGGGTCTGTGTTCGCAATCAAACTGAGTTGACATTGTTTCGTAGTTGCCGCTGGTGTACCCTGCTTTTGCTATCTCTCCATACATACTATTGCTCTCCAAAGCGATTCGGCTACAACACACAAAGCCGGCCGTCCGGGAGGGCAATGCTAGATACATCCGAAAAAATGCCGGACAAACAAAACAAGTGCCTATTTTATGAATATATTTGTATATACGCTGCTCATGCACACTAGGCTCTGTCATCTGCAGCCCTTAACTGCGTGAAAACTCAACCAAACATCTAAAGCACGCAATTTCTTAGATTCATTAACATAATCGCGTCACAGGTTATCGCCCAAAAGCAACGAATATCGAGCGGTTTAGCCAAATTGTTCCATTATTTGTTGGTTAACTTTATGTATCATAAGTTTATCAATAAATATAAAATGTCGGACCATTGTTTGCTTTATTAATAAATTGTCGAAATCGTTATAAAACAACTGGCAACTGTTCAAAGTTGAGATATAATTCGTAGGTTGTGCTTGCATGATGCAAAATTATCACCCGATTTGGCTCCGAAAACAATTAGTCGAATGTGTACGGGTTGTGTCCGAAAACAATCCGTCGAATGGGTACGGGTTGTGTCCGAAAACAATCTCTCGAAGGTGTACGGGAATGTGTACAATCCGAAAACAAATTGTCGAATGTACGGGTTATATAACCACAATGTGCAAGCTCTGCCTGGCAATTACGCGACGATTTGATTTAGTATTGCTCCTGCGGCGAAAGGCAGCTAAGTTGTCCGTGTTAGGCCACGTTGCTCGTACAGAATCACAACAAACTGCTATCTTACAATGGAAGCCATAATTAAGTCAGCGCTCGACCAATTTTTCTGTATGATACTGAGGCAAGATAAATATGCGCATTCGTGCGTATGCGTAAAGATCGTGGCTTCTACTACGACGCGTCGTGCACATCCATAACAAGGAGGAGCTGGGCGGAAGATCGTTTTGCGGTCGGACAATGCAGAGCTCTTTCACAAAGACTAATATGCTCAGTGCTGTTAGACTTTCAGCAGCGGAGAAACGTTCAGCTGTAATATTTGTATGGCGTTGCCCATTAAACCTGTTGTACTTGGATCAGACCTTAGTATAACGGAAATGGCTGGACATGGTGTCGCTACTCACAGCATTAGCGTGCGACGACCGTGTTAATCTTCTTCACGCGCTTCTCCCTTTTTTTTAGAGTTATTTTTGGATAGTGTGTGGCATTTGCTACGTAACCAGTCTTCTCCCATCCCTGTATGTATTTATTGTTCTAGAGAATGCTAAATGTCGCACCTCTTCTTTTCTTGAACTTCAATGACGTTTTACCGACCAAGTTGTTCGTAGTATTGTAGTAAACAGAGTCGTTCCAGTTTCTTGGGACGCACTCTTCTCGTGTGCACGTGTTTATGCGACCCTGCAGTTAAAAATTAAGAACTCAATTGAATGAGCTATTGCAAACTGTATGAGCTTCGGCCGCAGAAGAGGTATAATTGACAGACAGCACGATTATTGATCACAGGATCGGTTTTGGCATAATGCGTTTAAAGCTACAACTTTCAATTGTCGTATTTGGTATAAGTCAATACGAATTCATAAACCAGAAAATAACGTCGGTGGTGTGCGTGATCCTTGATATCGGAAACAATAATGTGATTGACTGTACCAACTTGTGGCACCTAGGCAGATACAGTACCAGGAAATGATTTATTCGTTAGTGCACAAAACTGTATTAAACATTGTATTAAACTGCTTTATACCACAAGATATTATGAAGAGATCGAACAGTGCAGCAATTCATAGAAAAGACCCCGGCGCGTGACGAAAACTGGCTTATTGTTTTGTTGTGAAGCGAAGAGCATGACTTAGAATTGTGCAAATTAATTTTTTTAATCATATAAAAATGCTATTTAGGCAGCAGACTAGGTAAGGCATAGAAGTATTATTTTTTATTGGTTTAGTATCTTGCGCTGCTTAAAAAGATTACACTGTATATATATATATATATATATATATATATATATATATATATATCTACAACATCCCCGCCTAATTTACCTAAGCCCATAAACTGGAGTATCATATTATTATTTATTCGTGTTTTATTAAAGCTGAACAGTTGTGTTATGTGAAAAGCTATGTAGTTTGTTGAATGTGAAATTATTTTTTGACTGCTAACTATCGAGTTTTGCTGTGTCGAGGCGTAGACTACCTTCCTTTGGAGCGGAAGGCCTAAATTTACCGTCTGTTATATAAAGTCACTTCTATACAATCCAGATAACCATATTCGTGGTTAGAAGGCCGCAAGATTTTGCGCGCCGGTACTGAGGCCGCCGGTCAATGTAGCAAGATTTGCCCATTTTGCAAGCAATCTCTTCAATGATGATCTTACCGGGCGGTGCCTGGCAAGCCTAGAAGGAACTGATGCAAATATTCGGCCAAGGCAATTGCACCAACCTATAAATATCAATAAATACGTATGAGCAACGTTAAGGCTATATTTAAATATAGATACATATATATATATAGCTTTCAACAAGGTAGGCATTGTATTCGTCGATGCCGTACACATCGGGGTGTCCATCTTATCTGCCCTGCTAAACGCCAGCAATAGCTGTACTGCTGTTATAAGAGCGCCGACCAGATTGGCGTTGGCCGTCCTCGCACCAACAATTAATACAGAAGATGACACATGCTAGAATACGTAACTTGGTTACACTTTTTGACTACACTAAGACAGCTTGATATGCCATTTGATTGAATTCGAGGGTTGTATTTATATGGCGCCGACCTCTCTAATAAAAATATTTTGAGGTTTAGATATTTTCAAGTAGGGTAATACCCCAAAGAGAATATAAATCAATCGTTAAACATAATGTTGAGTAGTAATCAACCAGTCTAATTTACGAGGTACATATGGTACAGTAAAGCACGCCTCCCATCTGTATTCAGCCGGCACACATTACAGTAAAATCAAAAGAGAGGTTGCAGAAGTCTACAGCTGCATTCAGGCCATTTTTACATCTGGTCATTGCCAGAGTACGGGATAAGATTACACAAGACGTGTCTGGCCATTGCTTTGCAAAACAGCTTTACGTATGCATTGAATACTCTAATATTAGAAGATATCGCGTTCCACATAAGTTCAAGGGATGCTGGAACTTCATATTCAATGCGCTGAATTTGCAGATACAACAGTGTATCTGTGGTGCAAGTGTGTTTTAATTTTGGCTCATATTCGTATTGTAGAATTGTGAGATCCAGTCAAACTAGCGTTTGGTTCTAGTTTCGGAGATAAAACCTTGTCGTTCCATGACAAAAAACGGAGAAACGATTCATGCAAGAAGCTAAACTAAGAGCGCCTTAAAACGTTGAAGCTACTAAGGCTTACTAATATATATAAAGAAATAAGACTTCTATATTCGAAGACAATTCTGTGAATAAGGATTTTTATCGAGCATGGTTCGAAGTGTTCCGTGGAGAAGACGCTGATCGAAGCAAACACACTGAACTCTTGCGCATATGCATTTTCCTTGGTTGCCCTCTACCGCCAAGTGTTGTTTTGTTTTGTCGCCAAGTGTTGTTGTCTGGCTACTTACGATAGAAAATGACTATTGAACAAGATTGCGAACAGAAGGCAAATGTGGTTACAGAGCACTGTTTGGATCATTAGCCTACTTAAGCAAAGTATTACTGAAATGCGGTTAATGCTGCGTTATTAGTTGCATACAAGAGGAACTAAACACTTCAAGCTTCCAGGAAGCACCAATGACTCCAGCAAGTTTGCGGAAAAGTATTCTAATTGTGACTGCAACTCACAGCAGGAGAGCTACTTAATTACTCAGGATCACGCGTGACTGCACGTGCGTCGTCTTAACCGGTAAACGACCATCGACCCACGCTGAGAACTAATTGAGCGCCCACTATGTTTTCCGCCTGTTGCACCTCTGGCTAGCGCTGATTTCGGCCCAAGAGCTTTATTAGTTGATTTTTTTTTATTTTTGCAGGAGGGACACAATTTAATGTAACATTTCTTTGACTCTAGAAGACAAGACAATCCGCAAAAGACAAATCGCCAAGCTGATTTATCGTGGACAGAATGTTGTTACAAATGTCTGAATGCAACGAATATAGATGCTATAAATTGCGCTTTGGAGAAGCTTCCGGAAACTGCTCGAACTTTCTGTATGAAGTTTTCTCGAAACTAAATAAGAGCAGGGGTTTCGGGGAGACGGCATCTAGTAACTAGATCTTCTACAAGCTTCTCAGCTTCCCCGTCTGTTTCTGCTGTAACTTGGATGTTCCGAGACACTGTATTGGTGGTAGCAAACATGCCCTCGAAATGTTTACGAAGCACATTTCCAGGAATTGTGCAACTGCGAAACACCCGCGCTGTCTGAGCGGCGAGGTAAAGTCGTTGACCAATCTGTCCTCGATGCTGATAGCAGACTTAGCAAATGTAGGTGAAGTTGATAACATTCCAGATCAAACCATGCGGCCGATTTCCGTTTGAAATTTTGCGATTTGCGGACTGACTCCACCACTACCGTTAAAAGGATGTCACAACATAAGATAGCGGCTTAGACAATCGATTGAGGGTACCACTCTGCGAAGCCCTCTAAGAGCAGCTTGATTATGATTTTCCTAGAGACACTTCGTCTGCTAGAAGCTGTAGCTGGCGTAGTCAACGAAACATCAATCGAGACGGGCATGTGTTTCTTTAGACCTGTGACCGTCAAATATTCATACCCTTTAAATACCACATCATCGCTGCAAAATGAAGTCGCAAATATGTCAATAGTCGACGTCCCGAGACGAGATAGCAAGCCGTTGGGTGTTAGTCTACGCGAGTCTACAAAGATGGTGCGAATTTGCGGGTCGATGAGCGCAGATGTTCTTGGAGACGATATATCAAGACGGCAACTGAGGCCCGCAGCAAGTGTGACTGGTTGATTACTTGGAACTCTTGAGAACGTAGAACAAAGTTCCTCTACAAGGTCTTCGGTCGAGTTTGCGGAACTGCTTCTACTGTTACTACTATACGTTGCCACGATTTTGAACTGACGCGTGTCTATGACCACAGTAGCATCCTCTGCTAATACCAGCCTAACATTTTTAAAATGCCAGCCCAGCAATACAGAAACACTACCCGAGCAGTGGCTGGGCAGTGGTGGCCATGAACCCCTGAACTGTTTCCGTCAGTACTATTACATCCAGTCGAGCCCGGTGACGTGGTGCATTCGTCTGCGGCTCGCGACCGAAGGAGACACATAGGTGCGCGGGTTCGAGCCCCACCGTTGCACATTTGTTTTTGTAGGGGTCTGTCTGTAAAGCAATGCGCAAAGCAGTCCCACGGACGTTAAATCTTGGCTCAGCGTCAGCCCCAAAATTACTTTTTAGTAGTATAACATCCAGACCGTGAAAACTGCCGTTAGACATAAAATTCATCACCGAACCTACGCCCTCGATGTTCCACTGTGTGATGCGGAGCGTCGACCTTTTACTGGTGGGACGCGGGAGCGCTTGGCCTGAGATGCCTCGTGGTGTTGCAGAACGGCTTCTATATAGTCCATCATAGTTCCCGAACTTGAGATGGTCCTGTTTTTCGCCCCCGTGAAGCTCCTTCCGCTTCGTGTTCACTCGGCTGGGCCTGCAAGGCTTGGAATTGCTTACCGGGGTGCGGGGTTTCTAGTGGTTGCTGTTGCTGTCGTTGTTTATGCCGTTGTCGTTGCCACTATCGCTGAACTTCTCTATATGCTGGACTCTTGGAGGAGCATGCCTCGCGTTGCTCCTGGTTATTTTTTGGCAGTTCTACAGCTCGGCTGGTTTCGCCTTCCTTTTTTATTTTCTCCTTGACTTCGCTTGGTTTCTGGCCAACGTTTACTGCTTGTGTTATTTTGAGGTTGACCAGAGGCGCTCGTACAGCCAATCGAAGCTGCATCTCTGGAATGTCCAGAAATCCCGCAGCGTGCTTTGCCAATACATTCCCAATGCGCAGGGCTGTGTCTGTGTCGTAGTCATTTAAGTTAGTCACCCGGAGCTGCATTAAAAGCGTGGTGACAGGGATGTACTTAATTAAACCGAGCGTTTGTAGACGCGTCAGCTCGTCATTCGCCTCTTCACACTCGCTTGAAAGTAAAGGCACTGTCAACGTTGCAGAAGGAATGTCTTGGCTTAGCCACGCTGCAAATGAGTTAAAAGCGGATATCTATGCTTCATTTTTAAAGCAGTCCCCATAGTCAATAGGGTGGTAGATCAACTGGTATGTGAATTTGCCTTGCTCTTCTAGAAGACGTGCACGCATATCATTTAGGCCATACCTGGCCCGACTTCTCGTAAAAGAAGACGACGTCTACTTTAACCTTTATCGGCACCACTTTTCTCATAGTCTGCTGAAGCTGCCTGGCAGACGAGTCCCCGAATGGAAGTACATTTTTCTTAGATGGTAGTGGTGCTTGATCAGAGTCCATAGACTCTTGTGGCGTCTTGGACTGCTTCTCTAGGCATTCTACCCGATGTTCTAGAAAGGCCCTACATTGGTCTAAGCAGCTACTAGTGCCAGTTGAGTTGCAAGAGTGTCTAACGCATTGTACATTACGGATGCAAAATCCACCGTTACTTTCTCCATGTTGAGCTGATGACAGAGGAGAACCCTGTAGGTATCCGGTAACTTAAGACTAGCCACATCCTAACTAACGTGAGAGTAGCCACATCCTCTTGAGGTAAGCCACTTAAGTGGAAGTTTAATAGGCAACGACAGCATTTAGTGAATTGTGTATTTACCACCGTTTCGTAGCCACCGGAGCAACGGCTACACACCACTACACTTACTTGTGTTGTAGGCGCTGCAGGATGTATCGGCGGCTGTGGAGAGTTATGTTGATTTGCCATGTCAAAGCAGATCGCGGTTATTCGAGATAAAATTAGGATAAATGAACTTTCGGGATATGAAAAATTAGAATTTCTAAAATGCATATTATAAATAAACCCAGCAAATAAATAGAAAAAAAGACACCGCCACAGTTCGAAAAAGAGACCGCCAAGTGTTAAACCGTCACCAAGCCGATATGCTGCAGCGGCAGACGTCGCTCGCGGCCAATTAAGTGCTACGCTCCACTGTGGGATCGATAACCAGTTGTAGTGTGTTGGGAAAATATTTGTAGAGCTCGTTAACGCAATGATTTTTCCAATGGAACATGGTTTTTGAGAAGTCTTGTTTGGGGTAAAAGCAAAATTACTAAAATCTGTGACACTTCTTTTAGTGTATCCGATATGCCGGCATAGGAGCACAGAATGTGCGATTACAAAGCAACTAGTCATCCTATATAGAAACTAAGTACACGTGTTCGTGAGTGAAATTCTGCATACTCTGAAGGACAAACGACGCCGGCTAGAAGATATGACATAAACGTTTGGAAAAGTTCGCCAAAAATGGAAGTTCTATTAGTAGTTTTCGCATCCAATATCTCAAAATCATAATCCTACGACTATTCAGCGCGCCAAAACACGTTCAAACAATGCGCAATATATGCTTGCCAATTAATTACGATTTTCCAATGGGCACGTCGAGATAGAATGAATGCACGCACAAATGACATAATCGTCAGATAAATCACTCTAGGTCATTTATACACGCACTCAATCTCGACATGCCAGCTGAAAAGCCGTAATTCCCTGCAACCACGGATCGGAATGCTAAAGATACCAAAATGATCGTCGTGAGCATGTGAATAGTCTAATGGCTATGTTTTGTGTATTGAACATGAACACTAAAGATAGGACTTCAATTTTTGCGAATTCTTGTCTAACGACCATGTCGGATCTTCTAGGTGTTGTATACCCCCAGAAAAAATAGAATTCTCACGAACATGATCTGCTTAGTTTCGCTATAGGATGACGGTTGTGTCGCAATTGCAACTTTTGTGCTCCTATGTCGGACAACAACACCAGTGCCACAGAGTTTAGTAATTTTACTCTCACTCCGCAACAAAACTTTTTGGAGACTATGTTCCACTGATGTCTGGACAATCTACTTTTTTTTTAAAGTATAACTGGTGTATAATGCATACTTGCAAACCCATTAGAGTCCAGTCGGCCTCTTTGCCCTGAGTCGGTAGTGGCCACAGTGCAGAGCGTTCAAGACTGCGCCGCCTTCCATTACTGTTTCCACTTTTTTCTTTTTCCTTGTTTCGTGTATCTGTTTTGGCGACTAATAGTCTCTTTTTCCCGGGATTGATTAAGGAGATTTGACCTTTAGGGACATATTAATCAAAGAACGCGGCATTGATAGTCTTTTACTCCTAGGTTCCAGCGAATTTGTCAAGCAAGAATTTGTGTGGCTGCCGTATAGCTTGCCCGCGCGATATTAAGCACCGTAAGTGTTTGAGTCGTCGAGTCCGGTGGTGCGGTGCATTCGCCTGCGCCTTGCGACCGGAGAAGGCACTTAGGTGCGCGAGGTCGAGCCCCACTGTTGCACATTCGTATTTATGGGGGTCCGTCTATAGACTACTAATGCTACCGATGAAGCTGCTGCTTCTTTAGTCCACTAGAGAATTCTACACAGTTCTGATGAGGCGTTTGCAGCATGTTTTATTACTTAGCGCACATGGGGTGTTTCTGGACCATATAATTAACTGTCAGCTGTAGTACGTCATAAACTAGCGCGTATCTTAATCTATCAGCGGTAAGAATATTTTAGTAACAATTAGTGTTGCTTGAAAATCTTGACTTATGGGGGCACTTATGCAGTCAATAGGCTTTCAAGGCCTCTAAGAATCGTACGAACTTGTAATAACCTGACAGGGTGTCAGTTTAGGCACATAAGAAGTCTACGAAAGTAGCTAGCAGGTTCAAGCAGATGGTGCTTTGAATATATACCGAACATGCGGCGACAGACGGGAGCGACTCTTCATAGAGTTCCGTCTCGCATAATCTTATCTGATACGTAATGCTGTCCTCCTTTTCTGCCCAAATCTAGCTAACTCTCGCCACCACCTCAATCATCCTCTGTTCTACCCTGTATCGCTCTATTTTTGCCTTGTCTTCTAATCATATATAGTAGTGATCACATCGGCGTCCACCCGTGAGTTGGACATACAATTACATTGTCTAGTCCGAGCGCTTTCCGAATTTACCGGCCAGATTGCTTCTTGCTGCATGTGGTAAGATTGTACAGGATTAACTGCACTAAATAGCGACGTAGACGTTTTGCGTCTGATGACAACCAGGAGACTGCGAACACCCAATCACCTAGCTACAGGGGGATTAACAACAGCAACCGTCTGTCATGCTCTCTGTCATTCCCCGCTTAAGCCGCTGAAGTACGGGCTTACCCAAACACACACACATGCACACGAGCCCTGCTCAGCCACCCATACATATCGCGGTCGTGGCGGCTTTCACTACCAAGCATCTTCGGTCGAATGCCCACTCCTTTGGCAGATCAATGTCTCATTTGCTAGTTCCTAAATGCTCTCACCTCTTATATATATATATATATATATATATATATATTTATATACTGCTCAATAGACACATTTTGATCCGCGTAACGTAAAATATGGAGGAAAACAAAGGGATACCCTGTGGTTTGGTATAACGTGGCATTTATCGGTTGCGATGGATACCTCACTTGACCCGCAAACTTTTTACTGCAAGCTGCCTTCTCTGAGTCGCACCCTTGACATCACGCGACTGAAAACCGTTTATCAAAGTGTTCTTCCGGTTCCTGCTTTGATTGACGTGGAGTCGTATGCTTGCAGGCTTCGTAGCGTCATTAACGGTAGATATGCTCCATGGTACAGTCAGCAGTGCTGCTTCTGCAAGCACTACATAGTGCAAGCATGAATCCTAGCCCGTATACGCCCTGAGATGACGCCCCCTCGCACTTGACTAAGCCGCGACTACAAAAAAAAGTGGTGAAAACCGCTATAAAAATGCACGAAGAGCTAAGTGAGTACAAACTACTGGTCGAGGCACATCAATCGCCACACAAATGATTGCGTGCCGATCGACGCGCTACTGCATGTCCAATCCAGCCTGAGAAGTTAGACGAGCGCTTCCTTAAAATGTTTGTCGGTGCGGTAGTCATTCCGAGCGGTGCTCCTGCAATAATTTCAGCATGAAGCGAGGGAGTCCAGCGAGGCCCTGTCTTGACTTTTAAGCGACTCAGAGGTGACTGCCGCAATGGTAAACGTGGTAAATGAACATATTTGGCAGGCCACTTTGCTTATGTCGTGTTTCACTGTCCTATTTAATGAAGAAGGCAGATTAACCATGACTGCGTGCATCGTGCTTCTAAACTCTGTGCATCGTACACTTCGATCAGGGAACGTTATCTATCGCTGTGTTCGTGGACTTCAAGGCGCCTTCGGCAACTCAAACGATCATCCTCGACAAGTTGGCATACTGTGGAGTTACGCTGACCATGCTAGAACTTCTAAAAAGGATCTTGCAGGAGGGCCTAATAATATACGATCGGGCTGCTGAATACGCACTGATCACTCAGGCCGGTGTTGTTCAGGGTGATAATATTAGCTCTGTGTCGTTCTGAATGTTGGTAAGCGATTTCCTAACTGAAATACATAATCGGCATTTACAGGTGGAAATGCTTATGTATGCTGACGATTTTGTATTGTTCTCCCCAAGTCGCTTTCACTTCCAGCAGTCACTTGTAACTTTACAGCTTCGGAACAAACTCGGGATTAATACGAGCAACAGTAAAGCGGTGGAGCTCCTACGAGGATGCAAACTAGCCAAAAGCGATGAGTTTCAACTGGGTTCAGGAACGATCGAAATCGTTACCTACTTTACCGTTGTTCGTTGAGGACTTGTAGGGGATGTACAACCCTCCGAAGACGATAGCCTTCAGCGAACACGTCTCCGTTTGGCAAAGCAAAATAGCCCAAATAGATCTGTGTGTGCGAGAAGTTTCATGAGATGTTGCCGGAGTGTATATGTAAACTTTGTGGCCGCCCGTGTGATCTATATCATCTTCGGCATTGTGAAAGAGCAATTCCGTTGTTTTAACTCTGGAAATATGATATCTATGATGTGTATGTGTAAACCAGCTTTTGGTTAATAAAAATACTACGACCACTTATGCTATATATCCTTGTCGTAGAAAGGTACCCACACGTGAGCGCGGTGTGACTGATTTGGCACGCCTAGGACTTGTAGGATGTTACTTCGAGTATAGAAAAATAATTTACATAAAGTTGTCGCCGTTTTCAGGACCACGCACTTTGGAGTTGAGATCACCATCTCGTTTAGCTTACACCAGGTGGCTGTGTTATTAATGGCTGCCTGAATCTTCAGGCAGTTTTTGTTTCCTCTAATCTTGACATATCTTTCTAGATCGTCTGCATACAACTTGTATGTTATGTTTAGGTTGCGAAGACATACACTCAAGTCCTGAGCAAAGATTATGTACATTACCGGGCCTAAGCAGGAGCCTTGAGGAGCCCCAGAAGGGCATGAAGAGCGCTCCGAGATCGAGTCACCGACCTTTCCGGCAAAGGTGCGATCTATTAGATATGGGTAGCACAAAGTCAGGATCTGAGGGCCAATTCCAAGCGCCGTCATTTTATATAAAAGAATCTTTATCTCGTCGAATGCTTGCGAGAAATCAAAGTAGACCGTGTATATAGAAATTATCATATTACGTGCAATAAGTCCATCATTGCGCGTCGTGAGTCAGACTTGCACTTTCTCTTTGTTTCACACAGCTTCGTATGAACAAGCTCAGGGGTGAATACAACCTCATTAGGCAGGCACCAGTTTGCCTAGTTGCTTCGAAGCTTGAGCCGTCAGGCTGTCTGTACATAGTTTCGAAATGACGTCTTAAAACTTCTGATTTCTCTGCACCTTCCACAGCTATGTGCTTGCTACAGGTAAGGGTAGCTACCCCTGCCTGAAGATTTAGCTGCCACTTGGCAGAGCGGAAGAAACGCTTAGCGTCATTGGGATCCAGTTTCTCTTCTTCTAAACGGCGTGAACTAGATGATGCGCGATCTAGCTTACGGGACAGCCGTCAGCGCGTATATATATATATATAGAGAGAGAGAGAGCGAGAGAGAGAGACATACATGAATATAGATCGGTATAAGATTACCATTAATGTGGGTGGATAATTGTGCGGCGAACTTGTGTGTTAGCTAGGAAAACTTTCCGCTCGTTTGCTTTTTGACTAAAAGGTTTCGGGAATGCATTATGCGCGTGCTTCAATGGCAGCCTGCGTAACTAGTGTGGGACTCAAAAACCCACTATAACAGGATTCCCCTCTCCGCTACTTCGCTGCCCCCCCCCCCTCCCCCGCGCTTGTGCCTGAGATATGCTCAATCGACCGAATACCTGCACAAAATATTGCATATACATTAACGGCTATAAATATAGTCGTCATGATAACATACATTGACGAGTGCACTATAGCATTATAAGTTTTAAACCTAATAACAATACAATAATGAAGCAGGTAAATGTAGCATTGGCCAATTCTTTTTATATATTATCTTTCAAAATTTTAACTGAATACCTAATATAGATTTGTCACAAGATGCGAGTTTATCTCGTCGTTAAAGCTCTACACGCCTTTAAGTGGTCTGCTTCAAAGGGAACTTTGTCTAAGGCGAAACTTTCAAGATTATTTCTTTACATAGCTCCAGTGCAAGTGTAGAAGATGAGTTCCTAGGCAGACCTAGAAAACGTTTTGCAAAGAATTCTTTACCCGATCAATGATCTGGAGATCAGCCACGGTTAAACACGGCGCGATGATTGGTTGACAATACGTGAGCATTGGAGCTATTTTGATTTTAAACGTATGTATGCCAGTTGGTCAAGCCTATATCTCGAAGTTTAATCATGTGGTTTTGATACTAAGTACATCAATTCACGCAGTTTGTATTCTCTGTTCGTGTTTTTTTTAACTAAGCTAACGGCAGCAGCCAGATAGACTGCAAGATAAGAGTTATCTACTCTGCCGAGTAAGAGCATTGCTATTTTACAAGCGCTCTGTTTTGCGCGGAAACGTGCAACGATAACAAATACATTTACAACCTTACATAGCTAAAATAAACTTCCTTAGGCATTTACCTTCCCTGGGTGCACGAGAGACGTTGCATAGTTGCGGCAAGCCAATACCCACTGCTATAACATTCGATCAGTTTTTCTTGTTGTTTACGACCCATTGCTTAAGCTAAGTGAGAACGTCTTTTACGATCTTTACCCCTAGGTACGTAACTACACACGTGAAAACATAAGCAGGTAACAGCTCCGCAGTTCTACTTTGGGACGTTTACAACTTCGGGAACACAAATAAACTAGAGCAAGGGATCTTTGCGAAACACGTTTATTCTTAGGTGCACTGGTACGGAAGCGCCAAAACCTTTGTTGAAGGTATCTAAAATTCCGGATAATCATTTTGACAATTTAATTTTCGCCATGATTCGTAACGACGTAGTTCCACTAGAGGGGTTATCCAGCACTTAATTAATAAAAGGATAACAGCATTCGTCTTGTTTATTCTTATGACACTGCTATTTGTCATCCTTGCTACACGCATTTTGATCCCTTTACATCTTTTTTATGCGTGACGATATGTAGTGCGTTTAGGTGCACTTAATGTCGGTCCGCTTTCAACCTCTATCCGTGCAGCACTGCAAGATTATCGTTCTGCTATGCTCAACGTTGTCGTGTTAATGTTAGTTACAGTAAAATAATCAGTTATCAAACTCTACGTAAAACTTTATATTTAACATCTGAACACAACTATTACATACATCAGGTCTGCTGACTTTTATCGCGGACTTTGCGGAGCCCTCCACGAGCATGTGTTGTTTAACTTCAACGAGTGCACAGTGATCTAAAATTAAGTTTTAAAGATTCAACTGCCGGTATTAGGTTGTTACCGAGTGTATACAGTGGTAAACTGACATCGGATGACACCATGGCACATTCGAGCATAGATATTTGCATCCTATTCTCTATATTTGAATTGCTAGTTGAATAATAGCTTGTGAGGTTGTCAAATGCTGAGCACATTTATAAATCGCCCTCAAATAAGAAATGAGTGACACCTTCAGGGGTCACTGACGTATATGCCGTCGAGCAGAGGGCCAATGCGCGATCCTTGCGGTACCCCCGAGGTGCCAGAAAGGGAGTCGCTTTCTACGTCATCTACTTCGACGGTAAATGTTTGTCCCGTGAGGTATGCTGACACGTATTGACGAGCTGTGATATCAGTATAAGCTCTAATTTTTCTAACATCACTGTATGATGCACCTTGTCAAATACCTTTGAAATATTCTACGAGTATTTGTGTGCAGGCTCCAATCGTGGATCATAGGTATAAGTTGTGTTTCTGTAAAATTGCCTTGGCGACCTTATACTGATTTGTGGCAATCAATTTTTTGGTGTGCATTTATGGTGCACATAGCGCATAATATTAGCCTTGGAAAAAAAAAACAATTGGTGACACACTAAATCGTTTTTAATGTAATCGACGATCAATTTCTCTATTAAAATGCGCACAATGGGTAGCTAATCTCCGGTCGGAAGTAGTTCACCGAATATTTAGGGCGATATCTGGAAATATGTAAGCCATAAATCTACAAGTATTTTTTATAAAAAAAATGGTAGTATAACATTTAGTGTAGAACCGCATCTTCTCTGGAGTGATTTGATATTTTTGTTTATGTCATTAATAATATTGAGATATGTTAATGAATTGCTGGAATATAGCGTCTTTACACGCGATTTATTCGTAACAACGGCTGACCTGTATATATAAACATATGAGAACCATTTAGAGAACGCCGCCACTTTACTTTGGTTATTGTTAATGAGCACATACACGACTTTTAGTAGAGGGATTTTTTCACGACCTCGAAGTCGCTTACTCGCGTAGCAATAAAATGCTTTAGTACCTCTTCGAGATTTCTCAATCTTGTCGAGGCCTTCTTGAGTTCTACTGAGATTCTTTCAGTTGAATATTCTGCCATAAAATGATCTAATCGCCAAACACGATTTTAAAGATTTATCACACTGGGATTTGTATTATTGCATTGGAGCCTCAATCCTCAACAAGAGGTGGTGGTCAGTAAGAGTCTGGCTGTCGACAGCAATTCCCGACTCTGGAAAGTCATTCGAAGCCGGCCCATGTCATGTAGAACAAGTTGCTTTGCTTGTGTCCACCATCGCCTCAATGTACATACTGCAATGGTTGAAGTCTCCATAAATAATGACGGTGTCATCGAAGTTTTTACCATTCCCGCCACAGGCAACAGTCTACAGTCACAGCAGCATCATTGGACTGATAGACCATGATGATATCAACACGATAGTAATCCGTCTGCCGTAGCACGGACCTAGTTTAGTGCTGAAGGCATGTTCCACACGAAAAACTAGCAACTACTGCAGGGATACCTGCAATCTGCATGGTGGCAGCCCAGTCTTTCTTAGCAATATGATCTGTCTTCTCCTCACGGCACCGGCCTTACTCCGCTATTGTCAGCCTTTGCTAGTTCTCCAGCTTCGTAGCTATCCGGCAGCGACACCGGATGCCAGCTTTGCTTGCCGCAGTCAGCTATCCTTTCTCCAAATCGAAGTCAACAACCTGTCCAAACTACTTGTCAGTTCTCTCCTGACAGCGCGTCTAGCGTTGCAAGACAGCGCTCGCTTTCCTCCTCTTCTCTGTTCCTCCCTTTCTACTTCTCTTCCCTTGCTACTCCGACCGCCACCAGCAACAAGATTTGTAATCAGCCTCTGGTCGTCGATCTGTCGTTGATCATCGGCCGGGGGAGCAGCAGACGTACGATCTGTCGCGACAGAGGGGATCCTATTTGCGCCAGCCGCAGCGACGCCCGTACCCCTTATATATCTTCCTCGTCTTCCTTCCCATCTACTACGCGTCCTGCTCCTTCTCCAAAGGCTTTGTTCTGTTTGACCCGCGGCACTTATAGAGGGGTAGTGGCCCCTCTACCCTTCTCACCCTCCCGACAATAACAGAAGCTGACGTCGGCTGCTCAGTGCGCACGAGGGCAACGACAACAACAACAACACCTGCACCGGCGGCGTGGATGTTGCTGCAGACACGGCCAAGGTCAAGAGTGGCGCCGTCGGTGGCATTGCCAACGTAGACATTGGGTACATTATTATCAACGATATCGGTTTGTAATGGGTGGGAGGCTGCTTCTGGGGCGTTGTGATGGGCAACGTTCACACTGACGGAAATCGCTGTTGCCGGTGAGGCCACGGCGCTTGAGGACGTTAAGCTGCTCCAAGCAAGATCGCTCTGCTGTTGCTTTTTGATTGTAACGTTCAATTGATCACCGCAACATTTTCGATGGAGCCGCCTTTTACAAATGATACAACCTACACCTGTGGAAATTGACGTTGGCACTTTAGCACAAATGGTACACGAAGCGAAAGATTGTGACTGGTTGAAGGCTGATGGAGGCAAGAGCGGCTAGGGTAACAATGGTTGGGGTTACCATGATTAATCTTTCCAGTTCACAAAGGTTCTTAGCACAGTGCCATTTGCGCACTAAAAAGCTCTTAGTGGCATAGGTTTTTTAGATAACAAAATTAACTAGATCCTTTTTATTTAGCCGGCTTTTTATAGTACGAGTCGATACGGCCAGACTTAAAGTAGACACAAAGCGATGGCATATAGTAACTCTTACAGAAGTGAGAACGCCTAAATTTCTTACCTATGACAAACCCAGAAGAAATGGCTATGGTCGTGCCAGGGGAGGCCACGCAGGTCATAGTATGAGAGGTTTCAGCTTTGCAAAAAACTGTTAAGCGACGTTTAGTACCGACTCTTATTTGATTTGGTGCACATCTGTATCTTTATACATATTAAATTTAAATTGTCTACGTTTTGTATACGTACTTATATATTTTATGCAAAGGCCACACACAAGCTGTACTTTAGACCTAACAAAGACAGGGAGTGCGACCATCGCCCAAATATCTACCGTTGCTGATTTCGTGGTACTTTGGGCACCTTAACTAAAATTAAGAGTGGCGAAATTTAGATTGGTTATTATTTAGATGATAGACTTAGGCGGAGTACACAGAGCGGTGCTATTTGAGACGAGTAGATTGCGTACAAGAGAGAATATATATATATATATATATATTATTTTAATCCGGCTAATATGAGGTTTCTGGGCGCGTTGTTTGCGATTCTAGGCGCCGCTGGAGTGACAGTGACAGAGGTTCGGCTACAAACGGACTCAGCGACGCAGGATCAGTTCGTCCTAGAAGGTGAACCGGCTAGTCTCGTGTGCTTCTTCCAACTGAAGCCCAACGAGGAGATTCAACGAGTTAGATGGCTCAAAGACGGCACCGATGAGGTGTATGTCTGGAGACGAAGGTTTCAACCGTTGGCACGGCTCCTCTTTCAGGACAGAACTGATCTCTCAAACAGGTTCGTAATGATACAGATCACGGTCGCTGAAAACTTGCCACAGATAGTCGCATAAGGTTTTGTAATGGCTTAGAAGAGCTTGCAAGGACAAACTTGACTAAGGACAGCCAACAGAGGGCTAGGTTCTCACATGTTAACTGGCTCAGTATGTTCAGGAAATTCTCCTGATCGCCTGTGCGGGATGGCCTTGCCTTGCGTCCAGGGTGCATCATATAGATTTACAAACCTTTGCATGCCAATCCTGCATGTTGTTTATGTTACGTGTGCCAACGTACATTATCTTGCTTTTTGTTTCGCCTGTAGTGGTGCTTCTTGTACTATGCAGCGGGTCCCAGTGGAGGCTGGCTAATAGCCGCTCAGACCAGCTGGAGCAGCGTTCAGAGCGATTGTTAGGGGGTGGCTGTTTGTGAAAGTCCTGTGTATCTTACATGCAAAGCTTCTGCTTTAAAGACACTTCTGCAGTGTATTCGAAGGCCGCGCTCGGACCGATTCAGCGATTTGCCGCCGCAGCTGCAGCTCAAAAGTCGGGACCTAGCCGATTTCCGTAGCTAACTGCTGAGCATAGCATAGTTCAGGTGGCAACTTAGAGCATTAGAGCATACGCGGATGCGCGTGTATGCGCCTATACGGTTTTGGTCTGGAGGAGCTGGTTCTCGAGGGGAACAAAGAAAAAAAAAAGAGAGAAGAGAGAGAGAGAGAGAACCAGCGAGAGGAGATAGAGAGCCGGGGCTGTTGTGCATTGGCTGAGACGGATAGGCACATGGGCAGGTGGACAGACTGTCGGCTGTCGGTGGAGGAAAGACAAATGAAACCGGCTGCCGCCGCATCCGAATGCAGATTCTGCGCCACATCGCTTGTCTGCCTCTGCGCTTGCTAGAAGACAACAGACGAGGCGCTTTCGCCTCGTCGCTACCACCGTCGTCGGCGTCGTCGTCGTCGTCGTGGTTCGTTTCGTTTCGAGTGACGGCCTCCGCGTTCTGCTAGCGTGGCCAGGCGTGGCCCGGCTTTTCTCTGCGAACGAGGTCTGGCAACCTCTCCTCCATTTCCTTGTTCTCCTTTTCCACCGCAGTCGGCGTCTGGCGCAGTCGGAGCTGATCAGTCAGGCCTGTACTGCCTCCAAGTGGTGTTGACCCCGTCTCTATGCTCTAGCTGCAAGCACTCTTCCACTCGCCACGATCTCGTGGAGCGCATTTGATGGCGCGCGCGCTATGCGTTACCCCCGCACTGCCTGCGCGAGCTCGCTTCGTTTCCTCTACGGTTTCCCCTTCTTGGCTTGCTTTGCATGCTAGGCTTGCATGCTGAGCGGGGCCGGCGTCCTGCTCTATCGGCGCAGCGGTGCTGCCTTTTCGTAGCGAGATCGAGCAAGTAGGCAGAAATGCAAGCATGCACTACACAAACAGAAGTGAACCGCAAACCTTACGCGACTACTAACTTAAACGATGAACAACCGCCAAAGGTAGATTGACATTTGTGGCTCTGCACGAGCCTGCCGGCCGCCAGGCTATCGATTGTATGTCATGACATATGTATAACTGCTGAAAATATGTCGGAAAAACGCTGATTTTTGTGTAAGGGTCTAGCATACGTACAAACAGATCAATTTTGTGACCTGTTTCTTATATATATATATATATATATATATATATATATAATTTGGTTGTGAACCACTGAAATATATATATATATATATATATATATATATATATATATATATATTTATATTTGCTAGGCATACACAATGCTTTGCTACCTATCCTAGATAGCAGAACATTGCGTAGGAGGATAGTAGGGGGAATCGTATTGTGTGTCTTCCTTCTTAAACTAAAGCGAAACACAGAGAATACTTATTCGTCGATTATCTAGGGTTGGGCCTGTGCTTGCATGCGTATCTATCTACTTTTTGCTTTTCGCGATTCTCTATAGTTCAATAACTTCTAATGGTTTTATTGCTGCAGGTCACCGTCGTTTGTGAAAATTGATTCTGCCCACCGCTCGATGCAGGGAAACTATACCTGTCGAGTGGAGACCGATAAGGGCGCCTCTGAAAACGATTTCTACCTGATCGTTGTCGTGGATTCCTGCAAAGAGCAGTCGTGGACCACGTACTCCGACAGAATAGGTAATGGTACCTATACATAAGCATGTGCTATAAACTTATATATATATATATATATATATATATATATATATATATATATATATAATGTTATGTTTATATACATACATCTTTAGTATGTAGATACACACAGATGTATATAGATCTGTATGCAAATGTGTATGCATATAGGTACATGCAGATAAGTTCAGTTCAGCTTACTATTCTCAAACACACACTCTTTACACAGCACTCATATTGCATACAGATCTATATACATCTGTGTGTATCTACATACTAAAGATGTATGTATATAAACATAACATTATATATATATAATGTTATGTTTATATACATACATCTTTAGTATGTAGATACACACAGATGTATATAGATCTGTATGCAAATGTGTATGCATATAGTACATGCAGATAAGTTCAGTTCAGTTTACTATTCTCAAACACACACTCTTTACACAGCACTCATATTGCATACATCGTAGTACTTGTCATCCCAGCAATTTCTAATGTTATTATCATTTTTGGGCACTCTACAATAATAATAATAATAATTTTAACAAGGATATATTCATATTGTCAGTATGTAGATATTAATTGCACTTACTGATATAATTATTATATAACATCTACAAAATTACTTCTATAATAATAATATGATTTCATTTATTGCACACCATTTCTGTTTGAGTTTAAGAATTGGCGTACCGAATCGATATTGACACAGTAGCCAACATGATATCTATCGCACACAGTCTCACATAGTTTTTGAGTAAAATTTACGCCCGGTTCATGGAATCTTTGTGTCTCGTACAACATGATGAAACTCATGAATCGCGAACCTACTGATAAAATATCTATTTGACCTATCACTGAGTTTCCAACTTGTGTTGGTTATGGCTGGAGTTGTGAACAAAATCGAGTCGACTTCCTTGATGCTCGCTATATGGGTGCCAGTGAACTCGCAGTAGGACCCAGTTTCTGTAAAGCTAAACATTTGGCGGATTTCTCTGAACAAAGGGAGGCGTGTCGAGCAATAAGTATACGAGACGGTTGCGGGCCGACGTATGAACGCCCAGAACCAATTTCAGAGATGCCGTTTTGACTCTCTCGAGTGTAGCCATGTCCCGAGAAGAAAGCTTCTCCCAGATTATTAGGATCCCGTAAAACGCTGACGGGGCAATTTTCCAAACAGACTTTTGGACCGACCGAGTGTGCCCCTGTTCCGAAACTTCATGTCTACAGTTCTAGACTTGTTGATTTTAAGTCCGACGTCGGTAACATAGTTGCTGAGAGTTACAAGCGCTTGTTGATAGTGAAATATGCTCTCGCAATACATCACATAACAATCACAATAATGATAAAACATTTTCTTAAACGCGGGTTTATTATTATTAATCATGTGTACATGTATCACAATAACTTATATATTAATTATATAATATTACACTATTGCTTATATTTTTATTGCGTGCGTGTTGGTGATCACTCAACATCATACTGGCGTTGCCCATCTGTAGTTCCAACTCCGTAGCTTTGATGTTCGACATCCCCTGACGGAGGAACGCGGCGATCTTGGATTTGCTGTGGCCTCAAAGAGCTTCTTCCCAAGCACCTTTGTCAGATTGAGTGCATCCTTGCCCCAAACGCCAATAACTCAAGACCCAACGCCATAACAACATGGTCCTCAAAAAATGCGCTTATAGGCGCCGTTTGTGCATCTCCCGTTGGTGAATGAAGTGGCCGGCGCCCGTGCTGGCTAGTACACAATAGCCAAGGGCGTACGTGTCGGAAACAGTGATGTCCCACGCCAGCGGTCGATTACGGTCCCAGTTCCGGCTGGTAAAGCCATCCGGTCGACGCCTGTCTTTCCCGTGCAGCCGCAGGTCCACCGGATGGGCGTTCCTTTCTCTCAAACATGTCTACATCTAACTCGCAGGCCAACAAAAGAGTTAAGTGGGTAGCCTGAGTGGCGATTTTGTCATACCACTTTTGCCTAGTGACCTGTTCCTCGAAAGGACGACTGGACTGATGCGCGTTTCAGATCCGAACAGCGTCTTGTTGGTGGCTGAAGAGTCAGCCGGCAGTGGTGGATAATGCAAAAGCGCAAGGCTGACAACCAGCTTATGACGTGATTTCAGTCTCACCGAACATCAGGGGAGCCGGCCTGTTACACGCCTAGTGCATCACTGGATAGAGGGTCGCGGCGCGCTTGGAAACCTCCATCAAGAGGTGCCCCCGTTTGTTTAAGTTAAAGTAAGCAATCTTAAAATCTAAATTTAAGAGGCAACAATTCTCGTAATTTTTGAGAAAGGTGTGCGTTTTGTGAACAACTATTTCCGCTCTACTTTCAGTGGCGTACCTTTTTCACATTGATCTCGGAAAGCAGGGTCTTTGTGGCCAATCTACGCAAGTGCAGGCATCGGCTAGGGGTCGGTATCCCCCGGTTTTTTTCAAGGCGATGAGCCACCCGCCACATATGACGCTCCTCACAGCCTTTGGAACTTGCCCGTGACGTTTGATGTCGCATACCTTGGCAAGTGTTTCCAGCACATCGTTGTGGTCACCGTTGGCAGTGGGAAGACATTATAGATGGTCGAGCGTAAGGCCGCCGAGGCCTCCCGCCGCACCAGATGGAAAGGTGCGAAGTGCATCGGCGACATCCCCGTTCAAGCACTACCCGATCGGCTAGCAAGCCGATAGGGGGATTTAATAATAATAATAACGATATTTTTTTGGGGTAAGGATTTATTATTATCAGTATATACATGTATCACAATTACAAATATATGAATCATATAACATCTACAATATTGCTTATATTATTATTGCTCGGGTGTCGGTATACTCAACAGCTAGTCCGATTTCGTAAGGAACGTGGTCAAAGAAAGATGATGTCATCGGCAATAGCAATAACCTTAGGTAAGAATTAAAAAGTGCAATTGGACTTTCTATGAAATTTAGTTGTGTGAGTATATTGATAAGGATGTTTTTCTCTACTGAGTCAAATGCTGATGCAATACTGACAAAGATACCAGCAATTATTTAATTAGACTCCCAGTTTTTAGTTCTATATGTTTGGAGATGAGTAAGAGCTAAGCTGGTATTACATTTACTACGGAAGCCAAATTGCATCGAACTAATTAAGTGTGTATTGTCAAGATAAAGGGAAGCCTAGGGGAAAATAGTTATTTGCTTCGATTTTATATCCTTGTTTGAATATTTGTGTTATTATTGCAAACCTAAATTCTGCCGGAAATACTTTTTTGTAAATATTGGTTGAATATATTCGCCAAAATGTTTTACATGTAGATTATGCATTGCTTAATGAAAGTGCTGGAAATGTGCACTTGGCAGCCACCCATTTGCTTTATGTTTACTTAACTTTAGTATAATTGCATCAGGGTTAATTTCATTGAATGTAAATTTTTCGGCGGAAGCATCGAGCAGTGCAACTCATCCAATACGCTGCTGATATTGCTATCTATTCTGAATGTCGTTGTTATATTCAGCAAGCGTTGGTCACTCTTGCAATGATTGCGACAGACGCCAAGCAGATTTTATTTTTATACATTTGTAACAGAACTTTTGGATTTGTCATCGTATATACAGGGTGTATGAAAACTTTATAATAATGGATAGTAAGAATTGTAGAGCCCGTTAAAGCAATTTTTTTTTCGAATGGAACATGTCTCTAAAAAGTCTTGTTTCGGAATGAGAGTTAAATTACTACAATTTGTGACACTGGTGTTTTTGCCCGACATAGGAGCATACAATGTGCTGTTGCAAGACAACCAGTCTTCCTAGACAGAAACTAAGCACACCGTTGTGTTCGTTCAGCTTTTTCCGAAGAACATATAGGGCCGGCCAGAAGATGCGACATGATCGCTTAGATAAGAATTCGCCAAAATATAAGTTCTTTATTAGCTTTTACGCCAAATATCTCAAAATGATTACCCTACAGCCACTCACAACGCTCAAACCAACACATTCAGGCAAATGTGATTTCATAGCGATCATTTTGGTAACAAATATATGTCAAGGCGAGCTGTGGTTGCGGAGTAATGATTTCCATTGAAAAACATATTTGCTTTAACGGGCTCTACAATTCTTACTATCCAATATTAAAAAAAAGTTTCCATACACCCTGTATATACATATATATATTATATATATATATATATATATATATATATATATATATAAAGAAGGCGAGCACTGCCGAGTGTGCAAACGTATTGTAAATTATTAATAAATCATCACTATATATATATATATATATATATATATATATATATATAGATATATTCTCACAAATCTATCTGTTTGTTGTTGAATGTTGCCGCTATCGGTTTCCGCTGGTGTTGATCGTTTCGGTCTTGTTTGCATTTGCAGGTTGTACCGAAGAGATTCGGCTCGATTGCACCGGCATGCACCCAAAGCCGTCGCCTGCCTGCGGGGTGTATAACGAGGCGACACAATCCTATTTGTCGACGGTTAGTAATACAACCAAGCCGTCTTCGTCTTGCTGCGTTTTAACTTAACGATCTCATAAGTGGTGACGATGAGGACGACGACAAAATTTAGCTACATCGCTTTGCACTGCCCTTTTTTCATTTTTGTTCTATTTAAGAAATAGCCGTAGCTACGTAATTAATTCGAACGTAATGTAGTTGCATGTACACGTACGTAATGTACTTACATTTATACGGTGCTAGTAACACTTATCAAACTTAATTCTGGTACCATTTTGTAAACACGAAACACTGTCTATACAAAAGTAAATATTTTCCAATAGCGACTAACGCTGTATCTACACTATTGAATTCTAGCGCACTTTATATGCGCCTGAATTGTCGTCACATCACAAGTGAATTAAGCACGTTTTGCTAATGTAATTGGAATTTATATGCTTTTATGCTTTTCAGGTACCGTTCGACAGTGTACAGCTACTCAATGGTACATACGATGTAAAATTACATAGGATTTTTAGAATTAAGGATTGGATTGAGTACAGGAACATATCGTTTCGCTGTCATGTCATTGTTCTTGGTACCGAGTGGCGAACGGGTAAGTGCGAATTCACTCCACATTGCATGAAAAATCGACTCGCTTAGAGGGATCTTCGTTTTAGATGGCTGTGTCTAGTGTTATGCCACTCTATGCATGCATAAATGGTTGAAGAAGAAGCTAACCGTAGATAACACCAGAGATACCAGCGTTGTGCTAGATATTTATGACAGCAGAGGTCAAGCACTACGAAACAAGTCGATCCTACATTTCCGCAGATATGACAAAAAAATACATTTTTTGTTAGTAAATAAAACATTAAACCCCAATATTATAAACAATACCGATTAATACGATACGAGCGAATGACAATGCGATTAATACGATATGAGCAAAATATGTTTTCCTGGTAACAGCAAATATAGCATAGTTATGTCACGTTCTGAAAGCAATGTAATGTAGTTTTTAATCTAACGGTGGCAATTTCAAATGCTTAATCGATGTTTATATTCTCGGACTGGGCTTTGAGCTGCAGTCTGTGCCTCTCGAGTTTATCTACGTTTTGCTGTATTGCATGACCTTCTAGAAAAGTGCAGCCAGTAAATGACCTGGTTGTTTCGAAAACGGGAACCGAAAAAGCTTGACACGTGACATGGCTAAGCTCGGTTATAGCCATTTTCTACCTAGGTATTTTATCGATCAAGCTGGGATAAACATTGCTTGATTTGCACTTCGCTGCTAGTGGTGTGAGCGCAGGTCTTCTGGCGTTGTGTGGGTTTCATCTTCTTGCCAACTCAATGTAGTAACAACTCAGTCTGTGCTATTGTTGTTGTTGTTGCTCAGGTATGACGCACCGCCTGTTTGGCGACCCCGGCTGTCTCAAAGATCCGCCCGAGGTGCGCAACGGGTCCTTCAACTTGACGGGCGAGCAGACGTGCTGGGGTACGCCCGCAGAGGGCGCCGTAGTGCAGTATTCATGCCCTGTTGGCCTGAGCGTTCGAGGGCACCAGAAAATGGTCTGTAAGAACGGCACCTGGGTTGGAATCATCGGGAATCGCAATCTCGATGAACTCAACTACTCGCCATCGGAGGTGATCAGTTGCGGTGAGTGCCATCGACCGGCTAGCATCCTATCATCGACCTAGCTAAACAGCGACCTAGCTGAATCTCCTCCGACACTTACGTATGGCCTCGATACATACAGTACCGATGCTGCATTCAGGCGTGTGCTGGCAGCTGTCATCAATGAACGTATCAATGTTCAGACCGCCGCTTTGTTACTACACCGCTTTTTGGTTCTTTTCTCTCTACGAAGTAGCATTCTAACACCCCAGCTTAGCACAAGCTGTTCTTGCGCGCCTTGAATTTGAACCATTACAAATCGATGCCCTCCCTACAAAACTACAATTCTGGCTCATAAAATCAATTGCTTTGTTACCTTGTGTTGCTGTTGCTGTTGTTGTTGTTGGCATGTTTATTTCTTTGTTTTTCTTTGTTTAGTTCCGAATCTCACCTGAGCGAGTGGGCACACCCCCTGTCTGTCGCGTCACCATCTTTTTGCTTCGGAGTGCAACAGATCACAGGTACAATCAATCATATAATTGATGTTTGTACTTAATATAGGGTGGTAATCTACTATCAATCAAACTGCTCTTGCAACCAGCCACACGTTTATGTATAAATATATATATATATATATATTTATGCACACATGACTAGCGTGACTCCAGCCATTTGAACTACACGCTCAATCGTTATAGCCTAGCCGAATGCCTGATGCCATATTCTTGCCCTATTTGGCGAGACACGACCAACTACGGTAATAGCAGTGATGACGATGAACGATGAGCGAAAGTAGTAGTAGTGAAAATTAATTAATCAAAGTTTACGTTGTCTTGCGCTACAACAACGTAACTTGTGATGATGCTAATCATTGGTCGCTCACGTGATAAACGTGACGGCGGCACCCACCCAACGTCTGCCTAACGACCAGGAAGAGCAGTCCCCGTGTTGTGGAGTATGGTTCCATCATCGTGTGTGTTTGTGTCTCCTTACGAGTCCCCACGGACTAGTTTAGTTCAAGGCCGAAAGGGTCGTTAGTTCGTCTGTCCGATCATCGGGCGATCATTGGTCAGACATCGGTCGAGCGCGAGGAAAGTGCAACACAGCAACGACAAATATCTTGGATGCGTGCATGTGCGCTCTTTGATTAGAAGCAGAAGAAGAAGAAAAGGACAGATCCTCTAGGGGCCTCGATGGCGGGTGGAATTGAGGGCATCTAGTCACTAGACTACCTATCTCTCCTGGTTGAGGACAGCCCACTGTGTCTGTCACGGACATGATTACGACCGCTGGCCAGCCAATCATCTATCGGGCTAGGCCACAAGTTCCTATAGCTTTGCCGGCTGCCAACGTTTGCTGAATGGCATTACGGCACTAGACGTTTCGAAACGCAGCTAAACCTTCTTGTTCTCATGCTTTGGTTGCTAAATCTTGTTGCAACGCGACGAGAGTAAGGTTTTGGACAATCTAGCAGAAAACTTAGCGGAGCTGGTGTGTCATCGTCATTTGGTCGAGCCAGCAGTGTACATCACGTGTGTAACAAATGCAGCAATCTATTTTTTTGCCATTTCGTTAATCTACGACCACACATATAAAGATGGGCAGAGGCACGTTTTGAATAACATCGGATGACGTTCGCACTTCACCGGCTTAAGTAACGTTAACGTTAGTAACGGCGTTAAGTAACGACACGATCGCGCTGACAAGAAACTTCGACCACGTCGACCAGTTGGAGTTTAATCTGTAGATCTTAACTGAGCAACTTCTGTGTATGCTAGTTAAGCCATTAAGATTTAGGAAACCAAATTGCAACTTAAGACAGCATCCTTATGCAAGAACAAAGTGGCAAGAGTTGGTCTTTGCTTTATCCATAGGTTGCCAATAGTGGAGAAGCTTTCTGTTAGTTTCTAGTAGTCCGCATATATTTGACAAGGATAAAACTAAGATGCAATCTACAGTACACTACAATAATTACAATATTGTTTGCTAATTTGGCCAAGTTAGACGCCGATATGCCATATTTATTCGCATCGGTCAATCAAAATTTTAACCTATCGCTGCATATCTAAAAACCGCTTCGGGCAGTGTTGTATTTGCTTGTATTTTTTAATAATAGCGTAACGGAGGGCAAGTAGCTCAACGTGTCTTTAAGCAGCATTTTGAGTTGAACTGCCTTTTGGGACATGTTGCGGTTTGATGGAATAAAATTACTTCAACGCGCTGTATTCGTTAAAATTCTCTCGAATTCTTGCTGGCCCGTTATCTCTAGCACTGTGAACGTTCCCTTGAATGTAATGGACCTAATCGAGGTGGGTTAGAAAAACTCAATGACACTCTACCCTCAAAATATACGCGCTGGAATTCCGATTTCAAAATGTACAAACGAAATGCGACAACAAATAGCACGTCGCGCTCTGCTTATATTCTCCCAAATAATGTCAGGAGCAATAACACGATGAGTTTGGTCCAAAGTACAGCGACAGAGAGGTAAACAACGGCCACTGTCTGAAGAATGATGCTTCGGTCGGCCTCTCTGAGAGTCGATGCAGCTGTGCGGGTAGACGCCCACCTTGCTGGCGCCCTAAATTCCGAATGCAGCTCGATTCCACAATATACACCCGAACCCGTGAAGAGGTGATGAAGCCAAACGAACAGATATAAATACACAATTGCGCACATTATTAGCACACGTGTTTGCGTACAGCTGGCTATTGAACAGACAAGTCATAACCATGGAGAATGGCTTGTGAGTGAAGCCGTGTGCCAGGATGGAGGACGACATGCGAAACTACACTCTCTAACTATTGCCGCTCCGTTGGCTTCCACCAACGTTCACGTTTTTCAGAAGAAGATGCCGCGAGCTCACTTGGTGTCTCTACACGCCTGCTTCTGGCTCTGTTGGTTCTCGGCGCGTACATGCAGTGAGAAACGGTTCGGGCATAAACTTCATACTAGGATTATACAGATGTATGTATAGCTATCTAGACACCGTTGGAATGGCATTACCAGCCACGCTCACCACGAAAACACGTGTGTCATCTTAATGATGTTCGTACGAACAGGTAGGTGAAACCTTTCATGCAGTAAAACCCACCATGTGGCTGCCACAAACAAATTAGACTCCAAGGAAGTGATTAATGCGCGCTCGCAATTAGGGCGTAGCGAATGCGATGCTTTATTACCGTCTAGAAATAGGTAGCCTTTCTTATTTTACAGGTGCTTCTCAATGAATACTTAAGATATAGGTCCTGCTTGAGCGGTAAACTGCAATGAAAGTCTGTCTGCCAATGCATGCAAAAGGACGACATGCCTAGATTCTCTATAACAGCATTCTCGTACCGCATAAGGCCGCTAATGACCTAGGTGCTCCATTACGTTACACCTTTACTTGAGGTGTCCAGTTGTTATAAATGCTGATAACATTTATGTGATGTTCCATGGGACTATTTGAAGCCTAGCATATACAGTACAATGCAGTACATATATGGTTAATGTATAGTACGAAGAATTGGATTTTTTTTAAATATTAAAAACTAAGCGTGTGGTTTTGATCATTTGCAGCCCGCTGTCGTAAGTCTGGAGGGGCGTTGACCATAACCGTGGCTATTGGACGTATCCTGGCGTTTCTCGATCGCGAAAATGATTTCGCATTCCTTTAAACTAGCACTTACGTAGAAGAGGGCGTCTAATAGACGTAATATACTATCTGCAAGAGCCGGAAACAGCTAAAGGCTCCTACATCGTGTTTTTTGCTAACTTCATCTTATTATCGTCATCGTTGTTGGCGGCGAAATTCTGCTACAATGATGATTCATGATTTATGCATGCATATACGCCTTTTTCTTAGTGACGACACTATGCTAAGTTTTCGATTTGAGAACGCGTCTGAACCTCTTCGTATGTCTTATCTTGTAAAAACATTACTCAAACCATTAATAGAAAACTACATAAGGGTAAGCCAGGACACAAATTCCTGACCAATTGAAAAAAAAGGCTGGTACCTACCTTTGTGGCGATGAGCAGTAAGTATCTCTTGTTGTTGCTGCTGCTGCGTTCACTGCCGCATTGAGGACGCTAAAATTGACCCGCTCAATTGTGATATGCTAAGAGCTGAATTTCGGCATGCCGACACAAGGGGATGGGGCAGTGAAATCAGCGGCAGCTGAGGAAAAACAGCCAGTCTCATCCAGGGTTGCACACAATGAAACAATGAATTTGACTGCTCAGCGTGGCCGTGTGTGGGGGTGTGGACGTGCGTGTATACATAGATGTACATTGAACACAATCAAACCCTTGCCTTACTGTGGAGAAAAAAATTCCCGACATCCGACCGGCAAAACGAGTAGAATGCAATCACCAGACTAAAGCTTAGTTAGCAATCGTAGTCGAAGTAGTTAAAGTGGTCGAAGGGGTTGTACGCGAATAGACACGCAATACGCTCCACTGGTATGTGTAGGGAAAACAACAACAACAACAACGACGACCGAAAGCGAGTCTCGGGGAGAGTTTTTCGAAGGACAAGATAGGCGGCTTGTGAATCTTATATGGCACCGGTCCATCTACGTCGGCTGTTCGGTCGACGATCATCATGATGAGCAATGCGTGCTCAAGCGCGGTCGCGGGCCAAATGTGACGGAAAGTGCAAACCTACTGTGCATCTGTGGAATGATCGTGACGAATTGACAAACAGCAATATATCTGACGAGATGTCCGAGACGAGGCTAAAGGATGGAACGGCGCCCGGGGGCATGCCACATGCTGGTCTGGCTGAGTCTGGTGGTTCAAAAATGGCTGATCGAAGAAAAACGACGACATCGGATCGATCACAACGCAGGAGAGTTCACAATTGGAAAGAACAGGAAGGCATCTGTCGGCAGTGGGCAATGTGAGCCTTCGTCGAATTGGGCGTACTGAACCGTAACGGTGACGACGACGAAGACAAAAATCGTGCGCAGTGGAATTTGAAACGGATCGGCCGTCAGGCAAGAGACAGGGAAAAGCAGACAAAGTTGCAAAATCGACTCTTGATACCTAAGGTAATAATAATGGTAAATATAGAACTGGGATAGCATCACAGCGAGGACGGTAAAAATAACTATAACAGGGAGTCAGGGGGTTAGACTGACGCGCACACGTACACACACACAAATCGTGGAGAGCCCGACAGTGGTGGTTTATAAGGTGACTTTGTTTAGAAATAACAATCATAGCAAAAACTATATCCACAGCAACGTTAGTAAAAATACCTAAACCTACTGTGATGCGGAGCAACTTAGCCATCGCGATGTAGGCTAGGATAGAAGTAATTATAGTAATAGAGCAACACCATCACGGTAATATTAGAAAACATGGAACAATTTTTTCTTTATAGGAAGAGCTCATTTCAAAGGGCAATTTAAAACAAGCTAAATTAATTACGAACAATTGCAACGAATGACGACGACAAGAAGATCAACAAAAACAATAATAACCAAAACAACAACAACAACAACAACAACAACAACAACAACGGAAATACAGGGACATTTCCACGACTCATGCCCCTGAACGAGTAAGGAAATTGGAAACCACATTTGTATCAAAGCAGCACTTTTACAAGATCCGCTGAGCCCTATAGGCAGCCGAACGTCTCGGTGCCCGTCATGGCAACGACACAGACGCTAACCTAAGCTGCCGACGTAAGCTCTCTCCCTGAACAGACACAGAGTCGCAAGTACAAACAAGGCCGTGATTCATTTCATTGTCCGGGTAGCTTTCTATCACTATTCCCCCCCACGCTGTGTTATTACAATCAATTCTACCATTATAAGTAATTTTCTTTTGTCCGCATGCGATGCACTTCACTGCGCACTGCTCGACATGTTGGCAATAAACTGGGACCGAAATTTGATGGCAGCTTATACATTGGCAAATTGGTCGTACCAGAAAACACCCCCCGGGATTTGCGTCTTCCGTTTCCCACGTACGGCCTGAACGACCAAATCAGGTAACGTCGGTATACTTTTGACCATTCAACCAACGCCCGGAGTAACGGAGCCGATTCGTCCGGTACCCTGGCACTCCGTCGACCCCCTTTGCACGATGCCAATATATATATATATATATATATATATATATATATATATATATATATATATATATATATATATACATACATACATACATACATACAAGAGCCCTGTGCAATGTGTGTTTAATAAAACACGGCCATTATAAGATGTGCCCGCTTGGATAAATTGGAATACGTCTGAACCGACAAGACGGTGCAGTAATGTGTCCTGCTGCTCACAGTCTGTTCACAGATCGGCGCCCTGCCAAATGCCGAAGTTCACCCTAGCTAGTCGAGTCTTTGTAATACAATTAGCATTGCCCTTATGGCAAACTACATACATGCAATGTTAGATAAATCATATTGAAGTGAATAAGAGCTAGCAAGACGACGTTATAAACGAACCGACGACACTACAAGATATACCGAGCTAGTCTCAAAAGCTATGCGGACCGAAATGAAAAATAAACATGCATTTTATACGTAAACCTCTGCAGCGCGTGCTATCTTTTCTAAATAATGTTTAAGTGGCCACTACAGTAACTGGTTAACTCAGCGGCGCCGGTATGCAAATTGTGCAAACACAGCACACTGGAACGGGCCAGTGGAAGAATTATAATTGGCCAATAAAAATGCCCCTTGATAGCATTAGCCGTAAGTTTGATAGCCTTTGTCTTCAGTGAATTAATTTGCAGGTACTCAGGATAAGGATACGTTTCTACGTCGTCGACATTTGACGAATAGCATCGCGATTTTGGTGGGCCCCTACTATGTCATCGGTATACATGATGACAACAGTGCTTCTAAACTCCTCCCGCATATTGGGGGCGAGACACTGCGCTGAGAGCACAGCATAACGCCAGGCAACTAAGACCGCTCAATGGGGTAATAGGACACATCCTTACGCTTTAACTCGGCTGCAAGGTGCCCTCGCCGCTTAAGTTTACTTCAAGGCTGAGTACCTGGTTAAACATATTACACAGCTCCACTGCATATATATATATATATATATATATATATATATATTTACTGTGAGATATCCCTCGGTTTTAATTTACATTATTTTGTACTCGTGTGTACTTTTACAGAATGGTACAAAATATAGTTTATGCTGGGTTGCTGATAATGACTAAAGATCGCAGACGTACCCAGAGGGCACGCATTCGGGAATGCTAGCAAGTGCGCAAACGTAAATACAATACCTCTGGTCAAATTTGTCAGGTCGCCTAACTGATCACGCTCCATACCAAGCAATAAGCAATGCATGTCCACATGCTGTATAGGCCCAAGACAATGTGGCTACTTAAACGACCCGAAAACGCCCTCTGAGCCAGATAATGGCGATACTGTGGTACCTGCATTTTGTGCTCATCGACCTCAGTACACCATAATGATGCCATTATGCGATTCCGACAAAGTAGTCAAAGCTTTGATTTACCTCGTGGTACCTGGCATGCCTAACAGGGTGATGATCGCAGTGCAATAAATGGCAACACAGAAACGATGTATTTAAGGATCTGCCAAGACACAAAACCGATCAGCCGGGGAATTGCTATTTTGACGAGGCGAATATCGAGGCGGGCTATTTTCGACTCTGGCCAGAAGCAAGGAGTAACGATGCCTCAGTAGCCACATAGTGCATGAACCTTCCGAGGGCGATCGCGGGGTCCATGCTTATTTTTGGCATGTTGAGTGCGCCGCCTTTTTTGTGACCTTAGCTTCGGATCCCATTGACCCAGCTTACTGTCAGAGCATACGCCTGTCCAGTAGGGACGGTAAGGTATGTATTCTTCAAACACGGCAATAAACCGCAGAATGCTCAGTCAGACTGCGACTAGGACTATAAGCTAACAGTACGCTTTCTAAAAACAACTGTTCCGTAGCGTTTATATGTAATCCTAGATAAAATATGGTAGTTAACCCTATTTTTGCATGTTAATTGATAACACTGCGACCGATTTCTAAGAACGTGTTTGATAACATCTAACGCAATATAGGTCAAAGGCCTGCACAGTTCGTAAGCATCGTGGGCTTGCACTGGCTGGCATTGCCTCAGCCATCATGTTCTTGTTATTATAAGATTTTTTGAGGCCTCATTCACTAAGAACCATTTCCAACGAAATAAAGATGATTCCAGAGTATACATGTAGTTTTACCAAGGTAGATGCTCCTTAGCCGGAGGGTGTGTGACGCCATAGCTTGCCGTAAACAAGGTGGCTGTTTCCTAACGGTGCAGTCAGAAATCAAAATCGAACTATTAACTGCAGCCTCTTGAAGGTCCATCTACTCTCCAGGCTATCACCTCTTATGACAAAAGCCTAAGTTTCAAAAAGACAGTTTTTAATCTTGCGGCAAAGTTCACTTCATTGTGGACAGCGGCTGTAGGTTGCTTATCAGAGACGGGTTCGCATTTCGTATAATTGGTTAATGCGTCCTCTATTAAATCTCCTTTTTAAAACAAACCATGCAATTACTTTGTATGCCGAATTAAGCTTCCTCTGTTCATTGTTTCCGTTGACGCAAATATAATTTTTCGGTTTTGCTAGTGCCAATGTCTTACCACATACACCCGGGGAGCTCACGACGTTTTGCAAAGGTAAAGTAAATCTCATAAGACTTGCAGAGAACAAAAAACAGCTCTTTCATACCGTACCAAAAAAAAGCAACATCTCGCCTACATTTATAAAGCTCCAAAATAAAGTTGCCTTTAGCAGGGCAGAGTTGTTGAAAGGGTAACTGGCGGTTTTTCTGGAATTCGTGGGTTTGGCTTTAATGGGACATGTGCAAGAAGACGTTCGCGCCGGACACAGAGGATCGGAGTCCTCATTGTGATAATAGTGTACCAAACGCACAATAGCAGCGTATTTTCTGGTCTACGCAGTAGCAGCGTTTCTTCTAGTGCTGCTGCCTGCGGGCGTTCTAACACGCGGAGAAACGAAGAGCGTCAACCAGGTGCCCTTTCAGCTCAAAAGAACACTAGCGACCACGCTCTTGCGTACTACTTGGCTATCTGGTCATTTTATCACAAAGAAGATTCCACCCCCTTCCAGAACTGCCTTCGAAATTTTAGATCTACATTTTACTTTCCTGTTTGGAAGCCTTATTTCTGTCTAAACACAGCAAGTTAGTGGAAGGCGTTCAAGACACGTTTCTGAGACGCCTGCGGGTCAGGTGTCCTCAAAGCGAGTTAGATTACGTTGTTCCTAGCTTGACTCACTTTTCATACACGGCAACATATCTGCTCCACGTCAATTACGCAAATGTGAATTGTTAGGACGTATTTTTAATGTACGCTCCAATAATCTAAAGAATCAACGATCACTCTAAAAGCCATGTGTCGTGCTGAGTTCAGGAATGTACTGTTTGCCTGGTGGATGGCCCAATGGGCGCATGCAAATTCAAATAGCGTTTCTTTCTTTCAGAAGTAAGCATATTGATAACAGTGCATGTGTGATCATGATGTTTGTACCGCTCACCTTTTTATGTAACAATAAAAGTGATTTTATATTATGAAAGTCATTGCGCATACAGTTGAATGATAAAAAGTGCATGAATTGTTTCCCATTCAACTGTAATGTAATCTGTCTATAGTACAGATTCTTTTTAGAAAAGACGGCGCAGTACTGGCGCGGCCAGCGTCACCACCATTGTCGCTTGGTTGCCATTAACTGCAGATGTTGTTTTAGATATTACGTGCATACTGTCCAAGTCCACTGTCATTCCAATCAGCCGGAAAATCTTCTTTCTCATCCAAGATGTTTTCAATAGACGTGCAACATACGAAAGGACTTGATAAAGTGTTTGCATTTTCCGCGTTGTGGAGGACGAGTCAAGAATCCAATACACTGGCGAATGGGTTCTCATTAATGATGTTCGGATAGACCCAAACATCGGCACTACAAGAGCCGTACTCGAACGTCGAGCTGCGTACTATTCTATTGTAGAATTTCCAGCGAGAATCACGTGTGTTATCGCAAGCGTGTTTTGACGACCTTTGCCTGATTATTGGAGATAAAATCCCAGGCCTGAACAATCTGCACGGATGGTACATAAAATCCTGTACGACCACCAAGGACTCATCAAATCTTTCTAACCCTTTTACTTAATGCCCAGACTCATGCGTTTCAGCATCTCTATCCATAAAAGTAACGGGTTAACGGTCGGCAGGCAAGGTAATAGTCGCCCTCCTCTTCTACCGGCATAAAATTGTGTCGACGATTAAACTGACAGAAGGTGGTGCAGAAACGAGCATTGGTGTGATGCAGAATGCCTACGTAATGTATCCACTGCGTTCGCCAACCACAGCTTTAAAGCGTCTTTTAACACGGTGGTTCCTTTACTACAACAACCCGCCAGCCCATCGAGCTTAAAACACTGAGGTTCTCGTCGTCGTCACGCTGGTAAAGCACGCAGGTTATTCGCTCGGCTTCGCACCGTGAGCGTTTTTCCTCGTTTCGAAAACAACACAAATTGAGAACGAGGCAATTTTCATTCAGGAAAATCGGTGTTTAGAGCCATCGATGTGTTAGTAGAAAAAAAAGTAAAAAATACTTTAAAATTGCTGTTGACAGAAAACTTTCCCTATGTACTCACTAATACACGCATTTCTTCTAGACCTTTTAAGACATTTACCAATATCTAGTGCAGATTCGCCACCGCATTTTTGGGGATGTTACGTAGTACGCTCTTGATCTGTGTTTTTGAAATTGCTCAAACGAGAAACGCCTACCTGCAGCTGCAGCACTTAGAAGAGCAGTTTAAATAAGTGTCACGGCTAGTGATATTGTACGCTGCGTCAGGCGATTAAACCACTATGCTATATCTAGAGCATTGGTGTTTGTATATATGTGTCGTGTGTGCATAGATGACAAAGAAAAAGAGAAAATGAAAAACATAAAGCTGGGAAAAAGCTGGCAGTCACTAAGTTCTTTCAATTGCTTCACGATACAATAAAGACTAAAACTATAGTAGAAAACAGGGATGTTACTCTACAGTCACTCGCCTTCATTGTCATCGTTTGCAAATGCTCCCACGTATTCTTAAGGAAAGCTCACGCCAACGTAATCGTACATCCTGCAGACAAAACTACTGCACGTGCGCAATACAAACAGGTCTAGTTGTGTTGCCCTTTATCTAGATTTTAAGCCAATATATGTTACATAACGTACGGTTTCGACAAGACCTGTAATACCATCGGCCAAATGTGCGCTATATGTCTTCCAGTAAAACCAAAAAAAATCCGGTACTTTTGCATCCAGTACATATCTCTTAGTAACTGCAGCGCTGCAACACCATTGTGCGGGAGCAAGTGTCTGAAACGGCTTTGTATTTCATTACCTGCCAAAGTTCTAAAGTGTTTTCACAAAAGAGGGTCTTGACCTTAAGTTCATAGCCTCTTCGTTGGTGTTATTGTTTATATAAACAGTGCTTATACTGGCTAGGCTACAATAGTGAAACAGCAAAGGCCACAATGAGGGCAACATCATATCGTGATTACGCCTGTTGTTCACAAACTGCGTTAAGTGCATCGCAAGCCACGTCGAATAAGTGTATACATAAGTGGCGGCGGATTTGCTTGCAAGCCGCTTGCGTAACGGAGTCTAGTTATTACAGTTCATTGCCTCTATTGTGCAGTCGCTAAGTTGACGCTTACTTAGGTCGAATTTTTGAATAACTATTTAACGTATTTCACAACTCAGTTGCATTTTTAAGAGGTTCTAAGCTTTTAAGATGTGACGTATAAACAAAACAAGAGACGCCTTATACGACTTAATTCAATGTGTGATATTTAACGTAAGCTTGTTAGCAGAACCAGAATCGGCACTGGTCACACGGCTGGTAAAAACCTGAACTGGGGCACACAAGGTGGTGCTAGCCGTGACGGCTAGAGCGTTGTGTACACGTGACGGCTAGAGCGTCCGGCGCCCTCCCAAAGGGTACCGGGAACTATAGATGTCAAGGTGTCCAGTCTTAATTGAGGTTTTGGCAACCTTTTCCTGCCATCCTGCCAAAAATGCTGGATGGGTTTGGTAATCGGTGACTTGGCGTGGCTCTGATTGCCGGTCCGTAACCGGCAAGTAAGTCTACGAAGGAATTCCTTGCCGTCCTAGGGAGACAGAGAAGTCGGTTTTTATGTGGGGTGAAACATCTCTCCAGCTGGGCAAAGCTCGTCGCCGAGGTATGTGTCCACACTGCGCCACACTTAGCGCAATTCAAATTAGCAAATTAAATTTAAAAAATAAAAAAAATTAGCAAAATTCAGCTCAAAGGATCGCGCAGTGACAGTCGTTCCTCACTCCCACATACATCGAGAAGACTGCAGCTTGGCACCTGTCACCAATATGATGTGTGAATGTCGTACCCATATATTGGGCTACTATATCCCAGATATGGGAATGAGTTTACAAACTCCAAATTTTGACTTCTACAATTGTGGCTGCTTGTCTCGACGATGAAACGTCATTGCTTTTACTTTCGTGAATTAATTTAGAGGCTTTTGTTGCGAAGATAAGAATTCACTATCCCAACGATTCTGCGGACAGCTCGGAGGTCGCGATGAGCAACTACGATGTCGTCTGCGTACAAAACGAAAACTGCATTCCTGAATTCCGCTCTCAAAAAGCGAGCTAAGTCTGTAAATATTTGAGCAAAACGACAGACAGCTAAGTTATTTTTGAGTAACTGTGAAGCTATCGTTTTTAAAGCAAGGGTTTGCCAACTCTGGCTTCAATGGATTTAATAATTCAAGCCTGGTTTTTGTTGCGCCATCAGGTCTTTTTTCCGTAAAAGTTATTTTTGTCTTTAGCGTGGCTTCCCTTATTTCATGAATACTTGCCGTTACCTCCTACGTACCGCGTTTCCACAACCTTTAAAAGTTAAATTCCTGCTACACTCACGGCCTTTTGTAGGCTTGGCTGTTCAAGCAACCTTTCGTCATAATTTTGTGATGCGCGTGCAGACGCTATTCGCTAAACCCCGATGATTCCCATACGGTCGTTTTCCGGCGTGTTGGACATGCGCACTTGAGCACCCCGTGTTACATTTCGTCGCCGCTGTGATCGTTGATAGCTACTAAGATAAGCAGACCGCTAGGGAATGGCATGATAGTGGCGCGGCTAGCTGAAAACTAAGAGCGCCACTTTCTCCTATTGGTGGTCGTCCGAGTTGCCTTTTCTAGCGCATCAGAGTAGAACTTACGCAACCGACATTATGCAATGTGAGAATTAGTAGTAGTTTAACATGTTTAGAAAAAAAAAACACAATAAAATCTGCCAAATTCCGCAGCGTAGACGACTTGCACGCGCGGATTAGCCGCTTCTCCAAGAAGGACAGGCGAATATTGGAAAGACTTTGCTACCTCAGCATTGCCATTTTTTTCTTTCAGTACGTCCTTCTGTCAGCGCATCACAGAGAAAAGCGTTAAGACACCAGAGAACGTACACAAAATCCAGCAGTTATCCCTCAAAACTTGCACCTTCGAGCCTTTCAGTTTGAAAGTGTCGTCCGTGGCTAGTTACGGAACTGACGTTACATGGGACATGCTTAAAATTGCATAGCTTTTCCAGCAAGATAAAGTAACACTAATTTTTCGTCAGCGACCACTGGGTCTTCTAACAAACTCGGCCCGTGACCGATTAGTGTATAATGGTCCCGGGTTCCGTTTCCTATTCCCATGAGCTAGTACAACAACGCTCTCAGCTTCCAACGGCAAAAGCTTCGTTGGAATTCCGCCAGCAATACCTTCAAACGATAACGAAGATACAGCCGGAAATTTACACCGCCTCTGCTGCGTTAACCAATCGCTTTTAGCCTGTACGCCGGTGCCGTCACGTTAAGAGCTGTACAGCGTGCACGGGTTTCACCCTCCGTTTTGCGAGTTATAGCAGGATTCCACAGCCGCGAGCTGTGGGTGTCGCCGCTACGGTCACTTATGCAATCTTACTTGAACGATCGTGAGTGCTCGATTTCTCTCTTCCAGCCGGAGCAAGAGAGCTTTTGATCATTTCTTATTTATTATGCATACCTGCTGTGTGTATTGTACATATGAATTTACTTAGCAAACGTGAAATTAGTGAATGAATATATTACCTTTTTTTATTATACAGCAATACATACTTATACAGGTATGTATTGCTGTTAGTTTATTTAATGCTGTTGTTATTCTAAACATGTCTTTACGTGCAGGAAATATTCCGGCAGGGTAGAGCAGTGCTTAACGACGCCTACTCCAACGAAGAAGGAAGGGGTGGGGGCAAACAGATCCTGAATCGTTTGTCGACAACAACGCAACAATGCACATTCCGACGAGCAGCATATATGCGGAGGACAATAATCAAACCGATTACGGCCTGTGCGTCTTTTCTTGCAGATATGCACTGGGCGCGGTATCGTAATCGCCTTTTCTTATACTGCACCATCGTGGATTTTCGCACGGCGTTCGGCGGCTGTGTCACACACAGTCTCACATTGTTTCGGCGAACGCTAATTGGCGTCCTACCGCTGTCACCTACTTCAGTTCAGTTACTACCATCTCGTCTGCAATCAAACCAAATTAGCGGTGACGACATTGCGACATGCAAGGATAATGGTTAAACAAACAAATTGTGTAATGCGCCATTATAGCAAGCGCTACTATAGCAGAGCGTCACCTTCAACAAGGCTACAATATTTACCCACGTTGGACATGCGCTAAGAAGCTTCATCTTTTGGAACAGAAAGTGAATAAAATGTTAAAAAGAACCGACGTCGTACATGTCCATAGTTTTCTCACTCGTGTTCTCTATAAAATTGTGACAGATCATTTTTCGAAAATCGTGCCCACGCTGGAGAGGCTCTAGAAATAGTGGCTAAGCTGCACAAAGCCAATCGTCTTGCTGATGCTTTTCTCGAGAAATGCTGTGTCCAAGGAGCTATGTTTTAATGCCTATTAGTCACTGGTAACGAAACATAGATTGGCTCGCGTCCTTGAAACGAGAGCATTTATTGTCATCTAAGAAAATAAGATCCTAGTAAACGATTTTAGCCCGAAAGATCATGCGTACTGTGTTTGGAGTTAGTCAAGGCGATGACAAGGCTTGACAAAACAGGCTGTGTTGAAGTGATTAGAAATGATTTAAAAAGATAGCAAGTAAGAGAGCAGATTCGTGTACAACATTTGGTGTCAAATTAAACACATCATAAAATGCATACGATTTTATATATTAAAATACCACTTAAAATTTATGAGATATTTGCACGAGGAAAAGCGATCAAAACGGGCAATGACGTTTAGACGCCATTTGTGCCTAGTGGTGAAGATACATAAGTGTAGGGAGCATTCATGCGCACGCGGGAGTTTTCTTTTACCAGCGGAGATCCTTAGTGGTCAGCAGTGGGTCTATGACTGAGCTCTGTGTAGTAGACACCAGCTGTATTCTCCAATATAATTGTTCGCATTTGATTATGACTATGTTGACCACACACACAGCATGTCCGTGCTCTTTCGAAGTCTCGCTTTCTCAGCGTGGGTCTATGTAATGATTTTGTTTGCTTTTCTCCAAGCTCAGGCTGCCAAGAGGTTCCGATGAGGGCTAGGAGAACCCTGATTAGCATAATGTACAAAACGTGACATCTCAGTTAAGCAATAATGACAAAAATGCGCTTCGAAAGTGAAATCGCCTTAACAAACGCCAGGAAAAAATATTTCACATTATTCAGATAGCTACCTTTCATGAGAGTAGAGTCAATAAACGTTTTACGGACGCCTTTTTGCGGAATAAATATGTAACATATTAACGTGCATTCAGAAACATAGTAAGAACTGGCTGGCAGTCAGCTAAAGTGGCGGCGAAGTCTAGGGGACTAGTGCGCTAGTCATGGCTGTCATCTACCGGGGTGTCGCCGGTTCGATCCCTGTTGTTGATCGAATTTTCTTTGAGCGATGCTCATTGAGAATAGATGATAAACCATGCTGCCACAAAGACTGTTGGGGAAACCCTCGGTATCTTAACATGTCCGCCCCTCGGTGCATTGAAGATATACCTCAGATTAAGTTCCAGGCCCGTAGGAGACGGAAAATAGTCTCGAATTAAAAACAACCTTCTTAAAAAAAATTAATTCTAGACAGTTAGATAAATCATTATATAAATAACACAGTGTGCTCACTCAGCACGAAGTTAAACCGATCCGGTGGTATTCTCTGTAGAAATACAATGAGGCCCCGGTGCACGGTATCCGCATATTCTGCATTACGGCAAACAAAAAAAATGCCTATTTATTTACTTACAAAAAAAATTAGTGATGTAGCTAGTAATTTTAGTAACTTGTATTACTGATATATCACATCGTGCATCTGACTAAAATTGCATTGAAAAGAGAACATTCAACTCACTTTAACCGTTTCAAAAGTACTGACTAACGCGAAGTCCTTTTTTTTCTCATTTCCGAACCCTACCAAGAGCGACAAATAAAACTATTTACACGCTTTTATTCGCACGCACACGCCATATAAATAGTGTTCAAGCGTGCGGCCGCCGCGAATACTAATATTATGTTTTTGTATGCCTTAGTGCGTCTTTGTCGTTTCGTTTAGTTCCACACTCGTGTACAACTTCACGATATTGCCCAGTGACTACTCAGCGATCACCTAGTATCTGCCTCCTGGAAGCCATTTGATCCTATGTACTACACCCAGCTAAATATCACGTAAATGCCACCTAATAGTCTAGAAGTTGTAGCCTTGTAGTACTGTTTTGCAAGTACGTACGTATAGAGTGCTTTCATTTGTAACTGTATCTGTTATCAGACGCCGTCTGCTTCCGAACGCGACGGCTGCTAGTTTTGAGTTCTGGTGGAATTGCGTGTCAGATCGAGTTTTAGAACGAAATTTGACTGTTGCCGCCTGTGTGAACGAACGTTCGTGCACCACTGCATCTGTCTATTCCCCAATTTGCGCTGTTTGTGAGCGCTACAGCGTGTATTTGTGTTTCGTCTGTTTGTACGAGTAGCTATCTATTGTCGTTGCACGAGTGAGCGCCGATACACACTATACTTAGCTTGTATGCAGGATCCTGTCTCTGGCGTGCCAGCAGCAGAGCTTCTTTCACGCTCGCCCTCGTGCCACTCAATTTTGTTTTTAGTTCTTGTTGTGCCCTGCTCGCTCGACTTTTCTGTTGCAAGCTGCTAATTTTAGGGGTTTGACAACAAAATGTTGGGAGTTTGACAACAAAATGTTGGGGGTTTAACAAAGCTGCTACTACTAAAAGAGCTAGCGAAAAGCTAAGGGAGAAGAAGAAAGAAATAGCAAAAACGGTGAGCTCGGTGAGAAACGGTGAACGCAGCAACCGTAGTTGCTGCGTCCTTAGTAGTTCGACCGAAACTAAGCTTGTGTGGCAACGAGTGGCACGCAAGAACCCTCAGACGGTGCAACTATCATTATTGATGACGTCTACGAGGCAACCGCTAGAGTTCGTAATGAAAGTGTGAATGAAGACGGATGGTCTCAGGTGGTCAACAATTAAATGAAAATTGACGAAGCAAACGTCCAACTTGTCGCTCTATTCGCGAAAAGGCTATCAAGAACGTGAAGGGACTATTCAGTGTTGTAGTGGCACGCGCACTACAGAACTGCTGGTGGAATGACACCGTTGGCGAGTAGGCCGTTTAGGGTAACCTCTTATCGTTGAGTGGCGCGATATTTAATGCTTAATAAGCTGTACACCCACCCCAGACCTGAATCTAAATTTGGCATAATTCATGTATGGGCAAACAAGCTGGACGATGCATAGAAAGTTGTCTTCTTGGCATCCCGGTGACCACACGGTTCAGAGAACTGGCACATAACTGGGCAGTCGCACACCTGACACAGCCCTCACGGACAGGGTTCTGCTGCAGTTTGCAGTTTGCATCTCAAAAATGAAGTCTTTTTGGCGTGCTTATAGGGTTACAACAATATAGGCGGGAGCGCCAATTGCTCTGTATTGATCTTAGAGACTGCGTTACATTGCTGCAGTATGCAGAAGCAAAATTGCCTGCAGAAATTACGGCGAGTCATAGCATAGGGCTGCAAGTTGTAAAATTTAAGGAAGCTCACTCGTCAACGTCGTCAGTCTGTCCACTTCGGGTTGTCGAAATTAAGATGCGACAGACCTGGATAGAATGTCGTATGCGTGAGCAAGTGAGAGCTGCGCCGGCACTGCCAATGGAACTGACAGGAGAGGAGAGTAACCCAATTGTGGCTCATAGCAAACCGTACGCTGTTGCAGTGAAAACCATCGTTGTTAACATTGCTGCTAGATAGAGCTGCTGCACTTAGAGTAACCTTCCAGGCGCGACTTCAATGCAGCGTAGGTGAGCTCCACTATCAGGGCAGCTAGATACGTTGACAAATTTACTTCAACGTGAAAGTCTGCACTAGGTGTCATGGTCGTGAGTGAAACATGGTTTAAGAACGCTGACAATGTCAGCAATGGTGTTTCAGCTTGTTTATTCGAAATGGTGGTGGTTTTATGTGCGGTTAAATTATACACTGCTTTCGACGTCTTTTAAAAACAATGGCGACGATACGGTACAGGCAATTCGTCTTCAAATTCGTCGCCAAAAAGGAATTTCGAATTCCGAATTTCAATGGCTATATTGTTGGCTTCTACTTCAGTAATTTCGGCAGAAAATAGCATTGATGATAACAATCGTCATATTCGCATGTATTTCAATCATATTCAGTGTGTATATAACATTAACACTAATCTAGTCATTTCACTCTGTCTGGCAGCCCTGTCTGTGAGGAATATTCGGTATTATTTTATTGTGGCAATTATCGCTATGTCATTACCAAATTTACTCGTGCAGCTTCGCACCATAGTCTTCTTCAGGCGCCATTCCCCACGCAGCGACACGCATGTCTTCCGCAGGGTTATTTGCTTGTCGTATATAGGGCATTACCTGGTTAGAAATGTACGTTATAGTTTAATTTGACTCTTTCATCATTTGAGGCATTCTGTGACAGGGTCTTCTACTAGTGTAGTCAACTTCTCCATTAGAAATAAATAGTTTTCTACCAGATTAAAGGTCGCAAAAACAGACCCTGACACGATTGACTTCATTGTAATATCTGATCCGATTATTAGCCCGGACCACAAATTTGTCTCGTTCAGTATTAAAATCGACGTTACAAAGGCGGTTCTATTCCTCAGCAGTCAACTTTAAGAAAATGAACGTTATGTTAATAGCCACACTCTTATATCTGATTAATTGGAGCGATTTCTTCTCTAATTGCCACAACGTTAATAAAATGTAATTTAAATTTACCCGATGCTGCCGTTTTCTAATTGCCTGATTTACGCCCACTGTCGTCGATAAGTAAATTGAGACCATTTGCGTTTATTGTATTGCGTCTCGATCAACCCATTGCTTTGTCGCCGAACTCCGAAGCGTGCTCTTCGCTTCACCGCAAGCTCACGAACAGCAACAAAGCGACCTTGCATTCTGACAGAGTTGAGTATAAACGTCAAAGACAGCAGGGCTTTGTTCCGATACGCCAACATACGGATCACCAGCAATGAAGCCCTCCCGATCCTGGAATACGCCTCGCGCTTCGCATCGAAAGACGAGGATTGAGCTCCTGGCATCGCATTTCTGGTCTTTGTTCAACCCTGCTCCAGTAAAGACAACGCGGTCATAGTTAGATAGTTTTCCGCGACTCACCGATCGAGTTCAACGAACGTGACATTTACTTGCAATTGCTGGGTTTGAAGCCCAAATGCAGCCACACACCGGACAGCGTTCCGCCTACATAAAAAAACTGACTTTAGCGGAGCATTTAAAGCTGATTTTCGAGCGTTCGTTTTATGATTCCACAATCCCTACGTTTTTCAAGCACAACATTTTGACCCCGATACATAAGAAGAGTCCAAGAAACGCGTCGAGAATTATCGTTCTGTGTTGCAGTGCGCCGTCGCTTGCACAGTTCCTAGGCAATTACCTATTGTGAAAGTTCTAGTCAGACACATCATCAATTATTTGACTGTAAACAAATTATTCGATGCGGCGCAACATGGTTTTGTGTCTAGGCGATCTACGTGTACGCAGCTGCTTGAGATGGCGCATGACGAAGATGGTTAAATTGTAGTTAATAAACTAAGAGCTTTCGAGGTCTATCCGCAGACCTGGGACTGGTTGGCAGAGTCTTGGGTATTCGGACTTTTCAGGTCAAGCCAAACGACGCATTAAGCAGCCTACACCCGGCACCGTCTGATGTGCCGCAGGAGAGCTGCGTCTCTCCGTTTTTGTACATAATATTTTTCTAGATGTAAAAGTATATAGACCATTGACTGTTAAATTAATTTTATATTCAGACGATCTCAAAATGTATAGTGCGCTCGGCTCCTCATCAACGCACAAAGCATTGTAGTCCGCGGTGAACGGTGTCAGCCGGTGGTGCGTTGACAATGGTATGCAGCTCTCCGTTCGCAAATGTTTCGTTGTGAAACACGGCTCATCTGAGCGAAATTACTTACTCAACGGATCAACACTGTCAACGGCCAACGTGAAGCGGGATTTTGAAGTCTTAATCTCGGCGGACCTCATCTTTTCCGCACATATCAATAAACCAGCTACACCAATAACATTTTCGCTTGGCGCGTGGCTAGGGATATTCACAACAGAACGACTGCACAAGCCCCGCCTGCGACCAGCAATTCCTTACCCTTTCTTACATGAATAAATAAGCTTTCTATTCTAATCTATTTTAGTTCTTCTATTCAGGTGGAGGCAGGCCTCGGAGTCTTCCTAGACGTTGCGGCTGCCTAAAGTTGTGTAGGCCACTCGTCCTTCCGTCAAATATTAGAGGGCCTGGGATGTGCGCCGGTGACAATTGGTTGGCTCAGGTCATGCCTGTATAGAAGGCGGGCGGTTAAGGTTTTGCAATGTAAAAAGAAGGTTGGTCATGTCGAAGCCACGTAGGAGGATGTCAATATTGGTATATTACCTCATGGATCGGTACTTGGACTTTACATGTTAATTATTTTCTATGAACTTCATCGTGCTTAGGATTTCGGCGAATTGTATCTGTAGGAAGTTCGCGTACACGGATGACACCTTAACGCTATTCCGTATTCTGAACGGCCAAATATTTGGGCTTAAACCTGCATGAGACCTCGAAATGGCAGTGCTACCTGCCTGTTATTCTGTGAATGTGGTGTTGACAAGAACTTAGACACACTGGTGTTCCAGGGGAAGGTATCTTTCTGCCAACAAGATGTTTTACGAGAACTTAATACATTTATATTAAAATTAATTAACCCTATCGGCTGCTGAGAGGCGTTTGAAACATCGACAAGCTTGAGCGGCAACTGGAAGCACCCGAGTCTCTTCTCATCCTTAGGCTTTGCACTATCGTCAATAAAGCGTACGATTGCGGTCGTCTCAGGCTGTGCAGCCAGTAGGTAACAGCAGAAACACAGCCAAACATATAGGTCACAATAAATAGTTATATATCCACGATTATGTTGTCCATTAGTATATTGCTTAAATGCAAAACACTGATATCACATCTTTCACAGCATAGTTAAGGGTGTATATATACAGGGTCATTCATATTGTTGTGCACGCATTTCGAGGTTTGATAGAACTCGGCAAGAAAATAAGTTTTCCCTATGGAGGGAAGACGTGGAAACGTCTTGTTTAGGAGAGAGAATGAAGTTTATAAAAGTAGATTTTCTGCCTTTTTTTTCCTACATAGTTGTGCGAAATCTCTGTTTACGGGAGAACCAGTCAACGCATGAAGAAACCGATTACACCGGCGTGTTCGGGGGAAAATTCTGCACAACAACAAGACACTTCGCTAGCTTGCGTAGCAAAAAGCTAATACCCAGATTAAGGAAAGTTATGAAAAATCGATATTTTACGTTAACGCCTTTTCATGAAAAATCGTAAAATTTGTCCATTGCGACCAAAAATGTACGTCCAAAAGACCACTCTCACGCAATAGAAAATTTAATGCCCATCATGTTCGTATCAAGGTGATGGTGCTGCGTTACGTAGTTGTCAAGTCACTAAACTTTTTCGATAGCCATATCGAAAGCGAAGGCATGCATATTTCCATAGGGCGTATAAGAAAAATAGGTACTTATTCTGAGGTTTGGTAGAGGTCAACAAGAGAATAAATTTTCCTAGTGGAAGGAGGGGACGGAAACGTCTTGGCAAATTTTTACGGTTCTGAACGTGAAAACTTGCACGTAAAACATAACAACTATGACTGTCGAAAAAGCTTAGTGACTTGACAACTACGTAACGCAGCACCATCACCTTGATACGAAAATGATGGGCATTAAATTTCCTATTGCGTGAGAGTGGTCTTTCGGACGTACATTTTTGGTCGCTATGGAAAAAAAATACGATTTTTCATGAAAAAGCGTTAACGTAAAATATCTACTTTTCATGACGATCCTTAATCTGGGTATTAGCTTTTTGCTACGCAAGCTAGTGAAGTGTCTTCCGTGTGCAGAATTTTCCTCCGAACAAGCCGGTGTAATCGGTTCCTTCATGCGTTGACTGGTTCTCCCGCAAACAGAGATTTCGCACAACTATGTAGGAAAAAAAGGCAGAAAAACAACTTTTATAAACTTCACTCTCTCTCCTAAACAAGACGTTTCCACGTCTTCCCTCCATAGGAAAAACTTATTTTCTTGCCGAGTTCTATCAAACCTCGAAATGCGTGCACAACAATATGAATGACCCTGTATATATATATATATATATATATATATATATATATATATTCGAACGTCCCCTTATTTATTGTAGAATTATTCCATTAGTCATTTAAAATGAAGAGGTTATATATATATATATATATAATTAGTCATTTAAACTGAAGAGGTTATATATATATATATATATAGCAGGAGTCCACGCATACGTCACGTAATTAAAACGGGCGTCGTTAACTTAATATCCTAGTTACAATCAGTTTACCTCACAGCCTGGTCAACCTTGCCCATAGTTGTTTAGTAAATTGTGCAGCATGTTCCATATCAAGTCTTCTGATCTTCACGTTGCTATGATAATTATAATGTTAGAGACACCTTAGCTGCAATGGGCAATATAGTATGCAAATATAGGTCGCTGAGATCCTATAAACATGTATGCGTGTACATGTGCACACTATACACGCAAATGTATTATTCACAAGCTTGATCCGTACCTTTTTTTGCTACTTTTTTTATTTATTTTTTTGTGAGTGTATATGTTAATATAACTTACCCAATGACAACGCCTAGTTGATTCTTGACACGGGCCTTCCTTATGTCCTAAAGAGAAAATTGAATGTGGTTACTAAATAAAAAAATATACATACTAGAATAGTTATGCTTCAACAGGGGTCATAGGAAGCATTAAGTGCGTCACGAATGGCTCATGAATCAATTAAGTATCCGTGAGAGCTTGCATTTTGTCGAGCGATCCACGTCTTAGCCAATGTTAAACAGGTGTGCTCTGCTTAACCCCAACTTGACAGATTAGTTGTGTAGTAGAGATAGCAACTCTATCATGGAGATCAAGCTCACGTTGGATAGTACAATCGCGAGCGTGTACCCCTGATCCATAGACAGAAGTCCTTATTTCCAGGAGCCCTGCATACGTAACACTGAAGTACTGGAAAGGGTCGTTCTGCGTGACCGATGAGACCCGTGACGAGCGATTTAACCGTCTGGACATCCTTGGCTCCTCGGCAGTAGGGTCAACGCCGGCCGTGCAGACGTTAAGACATGACCATGCCGTTGTTGTTATGGTTCTTAATCATCTCGAGCCATCATGTCAAGCCCGGTGGCGTAGCGGCTTAAGTCTGCGTCTCGCAACCGGGGGAGACACATAGGTGCGCGGGTTCGAGCCCCACCGTTGCACATTTATATTTATGGGGGTCCGTCTATGAAGCAATGTGAAAAACAGTTCCGTGGACGTTAAATCTTGGCTGAGGGTCAGCCCGAAAACTTTAATCATCTCGAACCTTTCATGTGTGTGCATAGTTTTCAACACATACGGCCTTTGTTGTCGTTGGACCGTCTGTAACGCAAAACATGCAAAATAAAAGCTTGCTTCCAGATTGAGTGTAGTCTAGGCTGAAAATCAAATGCTTGCGGACGAAGTGGTTTAATAAATACAGTTGGGATTGTTCTCCGTGTAGGGTTTGGTAATAACGTTTCGGCGGGCTGGGGGTACCCGCACGCCAGATGGCTTGCCTCTTTTAAACGACTTCATGGACTTTGTATCAAAAGTATCTAAACTTAGCCTAAATGCTAAGGGTTTTTTTGCAATTACTTTTACTTGTACCTAAGACTTCTTCGAGATCCCTTACACCATGCAAGCTTAAGTGCGCATATAAACGAATACGTTTTCGACAGCCTCAAACGTACAAATTACAGCAGTAGTAAAGTGGTTAAACGCACGTGGGTAAGGGCTTTGGATAAGCGCAATAATTACACGTATGCTACGTATATATATATATATATATATATATATATATATATATATAAATTTTTTTCTTATAGGACCGTTTTCTTCGGACGGCAAATTTATTTAAATTCAGTGATTCCTTACTGAACTTGAAATTTCCATAATTACACAATTCGAACAATTGTAAGAATTCAGAACATTTTGCAGAAAAGACTATCCCTATCTTGATTTTCATCATGTTCGTCTTCTTTACATTAAGACATAGATTGTTAATTCGCAACCAGAGATTGATCCTTGCCATAGTACTTGTTACCTTCTCTGTAAGCTCATTTCAGGTATCACTCTCAATAATAATGCATGTATCATCTGCGAACTGCACATTTTTACATTATTACAAAATGAGTGTATATCGTTAATGAATATATTAAACAGTGTTGGTCCCAGAACGAAACCCTGAGGTACGCCGTGATTAACAAAAACAGGTTCACTCAAACATTCCTCATGTTGCCTGTCAGATGAATAGTCTTCAAGTATGTCGTATGTTGTCTTGCATAGCCCCAAGGCTTTCAATTTATTTACTCATCTTATCCGATCTACACAGTCAAATCATTTTTGTAAATCACAAATAACCAGACAAACTTGTTTTTCTTCAGCACTTCGCCCTTCCCTAAATCAGAATTGTCTCGGACTGAGAATGTCATTTTTTAATGAAATCAACTAGTTGAGAATACATTTTTTTTTTGAGAATTTTACTAAATACAGTGGTAATAGATATAACCTAATGATTTCAATTCAATTCTCTCTCTCTCTCTCCCTATATATATATATATATATATATACTTGCATCAAAGCACTGGCGTAATTTTTTTTACTCACTATATATATATATATATATTTCCGGCAATTCGCGATTAGGTGATAAGCACGTGATAAACGCCTTCTAATGCTCTACCCATCATTTTAAGCAGCAGTTGGCGCGTGAGGATCGTATATAGTAGCACAAACACTTGTTGACCCCACACCAAAGCCTAGTAATATAGCCAGTGCATTCGACACTCACCTTTTTAGATGCTCGTAGCAAGGCCAGGAGGAGAAGTAGCGACGATGAAAGTAACCTCTTTTGTGCTGTACTATTCGTACGCCAGTACAAGGCGAAAAAGGCTGGAACCAGGCAGTGTTGTTATTATAGAAATATAGTGGAAACGCTGTTCCGTCAATAAACAAACTTTAGATATAGTTTCAAATACAAAACATTTATTGCATTTGACACTATAAGCAAACTACAAAGAAAATAGTCGCACTCCTTTTCAGGGTACGCTTATTCACGAACACGCATGCATGTGCAGAAAAAAAAAAAAATATATATATATATATCAGTTCCTCGGGAGAAACAGGATGTCTTGTCCCAAAATCGCAGGTATGTCTTATACGTAGGCTGGCGCAGAAAAAAAAAACGAACGAAGGAGGAAGTCTCTTCCCGGGACCGCTTCGCAGCTTACAAGTCATATGCATATATAATAAGTCCTTTTATACCTTGTCATGAAAGATTGCCGCTGGCACTACTTTTGCGCGCAATAGAAGAGAAGAAAATACCTCAAATATTTATGAAAATTTGCATGTCGTCACCTTGGCATAATCATTCGGCAAACGCGGTAATAGTCGTTTTCTCGTTTGTTAATGCTACGATTGTAAGGTAATATTGTGAAGCTCAAACGAAAGTCTACTGAAGCACATTCCTAAGTCTTTCTTCAGCATCTTACGCAAAAGTCTGAGAACAACCACTGAACACGGTAATAACACCTGGACGACTGCTAGTTAAACTACTTGAGTTAAGGAAGAGCGTTCTCATCACGCCAGAGGCTGTTATGACCAACGCCAATAAAGTAACCAATGTCTTTAAGACTGCCAATCAAGCCCGGTCGGGGTTTTCGCGTGCTGGCGGCCGACAACGTTCAGGCAATTTCCCCGGTGGGCACATTATTATCATCAAGGCGCCAATGGGAGAGGCTCGCATCTGACAGCTTGATCTATATACGTTCGCAAGAACAGTTAATAGCCTTACAGTCTAGGATAGGTGATAATAGCCCACCGAAGGATAAACGACGGGTTATGCTTGGGACGCGTGCTGTGTGCCGTATTTATTTTTATAATATTGATATATACTGAAGCTCTTAGAATGCAGTTGTTTTACTTGCTGAATTAGGGGTGTGGCCAATGCAGTAATTGCGGACTTGATCATGAGTTTAACAACATGAGGTCTAACACTAATAATAACGAAAACTGTCTGGAGACGCACTTGCCTTCGGTAAAAATCAAGCGCTTATGTACGAACATTTTTAACGGGTCCATAAGTATACTTATAACTCGATATATTCTTATTTCAGAATACCTCTAAGCAATTTACAAAAATAAAATATCATTCTACATTACGCTGTCTTGAAACCGGTAACTAGTAGAGCTTGTCGGAACGATCAGGATAGGCAAATACAGCAGCAAGTCGCCTATAGTAAATGTTTTTAACGAGCAAAGGGTGGTTTTTAAGAAAACTCACTCTTAACAAACAATAAAATCGGTTTGCGTGCTCACCTGCTACCAAATAGCAAGATGGCACTTGACGACTCACAGGTGGCTGTATCTAGTGACGAAGGAAGCAACATACATATATTCAGCTTATCGTCTGCTTCGGCTGGGCACCAAGAAACGGAGAGCAAAGCTCCTTGCAAAGCGGGGAGGGAGGTGCAAGTACGACCGGGAAGCCTAGTCGTCCGGAGGTCGATGGTTTGACTGCTGCGGTGAGTCGCCGGACGAAAGAAGCGGCGTCCAGATAGAGCCGTGAGCTGAAGCAGCTTAAAGCGGATATCGAGTCTAATCAAGCGAACGTATGCAAAGCTGTTTTCAGGATACCTACACCGAATGGGGGACCAGATGAAATTCAGACAGGGATAGCTATTTAAGCAGGCCCACGGCTTTGCTTCAAAATGCCGAATTACCGGCAACGCACACGAAGCGCCTACAATTAAAATCACAAGGAAAACAGTACTAATAATGGCAGCCAAGGTTTCCCGTGAAGCAAACTAAACAAACCAACGATCGACACGGTCATTAGCCCGGGGCAGATCTAGATGTCATACATACGACCAGGGCTTCCAAGTTCCGCGCGGAAACACCCTGACGACTCTGGTAAAACTGAACTCCAAAAACACATCAAGGCGGTGTCACGGGTAATAGGGTACCTTACTGTTTCAACACATCAAATTGGAATACCATAACCCGTCACACCTCGCTTTGGGCAGTCAGTTCTTACCTTATACGCTCGGAGCTCGCCCAAAGCCTGTCCTTTTCTGCCTTGACTTGACCTAATTAGTAACCACCGTAATCTCATAGCTAAAGGATCGAGAACATGCTAGTAGACGTTCGACTGGGGCTGAAATACAGCTTCGTCAGCGGACGCTCACTGCAACCAAATTGCGAGAGGTGCACAACGCGCCCCTACCTCTTCAGAGTGTTTTTCTCTGCCAGCCAATTTCTCCACCTCATCAAGGACTGAGACACGTCCGCGCTTTCTGCGGACACGATTACTTATTTGCTAAATCGCCTTCAGCCCACAGACATTTGTCAAACGTTTACGTTTATCACCGTCGGTGGTCTGGGCGTTCTCGCCGTTGCTCTATCAGACGCCCCCCCGCCACACCGATATTTGGCTCGGCTGACATCATCTCGAGTCGCATTGATAAATCTCCATAGACCCACTTTTTATCTGCTAAGCGCACAATCGCAGACGCTTTCTTGCCGCAAGGATTCGACCCCTGAGGAGCCTCAGCAACAAGGTTCATGATTCTGCCAAACGCTAGCAGGATCTACTGGCGCACGCCTAGCAGGGGGCATTTCATGCCCTTCCGCAGCGGATTGCTATTGGCCCAATAGCAATCCGCTATTGGGCTAACTTTAGGTGATTCAGCATCTAGTTAGATTCGAATAACACATTTGACAATGTGGAGAGCAGTTGGAATGACATGAGGTATCCTGCGCATGTGGCGGCGTGGTCTAGGGGACTTGTGCGCTAGTCATAGTTGTCATCTACCGGGGTGTCGCCGGTTCGATCCCTGTTGTTGATCGAATTTTCTTCGAGCGATGCTCATTGAGAATAGATGATAAACCATACCGCTGAGAGTCAGCGGCCATGCTGCCACAAGGACTGTTGGGGAAACCCTAGATATCTTAACATGTCCGGCCCTCGGTGCATTGAAGATATACCTCAGGTTAAGTTCTGCGCGCAGCCCTGGCCGGGGCTCTCTGCAATATCCTAGGTACAGCACCTCGCTTAACAACGCTACCGACTATTCGAGAGCCTCAGGGTTTAGACAAAAAGAATGGCAGGCGGCTAGTTAACTTAATACTACTATAATTTTATATAGGGAGTTTTAAAATTACGTAATGCACATGCGTCGGTGGCAGCAAACAGCGATCAGCGTAGGGCTCGCAAATTTACTAAACCCATATTTCTCCTCACATTCTATGTCTGGGAAGTGCGCAAATTTCTTCGACACTTTTTGGGAGTGGCCTTGCGTCTCCAGCGCTTTATGCGCCTGGTCTGCTCGTTTCCAAAGTTGGGGTATGTCGATATCGTCTTCGGGGGCCTAGCTGTACCCGAGTCGCGTCCTCTGAGTAGTTTCTTAGACGGTCCATTCAGGCCCCTACCATGACAATCTTTCGAAACATCAGAATGCCTATACTGGACCGTCCACTCAGCCTGACGGGCCACCTTATGTGACACCGCAGGTTTGTGTAGTGCCTTCCGTCTTGCCTGAACGGTACGCAGGGATTCCCGGGGTTAAACATAAATGGAACTGCCGTAGTCATTCGATACTGGTATCATTTGGAAACGGCAAGCCTCTAGCCCGAACCGGAGCGGTCACCCACTCACTAAACATTTTATATATACGCTGGTAATCCCATGACTTGGCCTTGGGCAAGCCGCTAAAATTGCGCAACACGCCAAAGTGCGCAAAAGTGCTCACACTTGATCCCCAGCTACCAGCTTTACCCATTGCAATTGAAAACGATGGGAAGTCTTCATTAGTTCTGATTTCAGCTGGGACTAGATATTACCTAACCGCAATAACCGCCAAAAACATATTTGACTTAAAAAGAAGGTTCGTGTGTACTGTCCTTTGTAGTTGCAGGTGCAAGCGTTAAAGGCATTTGCCCAATACGTACGCCACGAATTCAATCATAATGCTCCTTATCCTCAATATAGAGATCCTCAATATAGAGATAGATTTATATGGCGTATTATATAATCCAAATTATGGCCTTACAAATTTGTGGTTCACCCCGCTATTGTCCAAAATATAATAGGCCTCTGGTGAAAGCTGATGATTTAATCGCAGAGGCCACAATACGTACAACACTAACTTTTTGACGGCCGCTTGCCGACGATTTTTTGTATTCCGCGGCATCATAGAACGAAGGATTACTAGTCGTATGGTTATTGTGATCCAAACAAAGGCTGTGCTTAACTGCGTGACATAAGGCAGGTACTAATAAACATAATGTTTTAGCGAACTTTACTAGATTCGTCAAATTTAAAGCCTTTCTACAAAGCGCTTGCACAGGCGCTTGCTGCGTAAGCTAATAGGATAAGACAAAGTTTTCAGTAGTAGCGATTACTTACTCAATACCTGAATAGATAAGCCACGTCCACCTGGCTGAGACAAATAGAAAAACCGAGGCCGCAACGTGAATTCGGCGCGTAGTATCTAAATTCAACTTAGCAAAAAAAAAACCAGCCACAAGGAAAGTGAAAGCAGAGTTATATCGGACGCATTGAGAATTTCTATACATATACGCACTGCCAGTTAAGACGGCCAAAGAAGCACTGGCCACTCCTAGACTGATGCTTAATCAATGGGCACAAAGCATAAAACAATAAATTTCCATCGAGCCAACGGGACGGTACTGGGCGATCCGGTAGACTCAGCGTCGAAAGTCAATGGCACGAGAAGAGCAACGTAGGAAGGTCAGAGAGAACCCTGAACATGTTGTACTAAGCATTTTGTTAGGTTCTGAAAAGATAACTCTAAAGCCGCTTAAATTAGAAGCGTGATCAGAGCTGTCAGTACGGGAATCGGAGGCATCCTGGCAGCTTACCTCGTCACCTTATGCACGATTACGTATATTGAGAATAACAACGTTTACAAAACGTGGGAATAATTACCCGTGGGAATATTTCGTGGACCTTATGGGTCACACCACCAACCAAATGCACATGTGATACCATAAAAGCTGTGCAGAAAATGTCTATCCATATAATAATTGTGCAGAAGCTATCTAACCCTATAAAAAGACATGATATATCTATCTCTATAAACGTTGTGCATAGGATATATATTTATATAAAAACAGTAGGGCCGAAACAAATAAGACAAACAATAGCGTAGCCCAAAGTTTATGGTTTTCTGCTAGTCCCGTGAATTCATACCCACTGGTGAAAAGTGGCATGATTTTGAGAAGCGGGCAACGCAAAAATGCAACTCGGTTTTTCTGTGTAATACTGAATTTGTTCGACGACTGCGCCTTGCTAAGACGAAAGATACTGCCTTCCAGGATCGTTTGCTAGAAGAGTTCCTTCGAGTATTGTTTCGTCAACCAAACGAGGCGTTTCGGAATCTCATTTGGCTATCGGGAGTCTGTAGGGTAGTGCACGTCGTAAACAAATGCGTAGTAATAAAAAGCCATCCCATTTTCATTCGAATCCCAACTTCCGAAAGCAGGCAAACTGTGGCGAACGACAATACCCTACGTTACGAGGAAGGGCATAACGGACGCTGCTTAATGAAACAAAACAAAAGCATATCCCGAAGGGCTAGGAGAGAAGGAGCCAGGGGCTTAGTGAGAGACGAAACCGATCATGGCAAGAGAAAGCGGAGAGGCACCGAGTCGTCAAAATTTTGCTGTCGATATTGGCGTCAGCGGCGAAGGCGAATTCATCGACTAATCGACTGCTGGATTTCTGCTTCCTTTTCTTTCTTTTTTTCGAGGCTTTCTTTCCTTGGATCCTTTCTTTCTCCTTGCTCCCGCGCTTGCATGATGATGATAAAATTATGATGATGATGACGATGACGATGGTGATGATAATGATTCCGTTCGTCGGATGTTTCGCGGTGCGTATGATTAGCGGCAATTTTCGCTCAGCTTCTCTGGCGCGCTCAATTCAATCGCTATTTCTACTGTGCCTATTCGCAGGGCAAGCAGAGCGTACAACCCTGAAAGCTATTATCATTAGAATCGCGGCGAGCCGTAATGCGGCCGCCGGCTTAAACAATCAGGTCAGAGGGTGGTCAGGTGGCAAGCCGTACAACCGGCCACAGGTAGCCAGGCCACCACCAACATCTATCTACCAGTTGGTTGATGTAGCGGCTGCTTCGGTCGACCTGCTGCCTCTCTCGATCTCTCTCCCTCTCTCCCTCCCTCCCTCCCTCGTTCTCAAGCCTTTTAGCCGGCGTCGTACGCCGTAAAGCGACGTCCACCACACCTCACTAGCGAATTAGATATCGAGCGAATAAAGGGCATCCACAAATGCGGGTCACGCCGAATGCTACTGCCTGGCAATGTAGGCATCGGCACGCGCATACGCATGCACGCACGCACGTTCAATTGCTGTACGCAAACCGTAAGGGACAATGGTCAGCATACACGCTGCTAGCTCGTCTGACTGATACTTACAATAATAAAACATTAATACACGTTTTGCTGCTGTTGTTTGCGTTGTTTGTTGACAGTAGTGTTGCTTTGTGTGTCTCGACACTGGCTCTCTCAGATTTTTTTCATGTCCTCTGGGCGACAAATTTATTTAAATTCAATAATTCTTCATTGAATTTGAAATTTCCATTATTACATAAATTCAAACAATTATAACTAGTCAGGTAATTTTGCAGAAAAGGCACCGAAAGGGCCCGTGTCTGATCTGTGAGCGTGGATTGATTGTTCTGAAACATATGTACTGGAAAAAAGAAAGAAATATAAATTTATTCCTTCGACGTGTAGGGTTGTCTTTATTCCGTCTTTATGTGTAGTTTGTGCGAACAGGAAAAGTCGCCAGGTTCGGCAAGAAATAGAAAGGTTGCGAAAGTATAGAAATCAAAATTACCGCTGGGAAGATTGAACTTAATTATGTCGTAACTCGTATCCTCCTGTAATCAGTCTCCAATGCAACCCAGGGTCTTCTGCTACCGAAGGTTCAAACCGAATAATTCCTGGCGAGTTTTGGTTTGCTGGAAATTTCAGTCTTTTAATGCATGAAATATCGCTCAAGATAAAATATTTGTTACAACTGATAAGATATCTTCAACTCAATTCAGTTATCTTCCTGATAGTAATTCGGTGATAATTGTACGATGGGTACGATATCTCAAACGTTTTTTTAAGATTTATTCTGCTATTGAAGTCGGGGAATTTTCCGAACGGGGATCACCTTTAGTCTCTTGACGTCCATTACGAAATCGACCGTACCACGTACATACAGTGTTCCAGAACACTGCTATCGCCGTGTGTAACTTTTTGACCACTTTAGAACATATGACTTTCTTTTCAACACATAACTTATTCCAGATTCAGTGGTTCTCCGTTTATGACTCCTTAAAAATAGCCGAACCTTGTTTTCTTCAGTTCTTTGAACCCAACTCAAACAATAAACGCTGCCACACGTTGGCGTGATGGCCCAAGCAAAAAAAAAACCGGAAAACCTGAGTAGCTTCGGTTGGGTGGCACAAATTTGAGTACTAAACCTTTCCGATCATATATATATATATATATATATCTTCGTCCTTCTATTCTATTTAGTCTTTGTTGTAGCTTTTGACGGCATGACGCTGATTGCTGACCCTTTATGGTCGATCGCGTTTTCCACCCATTCCGACAACGCATCTAAAGCGGCCGAGCATAGAAAGACGTTCAAATGTGCGGCCTTCAGCACCATCGAGCGCTTCTATCTTGGCTTTGAGACCATTGGTCATAATTTCTCAACCTAGGATAAAGCCATTATGTTATTTGGTCACAGAACTGCAGGGCTACTAAATAAATAAACACTAATTTTATGATGAGCAGTGTGCCTCCATTGACTACGGTATAAAGTAGCTCTATTCGGCATAACCTTCGTCGGTGATTACAAGTTTACTTTGCCGCTTCCTTGCTCTTTCAGACTCACTTGTTGTCGGCAGTGCCTCACCGACTGCGCGCTAAATAGATTATGCTGTAAAACGGTTTAGCACGTTCCGACGTTTAAGCAGCAGGTCGCTCTGATGTATATGTGACCATATACATCAGAGAGTTCTTGTTGCGGGTCGGTGCATACACCCTCGTTGATGAATACGGCATTTATGAAAAACGTATGAGTCTCATTGCGTGCAGAAGCTCTGGCCAGCACAGGAATTGCTTGAAATTGTTTAAGATAGCGGCGCAGGTTACCCCGAAGTGTAGGATTCAAGGCCCTTCCATAATCGAACTTTGGAGTCTGCTAAAGTTTTTTTTAGGTAGAACAAAGCTGTTTATCCGTTATTCAGTCCAGCAAGCCCAATCCGGTCTTTGGTTTTTGCTGATTATAAATAATTCGAATGATTACAATAATGCACCTTAGGTATACGCAGAATGTGTTTATAAACATAGTGCGATTTTTTTGTATGATAAAAGGATAGTTTTCGTTCAAGTTTGTCAACTTGAACGAAGACATCAAGGGCGTTATTTTGACGGGGTTGAGAAATTGCTTAAAATGAGACATTTGTACAGTGAAGCCAGGCGCCATGCAGTCATGTTAGCTATGCAAATCGCATAGGTTAGTTATGCCGGGCTTGTCACAGTGCTGGCGCTACTGCGCTACAATAACAATAACAGCCCAGGTCGTCTATTTTCAGAACTAAACGACACCGAGCAGACAAATGCAAGCGGTTGGAATAATGGATGATGGCAGGCATAATCGACAGCGCAAGTCACAAAGGACCCTGACCCACATGGCCGTGTCATAACAGATGAACTAAGAACACATGTGCAACCTATTTGGTATATGTAAAATTAAATAATAAATTATCATTATATATATATATATCGCGAGAGAGAGAAAGAGGGAGACGATCGTTTGGTGTCAAGAAGGGCGGACGTGTGTCTATGGAGCTCCTAGGGAAAAGAGTGTTCTCTAGAGAGCTCCGAGGACGCTTGCTTGTGTGAATGGAAGTTAAACTCAGAGAAAACATATCCTATTGAAGTGTACAACTTAGTGATCATTTTGATCTATCGCCTAGCGTAGAAGCCAGGAGGCACGCCGCTCAAACAAATCTTTTTAGCGGAGTGCAGCATAAACGAAGCCATCCACGTGACAAAGAGAGACGGCTGCTCAACTTAAGGAAGTTTACGCAATATAACGGCGTGACGCATAGATAGATAGTACATTTTGTTACGCACGATCGTGTATTGTTCGACCTCCTTAATGAGTTCCAGTGGTCTATTTTACTATTCCTAAATGCCTTAGGTAGGGCTTATTGTGCATCTCTGTTTTGTTCACATTTATTTGAAAGTTTTGACAATTGGCTTGCTCCGCGGCACGTACCCATTGCAAAAACTGTGACAAGTCTTTCGCTTTTCGATGATCTAGCTATTAATAAATAAATGCATATATATATATATATATATATATATATATATATATATATATATATATATATATATATATATATATATATATATATATATATATAGTTATATATATATATATATATATATATATGAACTCATATATATATATATATATATATATATATATGCATTTATTTACTTCACAAGAATATTTAAATACACACTCTTTTTTTTCTTTATTAGCGGCATGATCACTGACTCTCAGCATCGTGGTTTATCTTATATTCTCAAAAAGCATTGCTCAGAGAAAACTCGATCAACAGGGATCACACCGGCAGCACTCCTGCATGTTGTCATATCGTCTAATTACTCCAGTAGACCTGAGACTGGGGAGCACTCCTGTGACCCCCATTACTCGCTGTGACTAGGCTTTGCGACGATCACGGTTAACCAGTTTTGTCAGTGCATTTCGCGTACTCGCTTTACGACAGTAGAGTTAAATGTACGTTGCCCCAGCGAAGATGTTTAAGCCGTTCCCGCTGTACGGTAAATAGATAACGTCCTTTACAGCGATAATAGCGTCAGGGAATACATAACACCAGTAGGAGTAGAAATTATATCGATGATAACATTTACCGCAACAACAGCAACGACCATCACCGCCACCGATAGCAGAAACAGCAAACAGCTGACTTGTTTTTCGGTGCCAAAGCGCATGCAACTCATGCTTCTTTGCTGCTTTCGGACCTTTTGATATGGACACGCGGTCGCTAGATCTAGTGACAGATCGCGATAGGCCGGGTACGGCGAGCTGTTGTCCGAAAGGTCACATGGTAACAGAGGTTGCCGTTCAAAGGTTGGTAAAACAGAACAAGAAGAAAAACGTGTTATGCGTTACCCGCTGTTTGGTAACTCTTCCGACGGTAATGCCCTTTGTCGTCATTGCCTCATGCTGTGCTGCTTGGGTCCGGCCTTGTCAAACGCTGATGCTGCTGCTATGTGTGGAACTACGTCTATGTCGGTTGATGCATAAATGCATGCGCTTGCCTTCCCCCGTCAAACTCTATCGTCTAGCCCCTCTGCCACCCCCGAGGGGATGTGCTCTAGGCCCTACGTATTATGCATACGCGGGATTCTACCCCGTTTGTGGCCTTGTATGCGACGTCGACAGACAGAGGAGGTAACTTTCATTCTACTCTTTATCTCCCCCTCGCTTCCGAATTACCCCAGACATGTAGCGACACCAAGCGGGCGCAGAGACCGGCACGTTGGACGCCCCCCTTGCCCTTGCTTCGCCCGACACCCCCAATGATGCTGACACAACAGAGCGCGCCCCTTCTTGCCCCAGCTTCGCCTGCCTTCCCTCTGCGCTCCGGTAAAACCTTACGCACTCTTCACACAAAGCCACGAAAGGTATCCCAACAAGCATAGAGCCGCTTCCTCCTCTAAGCAAAGCCTGCTCACGCCGACAGTAGCAGCGGCGGCGGCGGTAGCGACCGTGGCGCTCTGAAACTACCACGATTCTGTGTACGGACGGCTCGCAAGATCGGGATAGCTTCAGCCCGAGTGGTCCGGCACAATGGACGGCCTGCAACAACGATGTGTCCGCTTTCTGCCTTTGCGCCGCACATCTCGAGAAAACAACGTGCCCAACGATGCTCGCTGTCGGAGTAGATAGCAGCTCACGGCCGGTACAAGTCTGCCGGGGACATTCTACTGACAGAGATGCGCTATGGTTTGCGTGTCAGGAATGTTGGCGTCAAACAGTGGTCGTCTATGACGAGGAGAAGGGCTCGAGTCGTCATCGGAGATGACGTAAATAAAGAGGCGATGTACAGCTGTCAGCGTGCGCGAGGGGTGCAATATTTGACGGCATCGCCGTAGTAACAAGTCGGTCATCTACTGTCCACCTATCCGTATGCTGTTCTCCGTGTCGTAGTCCACATTAGCGTGTGAGGGAGACGACCAGCAAGCTGCGTCAGCCAGACAGTTTTGTTCGACCGGCTGCCGGCTGGCCGTTGTGTCTGGACACAGATGTTCCTAACCACGTTGATAACATTGTCCGACCGAAAGAAAGGCTAGGCGACAAACTCGAGCCGGAATTACTCTGCGCGGGGCGCGCAAACGGTGCGCATCATCACTCTGGTCTCAGGCCAGATCGTAGAACTCGTGGTAGAGACTAGCGTGTAAATCTTTCGAATTTTAACTTCTGCAGTAGCATTTACTCCCTATCTGGGCTTGTTTGGATCGCCCGTTCAGTAAACACGGAGCGAAAGAATCGACATGTTTACCTAATAGGTTATGTCGGCGTACGATTCGCATGCTAAGCGGTGTTAGCACTATACGCTTGGCTGGCATCCGCGTCTTTGTGCTCTGCCGACTAAGTACTGTCTTCAAAAGTGAGGAAACTACCAAGGTAAAAAAGAAATACATATATTTTTTAGAAGCCTAGGCTACTCATGCTAAATCAAACAAGTCAAACAGACTGACAGAGTAAATATATCGATAAGTAATGTTATGAGAATTCTAGGCGTATATGCGTAAAAGCTAGCAATAGTAATGCTGCGTATCACGCTGGTGCACAACGACCGTACGAACTGAGGACACATTCAGACCAGCATGGTGCATATATACAGCCACCAGTAAGCCTTCAGCAGGTTATTTAAAAAATTAATTTTACGCATATATATATATATATATATATATATATATAGTTAAACAGTGTAAGAACAAGGTGTAAACGTAGAGATATTAGGCTAGTCTCATCGCTGTTAAAAGTCTTGACGCAACTCGTCAAGAATGGCCTACGTTGGCTTGAAAATCTACTCACAAACGTTAATAATTTAAACAAATTTCTAAAAAAATGTAATATTGTCATAGTTACGTCCGTTATTTTTGTCTGCGTTTCATGCCTAACACCTTTGATTTTAACGGCCTACGAACGCAAGTGCTTAGCCCTAACTATTTGCAACGCAGCCTTGCTTTTAACCTAATCCCGTAGGCGGCAACGTAGCCTTTACCAAAGCGGGGCTTACCAAAGCGACCCTCTCAGCTGCCGGAATAATGCATTTTCCTTGCTGTTGGAGCATCAAAACATATACAAACGTTAAGTTTTACATTGACTGGACGATCACTAGTTTGGGCCTGGTCGCGGTCTGTGCAACCTAAAATCTCTAAGCATATATGTTTCTAGTAGCTACTGCGTCTGCTACTACGCCGCCGCAATTGTTGTCATTTGTTTCGAGGAGGAATTCCTCTGCTCCTCGCTCCGTCTACCTATGCAGCCTCCAACAGCGAAACCCCTAGCTAACAGAGGAGAATCTTACTGAATGACACTGAGGCAGGATCCAGATCCATCACCCTCTACAGTTTCCAAGCATCGACGTGTGGAAGGCGGAAGAGAGGAGAGGTTGTCCCTGGGTGATAGGCTCACCGATGCACACAAGCGAAGTACAGACAGACAAGCAGGCAGGAAGGCTAGGTACCTAGAAAAAGATGAAGAAGAAACATCATTCCGCCACATTGCCATTGCCGGAAGTCGAAGCAGTGTGCTCTGCGTGCTGGCTGTATCACGCCTGTATTTGGTCTCTCGCCCCTTACCTCGGCCGTATTGATTCCACGACCCTGGCAGCGCCACCGCCTTTACTTCAGTGAAGGACACTAACCGAATTCACCTGTTTGCAATAGAACTTGGCCAATCAACTAGACAACTAAAGTAAAGTTTTCGGGCTAACCCTCAGCCAAGATTTGACGTCTACGGAACTGTTTTTCACATTGCTTCATAGACAGACCCCCATAAATACAAATGTGCAACGGTGGGACTCGAACCCGCGCACCTATGCGTCTCCTCCGGTTGCGAGGCGCTGACTTAAGCCACGACGCCACCGGGCTCGACCACCTAGACAACTAACGCGACTAAAAGCGAGTCTCTTTTTCTCTCGTCGTTCTGTCAAGCGTTTCTCAAAACAGACGAGCCCAGTCGCGTAGATATTCCACACTAGCCAGCCAACAATCATACATAGCAAAATAGGATTCAGACACGTATGTTTATGCAGCTAACGCTTAGCTACTATTATCTCATCTCATAGCGTTTAGCTGTAGCATCGGAAATTGTCCGGTGTGACAGCGTACGCAACAAGGACAGCTAATTTCCAGCTGATACTTTAATAATTAATATAGAAATAGGTTTTAGCAGTCAGATGGAACAATCATCTGCAGTATAATATTTGGATCAGTAACCGCCCAGCCGGACCGCGTTCAGACGGTGTATTACTTGCGTAAGTCTGGTAGTGCTTGTGCCGTGAGGAATGTCTTGTGCTAAATATCCTTACCATAATTTAGGTGTAAAGGGCAACGTATATTTCTAAGTTCAAGTGAGTATGTGTCTCAGTTTAAATCTAAATTGAACAAAAGCGTTTCAACTTAGTTTTAGACATCTAATAATAAAGCGCGTGTTAAGGATAATTTCAAAAAAGTACCCAATAATCGCATCACCATACCTTAATAAAAAAATTCCAAAAACCTCCAAGATAACTATGATCAATCTCATCGCTAGAGTTGTGATTTTGATTACTACTATTACGACGTGCTCCTGTTCTTAGACCAGCAGTCGAAATCTTCCGCCAATGCAACTCCCCTCACATAGGCGGCGGGAACAAATTCAGTTATAAAGCTCGTTATGGAAGTTATAAAAAACTACTTTAATTTGCTGACTGGTTAGAGACCATTGATATGCCTATGTGCCATCGATTGGTCTTTTTGAAGCTGATCAATCATAGCGACCCATGCTGGACTTGCTTGATATGAACTGCCTTCAGTAGCACAACGTTGCAGCAGAACAATGGCCAACCAGACCTGACGGAGCAACGATAAAGAGCAACTCTAATCGAAGCCAAATTGGAACTTACGCTAATCTGCCGTTGCATGTCGTGATTGCTTTGCAAGCGGTTCGCTTTTAGAAACGATGTACTAGCCGCTCATTCCACCTGTGTAGGGCTTGTGGCGGTGTATCTGTAGTATGTGTGCATACCTTTTTTCCTTCTGTAAGGCAAGCTTACAGGTGACGGAGACTGTATAATTTGTTACAATGACACGAGTTTTGGAGCGGAGACAATTGCTATGAACACAGCTTTATCTTATGTTATAATTGTTGTACTGCTAAGTTCATAGATAGGGCGCGGTAGTGGTAATCACAAAAGGCATATCTGCTATTATGAATCGTCTCGTATGTTTATATTTTGATGTGTTCAAAAGCGCCAATAAGCAAGATGGTCAACAATATGAGTTATAAGCGCGTGCTGTGATCTCGACCGTTTCAGTCAGCTATATGTTTTATGTTTTATTCCGGATAACGATTTTTCCATTAGGTAAAATAACCAATTTAACATCTCTAAACAAAGTGAGTTTTGTGCAAACCTTCATCCTGGGCATTCGTTAATAAATACTGCTCTGCTGTCCAGTAGGCTCAAGCTTTAAAACCGCGTTGAGCCTTTGTATGGTCCTCATAGTAGTGCCAAACCACTACTTTCTTAAATTGGAAAATATGTTACAACAATTCTCATTGGATTTCCTTAATAAAAAAATTGGAGTTATTGCATGCGATCCGTTCACTTAGTCTTCTGTGGCACTCCTTGCGGTCATCGCAGGGCATTCAACTCGTTTTTCGGTCTCATAATGTACTTCACCCAGTTCAATCTCTGCTGCCACTTGCGATCGTGCTGAAACATGGCGGCAACTACACCCGTTATTGCCGTACTCGGAACGCTGCTGCAAATAGTGATTATGTTCGTGCGTCCTTTAGTGCCAGGCAAAAAAAAATTTGGTGGGTCATAGCCTCAGCCTCACCGGTGTCGCACATGACAGATTTCAAATCCGAAGCTTTCCTTATGCTGTGCAGATATTTCTTGAACCACCCGTGCCGCGTTAATACCTGCCTTCGTTCTGTTGCACTATACGAGCCACGCTCTGAGCATCTGCTTCTGAGCTTTTGCTTTCCGCTGCCGCTTCTCGCTTTTGTTATTCAATCAATCTAGTCCACGGTACGAGTTTAGCTTTCATGATGATTGCCATTGTCTGGACCGTGCGGTAGCCGCTGGCAATTCTTATCGCTAGATTCAGAAGTTTCTTCCGGTTCCTATTTAGCTTTATTATACTCGAGCTTCATGCGGGAACGGCGTACAGCACGGTAGGATCTGCCCCTGAGATGAGGAGTCTCTCGTTGTCACTTGCGTCGTCTTAAAGCATGGCGGGAACGCTCGATCTATCGCCCCACGTGTCGTAGGCAGGATCCTAAGCTAAGCAAGTAAGTTGGCGATCATTTCAGCCTCGGCAGTCGCCTTATCTATGCGCTTCTTGCTGTTCAGACTTTTGTCAACTGCTAAGATATCGGGCGGACGGCTTGTATCTTCAATGGCCAGGTCAGAGGTGTACGTGATTGTCGGGACGCCCTTAACGCAAAGCCTGAGCACGTTATTGTACGATATTTTTTATAGCATGGCCCCAGAATAAATCCCTGTGGAACGTCTGTTGTCATGGCGAACTTTGTGCGTCGGTCAAAGCTGTGTATGCTGATCGGTCACTGAGATAGAAGGCCATGATCCTTTGCAGGTATGGGAAGACTCTCTATTTGGCTTTAGCGTATATGATAACTTGCCATCTCAGTGAGTTGCGATGTCCAGAAGGACGCCGATACAACGTTGCCTCAACCACGTATTCTTCCCTCGCTTCTTGGCCTCCGTTAACACCCAATTGATGGTCATTTGCATCGAAAACCTTATTTGGAAGCCGAATTTTTTACCCGACAGAGCACCTTTCTCTTCTATATCCACCATAAGTCTGTCGTTGACTTTTAAACGGTGGTGTCCTTCCCGGCTAACACACTTTTGGTTTGTAGGCGGTATTTCTGGGTTTCTTAACAGCGCCAGGATTTGGTTTTGCCATGCCGTTGCGTAGAATCCTTCTTTTCAAATTTGATCTCCTTTATGCTTGAACATTTTCGGTTGTTCTTGAAGGTAGATCTTCACTGTCTCTGCCGGGATTTCCTCTAGACCGGGCACTCTGCGTCTCGGGAATCGTTTGAGGACGGCCGCCATTTCCCACTCCTCCGTAACAGACTCGTCCTCTTCGGAGACCACTATTCTTGAACGAGCGATGTCAGCGTAACTCAAATAACTCTACGCATAGCACTTTCCACGAGGCTGTAAGGAAGCGTTTGCCTCTTTATCTTATTCATGACGATCTTGATGTCTGGCATATCTGGCAACTTGTAAGTTTTAAAATGGGTATATGATCCCGTTTGCGCTGTCAGTAGCGCGGAGTTGTACGAGCTGTACTTTCTCGGCGTGCCATGTTGTTTGGTGGCAGTTTTCCTCTTGGTGAAATGGAAAGTCTCCTCCATATTTGTACGTTATATATTGGAGGTAACTCAGTAAGTCTCCTTCTAAAATCCGGTAATATCCTTCCTTATTAACTGCGTCCTCGCTACCGAATGTTCGATCGATACATGTGCACTGATCTCGTTGTTCGGACGTGACAGCTCTCGACCTCTACCGTTTGATCTACTGTTTCTTCTATATGCTGTATTGAAGTCAAACAGAATAGATTTGTCCCTCGCCTGCTCTTATCTGCGAGGTTGTCTAGGAATTTGGTGTATTCCTGCCGTCTTATATTTGGTGACATGCAACAGCTGAACACTGTCGGCCTTCGATCGAGTTTTGCCATGTCCAGCCCTTCCTTGATCCTTGTGTCTTGACTTGCAGCGTAGGTTTTTACCTACACCACGGCGTCCCCGTCTACATCACTAAGGCGTTCCTTTTCTTGACCACACGAGGGGCATTTTTCTTTTTTCTTTTATTATTATTATATTCGCTAGAGAACACTAGCTACACTTTCTCGTGCTGCCTTTTTCGCCATAAAGCATTAATTGGGCCTCGTTGGGCCAGCACAACTTAATACGTATGCATTTAAGTTTTGTTGTCTTGCTACTCTCTGTCTTGCCTTGCCCATAATATCCTTGACGCGCTGCCTGTACACGGAGTGGTCTATCGAGCTTGCCGCGTGCTTTAGATAACTCTCTTTGCCTTTATAGCACTTGCGAGCATACAGTAATTGATTGCATGACCCACCGTGCCGCACTTATGGCATTTTACTTGAAATACCTTTGCACTTGTTTTTCAAGTGCCCAATCTTTTGACACCTGACATAGCAGGTGTGCAGGATATCCACCCTATTATTAGATTGCGCTTTGCCAGCAGCGTTTCGGCTTTTTGTTATTACAGTGGTGCGGTAGCCCCCCATTTGCCAATCCTATTTTTCCAAAGCTGCCTCGGCTAGCTGCAGTTTCTGATCGATTCCTCCGTTTTGATGTCCTGGTTTAGTTCTAGAATTCAGATTCTGATGTTAGGTTGGGATTTCTTAGATTCGAGCACCGTTTTTCCCCTAACGGTACCCAGGAACGTTGCTTTTGTTGCTCCTCTCTTTTCCTGTATATAACTCTTATGCCGCCCTCGCGGAGGTGTACAATGTTTTTCACCGTGACACCGGCTCGGGTCGTGTCTGTCTAAGTCTCGCTGCAGGATACTCAACTATTCCGCCTGCGTCTTGTTGTTCGTTGTCTTAATAACACTCGACTCGACCTTGGGACTTGGCAAGCCTCGTTTTCGTCGCTTTGGTCGAGGAACCTTCGTTTTAGTGCCGACATCGGTTTCTTTACTAGACCTCGGCAACCAGTCCGCTCCCTTTTTGGCCTCCTTGGGGTTCACTCAAAAGTAATGTACAGGGCCCCTTTCTCCGCCTTCATCGTCCTTCCATTCGGCCGAGCCACCACCACCACTAGTGCTACTACTAGTGTATTATCACCGTCGGACTGACAAGCAAACGAGCCGCATCTATGTCGAAGCCCTTGCCATTAGCGTTGCTCTCTCCTCCCTGGGTTTCCTAGCTACACGAGGTTGTCTGGCTTTTCTTATATATATATATATATATATATATATATGGGTGAGTGTGTGTATTGTGTCGAGACCAAAGCAAATCAGTACGCCACCCCATGTGGAAAGGTGCATGTTCTTAAACTTGCGTCTATATAAAAAGCTGTTACGTTTTGTGTGGACAGGTGCGCTCTGGTGGCCGCAGCAAAAACTGCATCAAGCGTCATGTCCAGGTGTGTGCTGATTAAACGCGACTGGCAAGCCCGACGTTGATTCCGTGCTTTAATATATATATATATATATATATATATATATATATATATATAGTAAGTGGTTTCAGTTACCAATAAAAGCGGTAAATGGGTTGTCTATAGCCCCGGTGCGACATGTGGTTGAGATAAGTCGTATCAACGTCGCCGACACGTCACTGTCGGCGTGCTTATGATTAAGCAGTTGCTGTTAGATTTCGAAATATATGTGTCGGCAATGACGTCGTAATTTTTTTGTTCCTTTAATAGGTCTGAGTCCATGTTGCGCTTGCGTTGTAATAATAGCGTCGTGCACCTGATGCCTGTTTCTGGAGGAGCGGCTGGTATTGAGTAGCAATGCGTAACCCATGCCAACAACTCCAATGGCTCGCGTGGGTGCGTGTGTAGAGTATATATATATATATATATATATATGTATATATACTGTGGACGTTATCCAGACCTACCCTGTAGATGACAGCACTTAACGGCGGCCAATGTGAGCAAGTCAACCGCTGTTTTTCAGCGCTGCTTGAATGACTTCGTCACAAAGTGCGAGTGCATCTACTGTCTCTACAGTACAATAGCAACATCCAAACAGCATCGATGATAACTTTGCACAATTTTTTGCCGCAAATTTACTAGCAGTCAAAGAGAACGAGTTATCTTTACGTGAGGCTAAAAGGGAAATTGAGATTCTGTTTGACCTTACGTAGAGCAGACACATTTGTATACAAAACTCATTGAGATGAGTCTCGTATACAAATGTGTCTGTAAATTGGGGCGCTCTCAAAGGCTTCTGCAATAAATCACTGGCATATTTGCTGGACGACGTACGCATTTGTTCTAGACTAAATGATCAAGACGTGCGCGAACCTTGTGTTGCCTAGATTTTACAGTGACCATTTTGTACCTCACTGAAAATTCAAATGGCGGTTGATTTAATGAGTGAAGGTGGTACGAAATGAGACAGTCGGATTCACTGTCGTTAAGTTTTTATGCAGTTTTCTCTTAGGGCCTGTTTCAGCTGGATTCCTTTGAGTAACGGCGCAATCTCTTCAGAGAGACAAAACCTTGGCTTTTCCGCCATGCTCGGCCGGCAAAGTGGTACTGCAAGCATCAAGTCCCCGTGTGTTAACAAACGTCTCCAAACACTGATTTTACCCGGTGGCGAGCAAAAATTAAGAAGAAAATTATGTTTGCGTTTAATGGACTAGCGTTAAGCTAAAACTTAAAAACATTAAGCAATCAAACTACTAAAAACGATACACATTTTTGCAAACTAATTCTTCCTTAATTTGGCATTTATTTACAGTTCACCTTACAAATTCTGTCCTCCCAAATCGTGAAGACAACCAATGGAGAAGAAGATGACGTACGATGTAAATACCATCTGCGCCGGCCGAAAATCGCTCATGAATATACACGCATAATGTTAGCATAGTTATATGTGTGTGAAAGCTAATCACGTTCACTTGGACATTATATATATATATATATATATATATATATATATGAAACTAAATATACCTTTTTTTCGAAGTGCGTATAATATATATATATATATATATATATGTAGCTGATATAAAAAGGTGACATGTGTATTTAGGTATACATGCCAAGCGAACAATAAATCAAATATATATATATATATATATATATATATAATTATTCATTGCGTGTTGAAGAATGGTACAGTTGTGAGGTCTAAACGTATTATCGCAAATATTTATATTCACTATTTATATCTACTTGTTTATTCGCGGCACTCCATGATATAATACTTAAGTTCCAGAGATATTTGGCATGATTAGACATGATTGTTGTAACAGTTTTATGAAATACACAGGATGCAAATCAGCTTGTCAAATAGTACATATATATATATATATATATATATATATACGTGCGTATTTATATATATATATATATATATATATATATATATATATACGTGCGTATTTAATGCGCATATATAAAACATGCGCAAACATATATAGATTTATATGTGGAGGGAGAGAGAATATGCAAAAAATATATGCAGAATCCTCAACTCAAAGTAGCGCACATTTTGGTTTTCTGCCCGTCGTATCAGGCATACATCATCCTTGACAGCAGACACGGAACTCACCATTATTCAAATTGTTTACAAAGACCACTTTCAAAGACCTCAGATACCACTTTTGCCGTACAGATCAGGCAGCGCCTCTCTAAAGCTACTAAAGCCAATACACTTGCTCGGTGCCATTTGGGGCTGAATTTTGTCAAGCCTGTCGCAATTTTTAACCGATCGGCTTTATCGAGACAATATTCACTATGCAAAAGTCAATCGTAGGAACAAGTTCCCCTTGCACAAAATCCGGAACATGTCCACGTTGTAGGAGGAACCACATTCCACCTTATGTACGCGCTCTAAGTGCTGTGTTTAGTAATAGTCGATGCGCTATGCCATATTTTTTCAGAAAAAAAGTAGAAGTATTTGCATCTTCTACTTTAAACGGCAGTTTTATTGGAAGTGTTTCTTTCCTGGTCGAGCCGCGGTGAAGCCAAATATACTTCTGATAGAGTATAACGCCGTCGTCCCGTTATACCTAGTAGTGACCTTTGTAGGCCTTCAAAAAAGTCGGATAATGAATGTAACCCTACATTTAAGTTCATGATATTTGCGACCCCCCCCCCCCCCTAGTACTTCTCACTGGTAATCTCAATTGTTGTTAAATGAAGAGCCACACTTACCAGTAGCTCGCACGCTAATTGCACTGAATGCTCCCCTAGGTGTTTTAAATTTGCTCTGATCCTGAAATCCCAAGCTAATATGCTGATTCCCAAGAACCCGAACAACTGATGCAACACAGTGGAAGTTTCGCAATAAACATATACGCGTAAAAAAAAAACAGAAATATATAGTAGTCAAACGATGAGCAAATTATCAATAGAAGGTGAACGTGGTTACAGCGCAGCTAGATCAGCCACCAGGAAAACTCGGTAACTGCTTATTGGGACTCACGGTTCAATGGTGGTACAATTAAAGGGTGTATTACGGTTTATCTCGTGAAAATATTAGGCAAAAACAAAAATGATTCAAAGTTGATAAAAATCGTGGACAGGAAATCTGATGCGACTGACTTGTTGAGACAATAGCTCCACTCCTCCATGAGCGTCCGTCACCGCCGAAATCTTATACAACAATTTAAGGGCACCCATCTTCTGCACACCCATTATTGTAAAACAATGCGTTTCTCGGAATAGCTTCTCTCGAGATTTCGTTGACAGTACGACTTTCAGAGCAAATCAAATCTGTGGAAATGAGCACTCGTAGTGAAGTTGTTGTATTTCGAAAATACCGACGATCTTTAGGCGATGGCGTATCGATTCTTGTGCGGCGTGATTTTTACTGATACGTGATAGTGGACTAAAAAACGAATAGTCCCGTTCGCTCTTTCGAGATTATTGAGGTCGACCTTCTTCTCAAAGAAACTCAAAGTAAGTTTACGGTTGGCTGCCGTCTACGTTCTTCCGACCGGCAGGGCAGTACCCGCTTGAAGATTCTAATAACCGATCTAACTTCACTGGCGCGAACGTGGGCGGGAAGTTATATTCGCCTGAGATTTCAGCATCTCAAAAATGGAGTAGACCACTTTGGTAAGATCTGAGCGCTGAGGTCGACAGAAGAACAGAAGACGTTGCTGAAATTCTGCTTGTCTGTCTGAGAGGTTTGAACAACTGGTTCCCACACCAACAACAAACTTTAAGCTCTGTTCAAATTTTTCAATCTCATCGATTGTTCTTGTAGATGTTAATTTGCTGCAAATGGCAGAGCAAGAATCACTGATGATATCGAACGATTTAATGAGATGCCTACGTGGCAGAATCAAAAGGGCTTCTCTCTAGGTTTATTGCTAAGGTGCGCAGTTTATTGCATCACACGGAATTATTTTGGACTCTTCTCTTGTGCGGTGAAATGATGAGACAGTGCAGGCGCTATCCGTCAAGCCCTGCGCTGTGCCAGCCGACGATAAAATAGTCTACTTTGAGATAGATATCTTAGTAGAGAGTTCAGCAGAGGTCAGGGTCACACCTAAGCTCAATTACGAAACCAAGGGGCTTCCTTTTGGTTGTATAAATTTCTCTACTCGGTCCTCCTGAAATGTACATACAATTCGTTGAATTGTTACACACTCAAATTGAAGGTAAGTCGCCTAATTCGATCGTCTCATCTAATTGGAGTACTGTGAACGAGCACCTCAAAAGAGTCCAGAAGCAACTAAGGGTAACGCGAAATTAAAGGCACTTAGAGACTCTTTAGTGTGCATTAAGTCAAGCAGTGAAATAGAAATAGAGTTGGAACACAGTTTGCAATTATTTACAGTGGTAACATGAGAAAAATCAAATAATGTGCGCAATCGAGTTGCGGTACCAAAGGCGCAAGGTTTACTACGTCATCCTGATAGTTCTGTCGCAATTTGGGATAGATAGCAAGCTGAACTTCTGAGAAACGCTGCAACAGGTATTCGCTAGCGCGGGGGTCCTGAGTTGCAGCGAGGACCATTCGCCCCAGCTCCTTAACAAATTCCATAGACTGCGGTCCGATCGGACCAAACGTCTCTGTGGCGGTCGGCTGAACTTTTATATTGCGACGCAAATTCCTAATATTTCGTCAATTTTCGATTCTCGGCGAGTCAGGCGTCTGCATCCACCTCACAGCTCGTGTTTTGGCCAATATACATGACATCGTAACATTCCAAACAAGGAGACGACAAGGAAGAAGTTTTTCGTCTAGCTTCAGCTGGCTATTCCGATTGAGATTGACAGGTTTTTTTCACTGCCGGAAGGTGGGCTAGTGAAAAGCGCGAAAGATCACATCGTTGATGGCAATGGCCGCTAATTATATATTAAAATCGATTATTTTGCTATAAACGCCCCTAATTATACATTAAAATCGATTATTTTGCTAGAAACACCCCTAATTATACATTAAAATTAAGTATTTTGCAAGTGACGTGAGGTGTTTTTTTCGATCGCGTTGGAGTAGAGATACGAAAAGCCAATCCAGAAATGTTTGTGTTATGTACTCCGGTACTGGATGTGAATAGTCAATTCAATCTAACTATCCAATTCAAAAGCTTCTTTATTGCTTTCAAAATATACATAATTATATACATGGTTAATCACAAAAATCATGTATTCAATATATACAATTCTCAATAAAAAAAGACATACAAGATAAATTAACATATAAAAACGCACAATAACCCCAATGCGTGATATACGCAATGGTACACTTTATAAAATAGGTTCATGATTCTAAACATTGTCGCCATGCGCCATGGAGGCATGCTGTTGATCCGGTCAGGTCGTGCAACTATTTTCGACAACATGGTTAAAGTACTGCGCTAATTGTTTTTGAAAATATTAAACAATAGGTATGTTTCTCTCACAGCCGTGGCTTATAAGTTATTTCAACAAGGGATTTTAACGTTCGTATATAACACTGCAAACAAACAAGGACTGTTTCCTTGCAAGAAACTTGTCTATCGACCTGAACATTGCGCTACTCTGCAGTTGCTGGAGACGTAATTTGCATGGGGCAACTGATTAAAAAGTTGGATTACTTCGACGCGATATTCTTCAAGTCAGCATTTGAGACAGTAACGTATTCGAAACAGATGGCAACGCTATCAACATTTAGGGTTTGCAGTAGGCTGCTGACGTTATGATTTTCCAAAAATATAGCTTTTGGAGTACGTGCACAAGGTTCATACTCAAGCGAATACTCCGTTACCTTTAAATGTCAACAGGAAACGAGTGTACTAAAACCATTAATATTTACACTGCATGTAAATGAATTACAAGACGTCTCGCCTGAGAGAACCAAAACAATTGTTTAAAGAGTTTGTGGGGATTGACTGTTTTTAATTATCTACTATACTCTGTCCCCTACAGAATTAGAATCGCCATGCGACATATCTTCAATGCACCGAGGGCCGGACATTGAGATAGCTAGGGTTTCCTCAACAGTCTTTGTGGCAGCATGGCTCTTTCTCTACAATGGCAATGGCCGACCCTCAGCGGTATGATTAATCATCAATTCTTGATGAGCATCGCTCATATCAAAATTCGATTAACAACGAAGATAAAACCGACGACACCCTCGTCGATGACAACCATAACTAGCATACTAGACCCTTAGATCACGCCATCCTACTTAATGACGTACAAATTATGGTTTATAGAGATGATGAAAAAATATATGCTTGAATAAATACTGTAAGGAAGATATGCTATGCAGTCTGCTACCGGCTTCCGTCGGGAATGCATCAGGTGTAGTGGTCTGCGTCTGAGATTGGTGATTTTGCGTGGCTCGTGTCTTGCCTTGTGTCGTGTTGAACATCAGGCATATCTTTCGTCGTGTCTGTACCAATCAGGCTCCATGCTGGAACCCGGTGCACCGTGTGCGCCTCTTTTTCACGTTTTGATCGTTGACATTGACTACGTGCTGAGTGCTGCCTTAGACGGTTGATTTGACATTCCAATCGTATTTGTTAGTATACTACTGTTGAATAGTAGTACCTCTGCGCTATCGGGCGGATCTAGTCATCACTAACCCTCATTTGTCAACTACTTGCATACAATCGTTTTAATCACTGGCCAAATATAGTGGTTGACAAATTCGGTTGTCTGCAGGAAATCACATTCTTCCACATGAGCAATGGCTAATGAGAAGATAGTGGTCGAGAAGAGAGGAAGAGCCTGCTTGAGTTGTACACTCAAGACCACCACCAAGAGACCGAAAAGCGAAGTTAATTGCGCTGGCTTGTAACACGCTGACTGCATCGAAAGATGAGTGAAGTAATGTTTTTACAGACCGTGATGCTGAAACCGACTGCGCTCACGTGACCAAAGATGCAGATTCGGTGAACGATGATTGGAAGGTGGTGGTCTCCAAAAACGCTATCAAGCGTCTCCGAATGACCAAATCCGCGCTATCCGGTCTAAGTCGTCCAGTCAGCCTAAATGCCTCTTTCGCGTAGTTAATGCACGAATAGGCGTTAGAACTGTTGAAGGGGTAAGTCTTTCTACAAGCGAGCCGCTCATTGATAGGATACTTCTATTGTGCAGTAAAGTGCACAAACACTACTCCAACGCCAAACTAGAGTCGAGAGCTGGCATAATTCATGCCTGGTTTAACAACATTAATAAAGCCCACCGCGGCAGCGCAGTTACTGACGCTCCTCGACATCTCGGTGATGGCTAAACGGAGCAATCCGAATGCATACCGCGGCAGAATGAACGAAGTAAATCGAGGATCTACTAGAATTAAAAACATTGTTTAAGGAGGTTGTTCTTAATACAATTAAACATAGAGCAAAAATCATGAGGTGCCTATTGGTTCGACTTTTGCACGAAGTCATGGGCGCAACGGCGAGTAACAATAGGTGTGTGACGCACCTCAAAGTTCATAGCTAATTCATGCGTAGTCACTCGGTTTTGAGCATTCGGTCCTTCTCGATTGTAAGAGACCTTCTAGATCGGGGTTCATTCATCCTGAAGGCTCAAATTGCCGGAACGGAATTTGGCAAACCAATTGTAGTACGAATTATTTGAAATGCTGACCTCACTGAAAATGCTATAAATATTTCGAACAGTTTCAGCAGCAGTAAAGTTTTTTGAATTTATACAGCATTGCGGCATGTAACTGTACGTTTTTGCGGTACATTTCGATATTACTCGTTTTGCCCGTTTATAGGTTTTGCCCGCACATAGGTATCTGCTTTGTAAACATAGCAAACTTTTCAATGCAACTATCCGCAAATGCCACTACGCATTATGCGGCTAAATAATGTCGTGTTCGTCTTTCGTTAGTAGTTCGTTTCCGGCAACAGGAATTCCAAGCTCCAAGATTCCACGACTCAATAAGCTGACCAAGTCCAATAAGGCGCAAGCTTTGCATTGTTATCATGAAAGATATTGGCGGCAATCTAATATGTATCGTTATGATTCCCTGTTAGGTCTCAGAACTATTGGTACAGAAGAGAGCACTGGTAAATGTTGGTGGAGTTTTGGTTGCGGCTGTTAGCGTCGCCTACGGCGTGATTGCCCGTCCGGCCGACCGTACGGAAAGTAGCAGCAAACGCTGCAAAAACGACAAAAATAACGTAGAACAATCTTGTCCGTCCCAGACCAGGCCAGATGCAATTATTAGTCTCGTCGATCCACTGCCGGGCTGCGTGGCGCAGCTCCGGCAGCCAACACCCGGACACACCCGTCGTGCTATAAACACGGAATAGGCTTCGTACACGTTTCTGCGCACTTGGTCGTAAAGACGTGCCTACCTGCCTACATACACGTGTGCTCGATTGTGGCTGTTTATCCGCCTGCCTGAACACTCGTCCGGTCGCCTGGATCGAGAACTTCGAGGTCGTCGACTCACTTGGGCGCAACATATAGCATATATCGTGTGTTGACTGAGATCCTCGTTCCAATCAAAGTCACAGTTCTTCTTTGTTTGTTTCATCTTGACCAAAGGCACACTGCACCACTACTCATACTCACATTTGCGTTAAGAGAGAGAGAGAGAGAGATGCAAGGTAGTTATTGGTACTTCTAGTCATATATTGTTATTTTCATTCCTAATTGAGATTATTATTTCTAGTATATTGTACCTGTTCCAAGTTTCGAGTTGTGAGGTTCGTCAATCATATTGGATCAATTTTAGGGACAGTAGTTAATCTTCTCACACCATACTGGCAACTGTGAATGCGGACATATTGCTTCTAGACACTGCGGAACACTATCGTTGTCTCATTTTGCGTTTGTTTATCGTCATTGTTTACGACGTTCTGCTCGCAGAGTCCCAAATAAGCCTTGCCGGTTGACGTTCGTAGACTCCAAGGCTGCACAAGGTACTGGCGGACTGATAGTTATTCTTAAGATCCGCGTTTTTACCTTTTTTATTTCTTACAGCATCTCTTTGTTGAAAGAGCTATGACTAAGACAGAATAGAGTTACAGTGCAAGATATAGTAGCACTACATTTAACATCAAACGCTTCATTTAGTTCTCTATGTCTTGAACATCTTCCAGAAACCCAAAAGAAAAAGGTTTGCATATTAAATAAATATCTATATTAGATAATTCTGTATAACATCCATGATAGGTCTTGTGACACCCGCCAGACTCATCCGTTCGCGTCCTTTGTTTGGTTTTGGTTTGCTGGTGGTTGCATATGTGCAGTTGCTAGATCATCAAAACTATTCCTGCGTAAATTTAAAATAATATTATAAATTGCTTGGCATATAATAAAGTTGTTATCCTGCTGCCTCAGTTAGCCCTTTTTTCTATTAAGTCGGTAAGTATTGGTGTGAGTCAGTCTCTGTATTTTTGTAGCAACCTTGAATGGTTGCGCGTCCGGGCCACGGAACAACACTTGTATCTGGTAAAAATCGACTGATAGGTCACGCGGACGGCAGTCTGAGTTTAGGTTTCATAAAAACGACAGGTTCTACTAATAAACTCTACGGAGCCATTCTGTGAGTGCATACGTGTTATGTGCACTCGTGGAGCCCGCAGCCCCGTTTTCAACATTCGTCCACAGTGGTTTCATGTATATATAAATTAGATTAACGGGTCGGTTCATTATATTGGTTATGCCTTCGTACGTAAGTTTAGGCTGACTGAGTGTAGCATACCACCCACGGGATACTTTAATCCACAACAAGTGGCTCTGAATCTTGAGAATTACACGGTCGCACTTATTTTGCTTATGATTTATGTATATCCAGTTTCCTTCTTAGCAGATAGCTTTTCAGAGTAATTAGGCGAACATTTTGTTTGGTGTCGTAACGCGCAAGCGTGACCTTCTCGCACAAAGTCGGCACCTCTGCAATTAGCGCAATGGGCCTTCCTGCACGATGCCAAATTTGATGGCCTAGTCTGAGATGTATCTATATTGTGGCAACACGGCCGCTCACATTTAGTGGTATGGCTTATTCTCTATTCGCCTTTTGCATTGGGCAATCCTATGCCTAAACTTGTAGTAAGAGTGACGCATAGTGTCACATGAACCGCTGTAACCGCTGTCATTATCCGCTGTAAACACGTCTAGCAGTACGATTCACCTCTAAATCTCAGTCCGACTCGACGAAAGTTGTTCTACAGCTTCACAATGTTATTTTGATTGATTGATTTTACCGGCAGTAGCGTGTGATGTTCTTTCTTCATTTTCTTCATAGTTTGCACATAACCATTCATTTTGAGTACAATAATAAGTGCATCTCTCTCTCCTCCTGTATATAAATGCGTATATAAACGCTCAACATACTTATAAGTTTGACTTCCAGATTACACTGGACAAGGCTGCGAGTGACGGGAAGGCTAGGCACAGTACTCTCGGTGGTAGAAACAGCATGGGCCGAGACACACGACAGGGCGACCGCTCTCATAGGGGTGCGGAAACCGGTTAAGGCGTCTCCACAAGGGGGGAATGGGGTGGAACTTGGCTGCACGTTTCAGCCTGGCGTGTTTTAAACGCAGTGTAGACATCTCTTTCAGTGAGCATCATGTCACCACGTCATCAACAATGCGGCTTACGTCGTCTGCGAGCAGATAGACCATGCGATAGATACGCCCGGCGATATGTCAGAGAACAGAAGCGCTTGTCAGATAGGCTGGTCTGATTCTGTCAGATTTGCAAACGTTATGTTGTCGTCCTTCTAAACGCGCTAATTACGCATGCGTATTCTCCACGCGAGAGGGCCACTTTCGCGTCGTTCAAAGATAGGACGGTCTGGAGCGACAGCCTTTGATATGCGTAGGTTTGTGATACGCGCGGCCGCCGCTAGGGCCGCCTGAACATTATTGTTTATGCGGTGTCTATGTGGTCGAAGTATGTGGACTAGTTTAATCCGGTTTAGCCGGGACTGGTTTAACCGGTTTAAGCCGGTTTTTGTTCTGTGAGATGATGAAATTAATGTATTTTTAAAAACATATTTACCGCACCCCAAGCGAGGCAACGTTTTCTACGAACTTCCGTGTCGAAGCGGACTAGAATGTGCTCTTGCAGTCTATGAAGTCTGCGCAAAGGAAAATGCCCCTCTCAGGCACTGTCCACTAGTAGGACACCGCAACCTGTATGAGAACCACTTTGCTTTCCAAACATTTAATGAGATTATTCCTCAGAGAAACAGTGTGTTCACTCCGTTAATGCGACTCTAGATTGCGCTGGTCGGTAACGGACACCAATGACTTTGCGACACGTAAGCTCGTCAGCACCCTAGACGTAGCCTCATATTCCGGCTGTGCGAACCCAATTGCGGCTTAACGTTGCATTGTAAAGTTGGCATGCGCATCCGGCATAGTTTCTCTTAGTCGAGTGAACATCTTGGGTCGGCTCAGTTTGATTAGACCTCCGAAATCATTTGAACTTTTCAAGGTTAACTTCGACTGTTTTCTGTATTCGTACCAATTACCTCTTGACGCTTGTTTTTGCTGGCGCTAGCAGGGATTACGGCTATAGTAATGCCGTGAGCCACTTTCTTAAGGCTTTCACTGCTTTTTACTTTGGGTTATGTAGCCTGCCAGGCGCCCCGTCACCTTTTGCTGACTCAGTAGCCGCGTTATTTTTTTTGCTACGGTAATGCACAGTGTTTTCGGTAGCACAATCTAAGTGATGCTGATTTTCTCGTGTCTGTTATGGTTAAATGAACGTTTACACTAACGCTTAAGCGGGCTAGTGGATTTCGATATATCAAATACTCTGTTGATGTAGATTTCTCCGTCCAGTCAGTTCGGCTACTGCTGAGCCGGCGATTACATTAGCGCACGACAAACAATTATGTATTAGAAACTACCACCGTACTACCTACCGCGGGTTCGAGTTAACATTACTCGTAGTATTACTTATTATTATAATTGTTAATTTAGTGCAATTTTGAGGTGTGAGTTCAGCCTATGGCGCGTTACTCCACAGACAGCCCCTGCGGCAGAATCTCCCTCGAAAACTGCTACTCCCTTCCAGTGACCAATTTAGTCTCTTCTTCAAGCTTTTAAGAACGACACAATTCCCGTCCTGATTGGGTCCCGTGCTCTTAATTGCGCTAGGTAAAAAAATGAATTGTATTATTATTATTATTATTATTATTATTATTATTATTATTATTATTATTATTATTATTATTATTATTTGTTAGGACAATACAATTGTGAGGTGTGAATGTGTATCCTCGTTATTTTATGGTTACTATATAGCTATTCTCAGCCCATCGCACATAATATCGACGCGGCATTTCCTCTGCAAACTGCCAGTGAAAGCAGCTGCCTCAGAAATTCGTCTTTGCGTGTGAACTCGTATTCATGTGATTCATGAATACGAGTTCACACGCGTGTGATTCGACTGCGCTGTGGCGTAAATATGATAACGCGGCCGTGCATGAAACCGTTACATCCCATACAAGGCATTTTCCGTGCGACCACAGCGGGATGGTGACCCCGTCAGGTCGCAACTCACTGCTGCCATTAAGACCTACTGGTTCGGGCGTAAATGGTATCCCTGCCCTTATAATTATTATTTTTATTATTCTTATTCCCGGACTGCTTTCCCAACAATAAGTGCCGCTTTGTGTTTACACACGTATTTTCATATTATGGTACATTTGGCCGTTTGCGTGCATTGTGTGCAATTAAAGTGTAGCTGTGCCGATAAGCGGTTAGTTTTGCCGGTGCAGCATGAGCGTTTTTAGAGGTCGCACTTTAGGGCAGTACCAGTCAAGTTCGTGACACGTCGCCTCTATGCAAGCAGGCAGTGTCCGAACCTCACGTTAGGTTGGGGCTGCATCTTTTGCTTTGGCAACCACACGCGGTGTGGGCAGCGGTAGCAACGCTAAGCGGCAAAACATATTTAGATATATAAATAAAACAAAAACATACAGTGCAGAAACACACATCGCGATATTAAACGAATTCCGAATTAACTTGTGTCTCCTTCCCTACCTTCCCACTTGCTAGGCCATCCTTCTCCTTGATGACGCCAGCCAGCAGCTTCGGCTGCGGAAAATCTACCACCGCACTGGCTTCTTGTCTGGTGCACTGCTGTGGCTCTCTAGAACGATCTCTCCTGGGCCGAAGAGAGTAAGTATTCCGTTCTCTAACGCAGCTGCTAATCATGCCCACGGCAGCACAGCTGAGCGGCATTTACCAAAGGCGCGACCCGAACAGGGAAGATGCTCTTCGTCCGACGCTGGGGAAGTATAATGGGCATGCATTGAAGACACCGTCAGCTCCGAACGATCAGCTCCGTTGTTGTCCTGTTCCTTTCGCTAACCATAAGGGGTCGCTCGTTTGCTTGGTCGGTCCGACAGCCCGCGAAATTCCAGACCAAGTTGGGTGCGGCGAAAACGTCCGGAGTAGTAAAGCGGGCCGGGCGTGGAATAAAAGGAGCATAGGCGTAGCCATGCCACGTATTGCAGGAGGACACGACTCGACGAACTCGTATATTACCTGCTACGATGCCGCATGCCCATTGCATTGTGAGCGAATACAAATTGCCGCGTTCTCACTAAAACTTCGAGTCAGCGGCAATAATAATAATAATAATAATAATAAATGCGTTCAGCTTTCGCAAGAACCGCGTACTTGATTGCACTTTAGTATTTATGGCCTGTTGCTAGATGCATGTAGGCCAGCGTACCTCTGCTGCTACTCTCAATGCCATGAACAGGACTGCTTGCATAACACTGGCCTGCACAACCCACATACAGTAGATATTAACCAACGCAACGTTCATATCGACCGATACGAATGCATCGCGTATACATCTTTTGTAGACATGTCAACGACAGAAAAGCTGGCAGTCCCTTGCCACTGTTCTTGTTGCAGCTGCATTTGTAGTACTGTATTTGCAGGTGTTGTTGCTACTGTTGTTGTTGTCATCGTCAACCTCGTTCAGCTTGTATTAGGTGTACAAATCTGGCAAGCGGGTACGTTCTCTCAACTACAGATTTGACCCGGTGTATGGAGCACGACCTTATTCAACTGGTACAGACTCTGTCCAACAGTACGATTACCGCTATCCTTCCTAGCATCGCTATCTATGGTGCAGCGGCTCCCTTTACTTTTCCTCCTTCGACCGTTTCTTGAGTCGTTGACGCAAGCATAATATGTCAGGCAACATTGATGTTGCATTAGTGTTGTATACTATATCGTGGTCCGTAGCGGAAGCTCTGTCCTATGAGAACAGATGACCAGAGACAATAATAGAAAGACCTACCACGAATTGGACTAAAATGTTGTGATGGTATATATACTAAAGCAGGGAGGCACCGTAAAAGAAGCAAGTTTTCGGGCCTCACAGCAAATCAAATTAAAATGTATGCGGCCGAGACCGATCAATCTATTTGGAGAAGTCGGACATGCTCTGACAACCAGGAGTAGGTTGTCAGAGCATACGGACTAGCTTAATGCCGGTCTAAGCGAAGACAATAGTACGTCAGCCGAAAAACTATCGGTATTGGAGCCACTGCTGGAGAAAATCGAGCAGTTGGAACGGTCTAGAAGAAAAATATGGCTGTGACAAAGAAAGATAGCTGCATCACTAGTTCCAGTACGCCCCAGACGCGGGAAGGTTTTTTAGTATCGCGCGTTCGTCAGAAAACACATTCAAAGGGCACACTTGGTATTACGCGTTGAAACAGCAAACTTACCAGATATTGTAATTTGTAACGGGTTTGCATGGGAAATCGCTATCGGCCTTGAAGCGGCTGGCAATGCCTACCTTGCAGTCTGTTTAACCCAACTTTAGAAGGTGCCCGATAGGCTCTTAGGTATCAGACCGCTAGAAGAGTAAAACTTTTGGAAAATTGTGAAAAACGCAAAATGGACTCAGATAGAATAGATGTGGGGTAAACTGCATCTTCATACTGCTATCGATGATAAAGGCAAGACGCTTGGCAAAAAGGTTTCGTATGCTCGCTCTATGCCTACGAACGAACGAAAGTTCTGAGCCAGCGCAATAGGCGGCCTCACATGATTCAACTAATCAGGCTATTCCATAAGAACCTAATAGTACACCTAGGTATCTGAAGAGATAGTCACAACCAAGGGCATATGACAGGAATATCCAATGTTATCCATCCTGTTGATTTATTGGAAAATAAATTGGAGGCGCAACTACTTCACTGGGATGAGGGATGCCACATCCAGTACTGGGCTCTTAGTAAAAGAGCTAATCTTAAGATTTCTAGAACTGTCATTTGCCGACTTTTTCTATTGTTAGAGGGTTTCGTGCATTATGAGACTGCGTTACTGGCAGCTAGCAGTGACTTGTGTGGGACTTGGCAAGCTCACTAAAACCGATATCCTCTCCACCCTAGCTATTTGCCGACCCGGACCATTGTTGAATACGCTTACGCAGATGTCGAGAGTCTGCTGGAGATCGGAGCACACAAGCCAAAATCAGACTGCATTAAATATGTAACCCTAGTAAACGTACCGGTGTACAATGCTAACGCACAACGTAAACCGCAAATGACCATTATACGTTCAAGAAAAAACCAAATTAAAATCGTAAATATAGTCAAAATAATGTTAGTATATTTCAATTGTGCCAAATAACATTTTAATCTAGAACGACTTTAGGCTTACAATTGGTTTGAGATTTCTACAATTCACTGAAGACCCAACACGCCTCATGCCCAATTGTGCGAATGCAGCGACCATTATTGGAATGCCTAGACAATAAACTACAATCAAGTATGTCCAACAAGCAAGGAAGCCTCGGGAAAAATAAAACACGCAAGCTGCGTGAAATTGATGCTAATGCAACTCTAGCTCCGTATAGTATTGACGTTGAGATGTGGCAATGCTAGTCACAATGGCACAGGCTCAAAAATACTTAAACTGATGCAAGAACATTTTGAGTTGAGATGACACCTTATAGCATATAGACCTGCAGTGTTCCGCGTACTGTAAACGCATGCACCTACGGCGACGGTCGTGGGAGTTCACTGCAGGTTCTGAGCCTGGCTTCCGCATGGTTTTGGAGTGCAACAACACGGCTCCACTTAATAACCATTAGTTTGTCCGGCATCTCGACCTGGATCATAACGATCCGAGCAGACAATACCGGAAAAACTATTCGCTGAACGCACTGGCCGTATTAAATGGGATGACGTCGTGCCGATCGGATAAAAATTCCGGAGCTAAACCTATAGCCTTAGCTTTTGCCTGCGTCTTTATCATATCATGATCACGAAATTGACACGAAGTAAGCAACACACAAGAGACCCCATTTGACGGGACGGAATGATAAATATGGCTGGCAACTCTATGATCTGGAGACCTGGGTTTGATCCTGGTTCGACAAATACTCTTCTCTATGCATTCCTTATCTAAATTTGGTTGAACCTCTTGGCCATCTACAAAGCCACGTTTTTTTGTCATGCATGGTATTGGTTGTACCTTGCAACGCAGTAGAACCTTATCACCACGCGGGTTTTGGGGCAAATGCTGTTTCGCAGTAATCCCGGACGCGCATTCACATTGGAGAGAAGGCATTTTGCTATATCGATCGCACCGCGATAGCGTAGGTGACGAAATCCTGCACGTTTTCTGCATTGAACTGCAAGTTTGCCATGTGTGTTAAAAATTACAATTGTTAGGTCTAACTAAACACAAATATGTTTATCGTCAAAACCAACCATATAAGTGTGTGCATAGCTGCATTAAGTTTCTCAGTTTTCGCTAGGACCTAGATACTTTGTCCTTTTTGCGACAGACTAAGTCATTACCAGGTCTCTGTCAGTTATGTATTTTTTCTCTACGCACAAGAAAGAAATTATGCAAATCATTTTTTGGTTTCGGTTACACTTCGTGACGCAATGCATAACTGTTTTGGGTTAGTTTGTGTTTCGTAATTAACTATAAACACCTTGTCTCACTAATCTATCCCGCAGCGTGCAACCGCTGTGCTGTAAATCAAATAGTATTCTAGTTCACGTATACATATGACACTATGGTGCTTTAGCGATATCCCTCGTGGTGTTATCCTAAACGGCACATCATGAAGTCATTGTCAAGTACCATGAGGCCTCCTATCGTGCTGAGTAGTCAGCTGAACGAGGGATTTGCATAAATCATTCTACGCTCACTGGCAGCTAGACTGAATTTCCTATTCGCGCGGTCAATTTGTTGGTAAAATTACAGGAGTAAAAATCACCAAGCAATCTAGGAGGTGTGTGGTAGCATTTTGCGTGAGAAAGTCCATTTTCACCGGTAGACGAGTACAGAGTGGTAAGAACTTGCCATTTCTCCCTGTTTTGGGATACCTCAGCATCTAAAACGGAAAGTAAGAGAAGATGCTGAAACTAAATGTTTATGATGCGGAGTTATTCACTGGAAAACAATTATTGACAAGTGATTTGCGTTACGCCCTGCGGTGTGTCGTCGCTCCCTACAACACAGCAGAAAGAATTCACATGGAACGACACCTTGAATGGGCAGGATCTAGCTTAATAGTTTTTTATTGACAAGTATTTCTATGACAATAGAATGCGATAGTAATGATTGCATGGCTTTGAAGCGTCAACAGAATGATTCGGAACGCTGACATGCGACTACCAACAGCCAAATATTGTTGATTTTCAAAAAGTTTTGGCACTCATGATTACGTGACCAAGCAAATGAGCAGACTACGTCCTCGACATGACATATCTGTCTAAAAAAATACTTTCCGGGCTAACTCTCAGCCAAGGTTTAATGCCCATAGGACTGCTTTTTCGCATTGCTTCACAGACAGACCCCTATAAATACAAATGTGCCACGGTGGGGCTTGAACCCGCGCACCTATGTGTCTCCTTCGGTCGCGAGGCGCAGACGAATGCACAACGCCACGCCACCGGGCTCGATAAGACATATCTGTCTACGTTCGTTTTTCTGACCACAGTATTAATATCTCGCAGGAAGTTACACCCAGCCAAATCGATTGTCAGATACGAAATCTGAGCTGACTAATTCTCGACCGCGAGGTAGAGGTGCGAGGTACAAGATACGTACCGGCGACTATCTGGAGCCTTACTGAAGTTTTGGTATGCCACAACTTGGCAGTCGTTAGCTGAGCTGCAATGTGGTCGGATCTTTAAAATGGCCCGGACATCTCTCCGGGCCAGTTACCTTTTTTGCGAACTCCAGATAAGTAGTATGTTCATGGTCACATTGTCTACTACACGATAGTCGGTGCCTTTTGTGCAGTCTTCGTTACCTGAAATGTAGCATTTTCCTTGTTGATTCTTTCCGCTTCTGTTTCGCTCTCAATTACCTCCTCACCAACCGCCCTCACACTTTATCGACCATTCAGCCCTTTAAGCTACAGATCCATTTCAGTAAACGGGGATTTATGTTAACTTTGCGAGGCCCAGTAGCCATATTGAATGATGTAAAATATGGATAGGCCTACAAAAATGGGCCAAATACACCTGTATGCTGGGCTCCTTAACTCTATGTCTGTATGAACAAGAATGTGCAGTATTAAAGGAAGAACATGTTTTACATTCAGCATGATAGGGGGTACAAATACTTTTATATAAATTTAAATACATTTTCATGACATAGCTGATTTTTTGCATTTTTATCTCGTATGTTTTTTTTTCTCATAGATACCAAATGAATGGTGCCTAAGACAGGAACATTTTTTTATGGAACCGACGCGATGACGGCTGGTGTATTATTTTATTCTCAAGTAATAGAGATGGGTTCGATATTTTCGAAGTAGCCACGCTTAGTTTTTACGAAACAATCGTCTGTTGTTTCTTGATAGTAACCTGGTAACGTGAGAAACGTTATTGCGTTGGTTGCTTATGTTGTTGCTGTTGCTGCTGCTGCTTTGAAAGGCACATTTCCGGCTAGACGCCAGTCAAGCATTAGTAATCGATCGCTCATATAGAAATCTTGTTCAAGCTCGGGCGCGATTGTGCGCACCTGTGCAAGCGTGTCGCTGGTCAAATGGCAATATTCAGAAAACGACCAAAGACGTTGAAGCTTTGCGTTCCCGGTTAGCTTACGCTAACCCTAACACGTACTCGTGAGCAACATTCGGTACTTCGCGCTCTATACTGCGGACGTTTGAGTCGCGTCAGAGTGCGACATCTTCTTCTGATCGGATAGTTCGACGTCCGAGGATCAACTTAGGTTAGCGTGTGCTTCTTTTCGGTCGATGTCGTAGTTGTGTAGCCTGGGACGACCTTGAACAGCAGTTCCCACACTCGGGTTCGGACGGCCGTCGAGCAGAAGCAGTACACGTAAAAGTTACAGGCGATGTTGAAGAGCGCGAGCAGATTCGCGCAGAAGACGAAGATCTCTGGCAGCAGCTCGTTGATTCCGGACGACCGCATCAGCAGGAATCGAAACACCGTCGGCGCGTTACAAACCACGAACAGTATCATGACGACAATGAGCAGACGCTTGAGGCGGTCCTCGTCGCTGTCGGCTGCGTCGGGCGACGCGATCGCCTGGCTGGCCCGACACTCGGACAGTTTGGCGCGACTCTTCTGGTGGTGCTTCAACGAGATCACCATGCCGACGTTGAGAATGACGACAATGAACACCGGAATGACCCTCGAGAAGATCTCGCGTATGCAAACGTAGACCCGTCCGTCCTGCTGCTCCTGAAACCGGCTCCACTGGCACACGTAGCAGCGGAACGACGGCAGCGTCGTGCTCTCGTCGATCGAGTGCTCGATAGCCATCAGCCGATAGTTGTACACCGACGGCAGGTAGAGCACAATCGCCAGGAAGAAGCAGACTCCGATGCTCCAGTTCGGCCGGCCCGAAAACCCCCTCGTGCGCGCCTTCATCGGCACGGCGACGGCGTAGAAACGTTCCATCGTGAGCGCGACGACGATAAAGTTGCTCGCGCAGATGAACAGATTGATGTAGGTGCAGCTGAGTCGGCACATGATCAGCGAGGGCAGGTAGCTTTTGCGGAAGTGGTCGACCGTCACGATTGTGCCCATGTCGAGGAGCAGAGCGGCCAGATCCGAAACGGCCAGCCAGTAGAGGCAGACAAACGTCCGACCTCGGAACGTGCGCAGAACGGCCAGGTTGACGAGGTTGCCAAAGATGCCGAGCGCCCACACCGTCGGCATGATGTAGTCGAACGCCACGGTGCGAAGCATCGTGACTTCGGGTGAGGCCGCCGTCAGCTTGCCCTGCCAGAACTGGTTCGCGCAGCGGCTCGACGCCTCCGTCTGGTTAAGCGTGCGGAACACCCAGTCGGCGGGCACCGCAGACGGTGCCTGCAGCCACAGCGACGACGTGCAGTTGTCGCCTTCGGCGTTGATGCACCCCATGGTGCGTGGCGGGCGGCAACAAGGGCGAAGCTTGTCGTCGACTGTAACTCGTCCTCTAGCTGGCGCTTCTTCTGTCACAACTGGCACAATGTCTGTTCACGCACGCGTTCCTGCTGCTCGGTGTGCGACAAATACTACATTTTCCTCACCAGACGCTGATGCGCGTGTTCTAACAACAACCATCTAACAATGCGTTCGCGGTAAGGCGAACAATCCGCTCCAACTCGTTGTTCGCGGGGTAGACGCGTCGTCAGCGAGCTCATCTGTCCACTTTGTAAGGTAGCCGCCCGTCGTACTGTCGCGTAGATTACTATTATTATTATTGCCTGATGATGGCGGAGTTCACAGTCGTCGTTGCGTCCGTCGAGGCGAAATGAGAGAAGATCCATCCCGTTCTGTGAGGGAAGCTGTCCGCGGCCGAAGGCAGGATCCGATTGTTTGAGAGGGCGCTGCGGAGAGTGTATAGTATGTCTGTCTGTCTGTCTGTCTGGCCGTCAAGTTCACTCAGGCGATGCGATAGTGCTGCCGATCTGCCGTTCTATACGCAGCATAATGTATTTGCGTGAGTGTGATTGTTTGTATGTATGTATGTATGTTTGCATGTACGCGTATGGAAGTGGGAGGGGTGAGAGCTCGCAAAGCCAAGAGGCGATTTGGCGCGGCACATTCTCCCACTTCTCACTCTCTCTATCCGCGACGTTACGATCGCTGTGCAAGTGATGCGAGGATCAATCGGCTCAGAGGCTCACTGCTCGCTCGCACGATTAATCTCTGGCTGGTACTACCACTGCCGGTGTTTTTATTTTTTTTAAAAAGATTTTCCGTAAGGCAATTGCCCGTGTACGATTTTTTCATGTCATGGCTAATTTTAATCCACTCCGGCATTTACCTTGTCTAAATTGGAAACCATGCAAACCAATTTAAGAATGGCCGGTCTGGGTCTCGAACCCAGCAAGGCAAAGGCTTTGCCACTAAGCCATCTTGCTCGATGATCCTGCATTAGTGTGAACAATACAACGACATAAAGCCAACTCCGACTGGCCAATCCGCCTTCATCCAATCTATATATCAAAACTATCTTACCCAAAAATATTATTTACTCGTAATCCTGGTAAGATATTGTACGTACCTTTGCATATGTGTTTATACATGCATGCGAACGGGTGTGTGTACGGGTGTGTGCGTGTAGGTCAACGGAAGAAAGAGAAAGCCATAGTTAAATAGAGAGAAGACAATCCGAGAGAGAGAAATGAAACGACGGGGAGAGAGAAAGGCAGCGTGAGAGGAGAAGTGCCCTACACCTACACTTGCCGTGTGTTCATGGTGTCGCGCGCGACACACCTCTAAAGAATTATTTTTCTTTTTGCCGTTGAACTTGCGGGCTGAAAGCAGATGAAAACGATTAACGATCGCGGAGGCGGCAACGAAGAAAAATAAGAAGGTGAAGGGGAAGAAGAAGAAGAAGAAGAAGAAGAAAGCGAGTCAAAAGCGAGTTACCAGCAGCTCGATGATCCTGTATTAGTGTCGGCGCACGCAACGTCAACATCGTGATGCGATAATCTCATCTTGAATTTATGATTACTCCTACAATGACTATCACCACCACCACCGCTACCACTCGTGCTATTAGCACTACTGCAGCTCCTCGAACCTCGACGAAGATGATGATGATGATGACGAAGACGAAGACATCGTCGTCGTCTAGATCCATGATGATCGATCGCCGCCGCCGCCGCCGATGTCCATCGGGTTGCATTCTGTATGCTGAAGCCTTGCCTTGGGATCGGCTTTACCAAGCGGCGGCAGCAGCGGCAGCTACGGGGTGGCCGGTGCCATACCCAGATCTCTCCGCCTTGATCTCTGGCCCTCGAATGAAACCGTGGTGTCTGTCAATCCGGGCGCCAGTCGGATCGTCTCTCCCATCGCGTTCAGCGCCTCGATTCGGCCCGCCTACGCCTTATGATGGACGCCGCTGGCTTCTCATTGGTATTCGCCGTATAGGCAGACGGGCAGAGAGGCAACCAAGCACCGACACTTCACGATGGTCCGGCCGGTTGTCGTTGTATCGGGGTATCTGCCATATACATAGGCCTGCCGTACATGGGCTTGCCCCGGCATGTTGTGTCTTTATTTGTTGCTGGACGTCCACGAATGGGTCATAAAGGTCCCTCATTCTTTGGATCGAGCTTGACACCGGCAACAGTACTGCGCAGGTACAACGCAGTACACCTGTGCGCATATTCTTCGCTATTGGTGTCGTCGTCATCGCGGTTATATTTGCTGCTGCTGCTGTTGTTGTTGTTGCGGTTGTTGTTGCAGTCGTTGTTGTTATCGCTGCGGTTGTCCCTGTTGTTGCAGAAGACCGAGCAACGATTTATTGTTCGTTCGCGAATATGACTCCTTTGATTTCGGTGCATTAATAAATAAAAGGACCAGCCATTTTATTACACGCAGCAAGGTAACATTTGCACCGTATACATGATAATAGCAGCATACCCTGCCATACTACTGGATTCAAATTCAGTTCGAGTTTGCTTTAAACTTGATATGTAATTTACTCCTTGGATATTTGATTGTCAATTGACACCCGAAAGCTTCTGTGTGTATATAGATATTGAAAAAAGTGTTGCCAGTTCTCCGCGATTACATCGTACTCCGAAGTACGAACAAATATATATATATATATATATATATATATATATATATATATATATATATATATATATATATATATATATATATATATATATATATACATATATACAATTTAGAAGTTTTAAAGGTAAAAATATAGTAAGAACGCTCCACCTTAATCACTGTGATTTTGCGTAAATGCAAGTCAGTCTAGATATCTCTAAAATGCTGAGTCCGAGTATAGTGGCTTCATCTGATCAACACACGGTGGTCCTCCTAATTTCTGGGTGTCATCAATATGGGAAAAGTGACTGAGTCGGACTCGATAATTGAAAGGCAGATTACAGCACTATCAAGCTAAATTCAAATGTTACATTGCAATATATATATATATATATATATATATATATATATATATATATATATATATATATGTACAGCCAGCTGTCCACCTTCATGCTGAAAATATTCTTTTTTTAGTTTGTCTTTCTAGTTTTGAATGGTGTGCTAGCCGCCGCCTAAACCACTGGTGCTACATTTACTTAAAGTAATTCTAAAATATGACTAGAATGTGCAATGCAAAATTAAAGACATGCCCAATGGAAAACCTCTATATACATCCAAATAGAAAACGTTATTTATCTGCTAACCAAGGCTTACATTTAGGCAGTTTTAAACTTCAGCACATACATTCATTATGATCATACTAATCATATCACTTACTTTGCATTCCAGAAATAACGAACTCAGTCCTTAATTGTTAGATCGTTTCCTACAGAAATTGTGATGAGATGATCACCTCTTCATCTTTTTTCACCTGCATTATCTCTCTAGTACTACTCAGTTGTCTATTTGGGTTTTTCGAGAAGGTGCATCTTCTTCCTCGTTGGAACGGTTGACAATAGAAAGCAACTGCCAACATATATATATATATATATATATATATATATATATATCACTCAGGTAATAGCCATACACATTCTTTTTGTTTTTAACTCTAGACCATCTTCCGTTCTCTATGGGCTTGTAATTCCGGTTTGCCATAGCGGTAACGCACCGAGGGCCGGACATGTTGAGATATCCAGAGTTTCTCCAAGGATGCTTGTGGCAGCATGGACGCTGACTTTTAACGGTATAAGTTTTATCATCTATTTTCTGAAAGAGCATCGCTCAAAGAAAATTCGATCAAGATTGGGGACCAAACCGGCTATTGGCCTCAATGAAAAGGCTCAGTACCCGCTTCATGTACGGCATAAAACATTTTTTAAAGGAATTGAAGTTTGCCTCTGTCATATGCCTCAATATTCCTGTCCGGCAGTATACCAGCTCTGGAAAAGCTTTCTGCATAAAATGACGCACAGCTACGTCTGATGTCATCGAGTGCGCCGTAAAACACGCACTCGTGTAATGAAGTCGAAAATCGAAATGGGAACGTGTTTACGAGTTCGACAGGCTGGCCACAACGACAAATGCTGTCATCTCTAACAAGTCGCCCTTCGCGGTGGAGTTTGCCATTTTTGGTCCTCCGGGAGTTTGTTTCCAGCCCATTTAAGCTGAAATATACTTCAACAATTTTGGTGATGGCACGATGTCTTTATACACACATCATATTTATTTACCATAGTTGTTGGTAGTAGGATTGGATTGACACACATGGTTTGCTACGAAATTATAACAATATCTTGTTCACACGCCGAACTTTTTAGAACATAATATCGACAGATATTGCACTCACAACACAACTTACATACACAGTCGTTTATATCATAACATTCACCTTTGAGGCACATATAATGGTGATAACCATGCCATGTTACCCTGCACAATAATGGTCGGTTACTTTGGAAGGCACGTTTCCATTTCTCTGAGCGAAAAGCAGGTCCATCTGTATAGTTACACATAACAAAATGTACGTTTCGGTCTTCCCTGCATGCTCTGTACATGTCGAGTGTATTTGTACTGGTCGGTAATATGTGTAGGACTAAGTTTTCTACCAGAGTACGTTCTCCGCATAGTTTAGTGCTAGGGTAGCTGACGGGTGCTTGGTTAATCCCAGCACACGCTTCACAGAGCACGCCTTTACGCGGTCTACATTTTTGAGACCGCGTAATGTTAGGTGCGGCGCAATTACTGGAAAACAGTTCTGTAGTATCGACGCAATTTTCATATTAAATATTTTCATTTCTGTGTCACGTCTCGAATGTCTCCGAGTAGCATAATCGCAGCCGTGGCCTTTGCTCGCAGATGTTTTTATGAGCAACAATGACGTCATATGCGCATAATATGACCATGAACTATCGAGTTCATACAGCTAGCGGGCCCTTGTTTCATAATTGCGCTGAAAAAATCACAAAGAACGCCGACAATAGTAGGCTTCGACTGTGCTTAGTGCTCACCAGAGACACCGTCTCACAACTCTTCTTCCTTGGGAGCGCCCGAAAAACGGCACACAAATGTAGGCGATTGTCTACTGTAAATGGGCTGCATATTATGCACTATGCGTGTTTCATTGTGAACGAGAGCTCTGGCTTTGCATATATGCCCGCCCCGTTTAAGGATTGGTGTTAGGCAGCACATTGTTAAAGTGGTCTCTTGCTCTGTCAGCTCTTAGTGAATGCTTTACATACTTCTGAGTGTGGATCATATGCACTGCAGGATCTCGTTTCAGCTGTGGTCGCAAAAAGTCGCGCATACACTGCCCTCTGACGTGTCCTTAGCTTTCTATAGGACTTTCTATAACTAGTCTGTAACTGCTGCTGAGGCATCCATGTGCTCTTTGGCCTGATTTGTCCTTTTTTTCTTCCGTCCAAACTCAGCTAGCGGCGCGATACTGCAATATTGAAAACTCCTGAGGAGCGAGCTATGCAATGCTCATTCCGTCGGTGAGCAGTGCATATATGCACCCGTCGGAAAACAACAATGCATGTCAAGTCAAGTTGAGAGCACGACCCCTCCACCTCTCGTCGGCCTACCTCCGCCAACCATCTGGTCAAAGCCCTGCATATTCTGAACAGGCTTTTCTTGCCCCCGATAAGGGCCAGCCTGAATAAATTATTATATATGTGCATATATTATTTACCTTTATATTTTTGTCCTTCAGAGTACGGACTCATTTAAAAAACGGCAACGAGGATTATGCCCAGAGAACAGGGGAGGAACTTCCGTCTGTTAACGTTGTTCGACTTGTGACGTACGCGTCACCGCCGATTGAACTTTCGTCATCATGTCATGCAAATAGTAAAGCCCTGCCTAACTCTAGTCAGTATTACTTTTAGCTTTTTCTCATACCTGCCCCATTGAATTATCTTATATTGAAGTTAATGCCCATTCTACAAAAGCATTTCGGCACAAAAACGGTTGGACTGGACAAACTCAAACTCTGAGGGGACAAAAGTAATTTACCTGAGTTTGCACCCTGCTGCGCCAGAATGTAAGATCTTTTTTTGTTTGGCGAAACGTGGCATTAGATGATAATTTGCCTATCAGACGAGCTAATTATCTAAGAAGCCGCTTCTCAGTAGTTCCTAAAGCTACTGCCCGCACACATCAACTATTTCTTTTCTAGTGTTCTTTAAGACACATCTATAAAATCCACTGGTACGCTGCCAGTTTTTTATTGCGCAGACCATAGTGTATCTTACTCTTGTGCACACATTTTTGAAAATGCCAATATTCGTTCACATATTATGAACTAACCAAACTTTTTTTATACAAGGTTGTTATATTAAATATTCGACAGGCATTTTTCAATAAATACTTACACTTTTATACAGGGAACAAGGCATTTTTAATTTTCCCATTGCACAAATTGGAGTGAAAAATTAACGACATTGAAACGTCCGTTGACTGTACTCGACAAATATGATTGTACATTAAGAAGATAGTGCATGCGGACCTAAATATTTTTTGCATTTTATGAGGAAGCATAACATATATGCAATAGGGTTTATATTGAGTTTGAAAACGGCCACACGCAGATAAACTACGAGATGTGTTCAAAAAGTATCGCGACTTTTGAATTTTCGCGGGTTACGTATATTCGAATTTCGATTTTTTGTGGCGTTATGTTGGTACTCATGTCTCTCACTTATGCCGACAAGCTCGGCTATTTTGAATGTTCACTTAATTGTTGACAGCTGCTTTGCTTGCACGTGTTTTGGATCGTCTTGGATTTTTACCTATTCAAAAAAATGGATCAAAGAACCTGTATCAAATTTTGTGTGAAAAACGAAATTAAGTGCGCGGATGCATTCCGATTGTTGACTGTGGCATACGGAGAAGCTACCTTGGACCGAAGCAACGTTTATCGGTGGTACAAAATGTTCTCAGAAGGCCGAGAAGATGTGAACGACGAAGAGCGTGCCGGACGCCCGAGCACTTCAACAACAGACGAAAAAATTAATGAAGTGGAGAAAATGGTATTGGCCAATCGTCGAATCACCGTTAGAGAAGTTGCTGAGGACCTAAACATATCGATTGGCTCGTGCCATTCGATTTTTATCAATGATTTGGGCATGAGACGGGTCGCCGCGAAATTCGTACCAAAATTGCTCAATTGCGACCAAAAACAGCATCGCATGAACATTGCTAATGAGATGTTGGACTCTGTCCGCGACGACCCAAATTTGCTCCAGAGGGTCATAACTGGTGACGAATCGTGGGTTTATGGTTATGACGTGGAAACCAAAGCTCAATCATCTCAATGGAAGCTGCCGCACGAACCAAGACCGAAAAAAGCGCGCCAAGTTCGGTCGAATGTGAAAGTTTTGCTGACAGTTTTCTTCGATTGCAGGGGCGTGGTGCATCATGAGTTCTTGCCACAGGGTAGAACGGTCAATAAGGAATATTACCTGCAAGTTAGGCGCAATTTGCGCGAAGCAATCCGCCAGAAACGCCCGGATTTGTAGAAGAACAAAACTTGGCTTTTGCACCACGATAACGCCCCTGCTCACACATCGTTGCTTGTGCGCGAGTTTTTGGCCAAAAACAACACACTAATGATGCCGCAGCCACCGTATTCCCCAGATCTGGCCCCCTGTGACTTTTTCTTGTTCCCTAAACTGAAGAGGCCCATGAAAGGACGACGTTACGCTACGCTTGACGAGATAAAGACGGCATCGAAGGAGGAGCTGAACAAGATTAAAAAAAAATGGTTTTTTGAAGTGCTTCGAAGATTGGAAAAACCGTTGGCACAAGTGTATAATATCTCATGGGGATTACTTTGAAGGGGACAAAATAGATATTCATTAATAAATGAATAATTTTTGAAAAAACACAAAAGTCGCGATACTTTTTGAACACACCTCGTATATGAGGTACGCCATCCAGTGTTGTTGTCAAACTATCTCTTAACGAGAGTTATTATCGTGAACGTCCAGACAGACCAAATATGCACTTAAGTACCAAAGCAGTTATGGACCATTAGTGCGGAAACTATAGAGATTCGGCAACTTTTAGGATCAGTGATCAGAAATGCATAATATAAAGAAGAAATGACACATAACCTAATGAAAGTGTCTATTATGTTCTCTGTTTCGTTTGCTACCCCTTTGCATATATCGTTTCTCACTAAGTAAATGTGTAATCTTGAATGTGTAAGCTGTAAACAAAGTGTAAGAGCAGCCTATATATCTATATATATATATATATATATATATATATATATATATATATATATATATATATATATATATATATAATGTTTATTTTGTAAACACAGTTAACGCAATAACTGCGCGTTAATAGTTGTACGTTTATAAACGTTTAACCAAACTACAAGTAGCCGTAAAGGAGTTCCAGGCATAGAGCAGCCCGTCTGGCTAGGGTCCCGAAGACAGCAGTCAAATTTCCACGTCGAACATGTAGCGACAAAAACTCTGTCGAAAAAGTTTCAGAACGCGGATTGCTAGTGGTCACGTTAATGCCATTGCACACTTCGCTAATTGTTTTCTTATTCATCGGTTCAGAGTCGCTTAGTATCTCAAATGCAAATGAACGAAAGCCTATTGGATCCCTTACAGACAAATATTTGCGATATTTACTTGTTTACTGTATACCATGTACTTTCATGTTTACGGCATATTCAGCCTGTAGAGCCTGTAGACTGGCCATTAAAGGCTAGGGAGTCAGTCACAATTGCATCCCAGACCAGCGTCTTCCCGTTTTTGAATGCAAGCATAGTCGAGGGCGGACGCCGAACTTGCTTGAGAATGCGGATCCTCAGTTAGGAGGGTCCAAGGTAGACAGTAAACGTGTCCTAGCCGAGTCTAGCGACAGCTTAATCCTGTCCCGTGTCGTAGAGTTTAGTATGCAACACAGTATTGATACCACTACTGCAGGTTGGGAGGTGGTGACGGTACCAGGAATACCTAATCCACTCTTTGATATTACTAAAAAAAAAGTCCTAAGCTCTCGCAAACAAAGGCTCGTCCTGCATGAGGGGAAATGCATCGATCTGAGAACGGCAGATGTGGGACATTCTTGTGAGCAAGGTCCGCGTAGTGATAAGGCTCTGGCACACGCTCTCAAACTGCACTTAAAAAATGATTGCTGAGCACTTTGTTAAAGACGTTTTAGAAGTCTATTTTAACTAGGACCGTGTTAGCCGAGCGAGCCTACATCCGTCCGACCAGCGTAAATTGCCACCTCTGCGTCTCTTTGGGTTCCTAAAATAGGCATAACTTTCCAGAATTATAGCCCCGCAGTTTTGCTACGTACCACCGGATCTGTTCTGCTCGCGGATTTCGCTAGGTGGGGAACTATTGCCGCTGCCGTCCGGGGAACTATTACCCACTAGCGCGTAGAGAACGATATGCTGCTCTGTATTTCTAAATGCGTTATGCTAAAGTACGAAGCTCCAGAGTTTGGCCACATACAATACATAGAATATTTTTGCCCACAGCTAAAGGTCCACATGACCTTTATGTTATTCCCTCATATCGCGAAATGATTAGCAACTGATCCCGGATTGACGTGTGTGTTAGTGGTCATTGTCGACATCTGTCTAGAGCAGATGTCGACCAACTTGTCGGGGTATCATGGACGAAGGCAGTGTTTCTCTGCGTATTCCAAATACTCTTACTACTTATATTTCCCAAGCCAATGTATTCCTCCCCTGGGGTCTGGGAGCAGCCTCGGATGAATAGCTATAAGCAACTAGTTCAGGAAAAACATGCCGGATTTTTAAAACGGTTGCACTGAAGATGCTCTGTTGACTCGACGATGCGTATTTTTGCCTCTTCAATCCCATTTATAACAATATGGCTCAACTGTTGTACGCCAGTACATGCTTGTTGAAATACGTGTTTAAATAATTGCTGAAATACAATCAAATAAACATATTCCATTTATATCAAAGCTGTGTCCCGTTCAGAGCCTATCAACCTACCAAGCGCAAGCCATATAATACGTACATGACGGTGGCTAGTTCATCTAACCGTTGCATTATCACATTCGTAAAACCCCTTGCTTTTGACGAAATTAGTAGATAGTCTCCGGCCTACCGCCTGCCGTCTATTTAGGACTCCTTTCCTTAAGAAATTTGGTTAGTTTCGCCTGCGAGGGAATTCGTGAGAGTAGTTGTGCAAAATGTGACCAATATGCAAATACGCAAATGTATACATGTCAAAATATATGAACTGGTGCAAATGTGTAAAATTGAGGAGACATGTAAATTGTGTGTGTGTAAATTAGTGTAAATATGTGAACTATGTATGCACATGTGTGTAAATGTTAGATCTTCTTATATGTAATATTTTTACAAAAACTTAAACATTGTGTAAACGCAGTTCCATCAATACCGAACAATGCATATATATATATATATATATATATATATATATTATGCGGTTTCCGATAGAATCGTCGCGGGCAAAAATATAGGTGTTACTTTCATAGTCACACCTAATCTAACGGTAACGAAGACTTCATTGGCCCAGTTAGCCGCTTGTATCGACCACCCGATGGGTACGCTCTAACCGATTGCTTGACTGGTAGGTCGTCCGTCAACGGCTCAAACATGACACGATGGTCTATCGATATCGACTGATATCGAATTTGTTAGCAGATGCCTGCTCGGCGCTCAGGTCGCTGTAGGGCGCTGCTCCTACCAAAAAGGATCACTGCCACTACTTCGATACTACTGCTCCGCACACTGCTGCTCATGCTGCTGCTGCTGTGTTGTGCTGCCGTTTCTCACAGCAGAGATCTCGCGAGGCCGCGGCCACCGCAAGTGAGCGTGTCACGCAACGAAACGGCCGAAACGGGCCGTGTGTTCTACTTCAGCTCGCCACACGGCAGCCAGCCTGGCTAACCCAGCGACCACTACCGCGACACTCAGCAGGACACTCGGAGCAGCAAGCGTTAATTGCGTAACCCAGTAGAGCATTCATTAGCGATAGTTATCGTCGCCTCCATTACGGCGAAACACGGGTCACCAGTTAGCGGGTACGTGGCTGTCGTTTGTTCCTGCTGCTCGGACGTATGCTCTTTATCTTAAGAAATATATTTGCTATGCTTTTTGGAAGCAATACTATGTTATACACACACACACATATATATATATATATATATATATATATATATATATATATATATATCGGCGTTCTAACAAACACACCAAATGCTGTTTAGAAACCATCGTGATGACGAATACCCACTGAAATGATCCTTTGTGTAAAGTGCTTATACAAAGCACATTCTTTAGAGTGTGCCGAGTGTGATGTTTTGCTTCGTAGTTTGATTCATCTTTTTTCAACCATTTTGATTTACCGAGAACTTAGGCGTTGTAAAATCCAGTTCCGTTAAATAAACCGTGTTTCAAGTTGAATATTTTAATTGAAATGTATATATATATATATATATATATATATATATATATATATATACAGGGTCATTCATATTGTTGTGCACGCATTTAGAGGTTTGATAGAACTCGGCAAGAAAATAAGTTTTCCCTATGGAGGGAAGACGTGGAAACGTCTTGTTTAAAAGAGAGAGTGAAGTTTATAAAAGTAGTTTTTCTGCTTTTTTTTTCCTACATAGTTGTGCGAACCAGTCAACGCACGAAGGAACCGATTACACCGGCGTGTTCGGAGGAAAATTCTGCACAACGGAAGACATTTCACTAGCTTGCGTAGCAAAAAGCTAATAACCAGATTAAGGAAAGTCATGAAAAGTCGGTATTTTACATTAACGCATTTTCATGAAAAATCGTAAAATTTTTCATTTTCGCCCAAGGTGATGGTGCTGCGTTACGTAGTTGTCAAGTAACTAAGCGTTTTCGACAGTCATGGTTGTTATGTTTTACGTGCAAGTTTTCACGTTCAGAACCGTAAAAATTTGCCAAGACGTTTCCGGCCCCTTCTTCCACTAGGAAAATTTATTCTCTTGCTGAGTTCTACCAAACCTCAAAATATGTACCTAACTTTCTCATACGCCCTATGGAAATATGCATGCCTTCGCTTTCGATGTGGCTATCGAAAAAGCTTAGTGACTTGACAACTACGTAACGCAGCACCATCACCTTGGTACGAAAATGATGGGAATTAAATTTGCTATTGCGTCAGAGTGGTCTTTTGAACGTACATTTTTGGTCGCAATGGAAAAATTTTACGATTTTTCATGAAAAGACGTTAACGTAAAATATCGATTTTTCATGACTTTCCTTATTCTGGGTATTCGCTTTTTGCTACGCAAGCTAGTCAAGTGTCTTCCGTTGTGCAGAATTTTCCTCCGAAAACGCCGGTGTAATCGGTTCCTTCATGCGTTGACTGGTTCTCCCGCAAACGTAGATTTCGCACAAATATGTAGGAGAAAAAAGGCAGAAAAACTACTTTTATAAACTTCACTCTCTCTCCTAAACAAGACGTTCCCGCGTCCTCCCTCCATAGGGAAAAATTGTTTTCTTGACGAGCTCTATCAAATTTCGAAAGAAGTACTAAACTCTCTGAATGACCCTGTATATATGTATATATATAGTTGTGAGGTCTGAACGTATTATCGAATTGTTGTCGTATTAGGATGAATAGCAGACAAAAGTCTATGCTGAGTAGAACAAAAATAAGTGTTAATCGTGACATGAGATGATGCTTTCTTTTCGGATAATGAACAAAGAGCAGCTCTTGTCCGTGTCTTCCGCGGCGGGCAAACCTTATTTGCCCATATTGCGTCAGTCTGCGAACAGTTCAGCTTATCGCAACCGATTACACGGTTGTAGAAGAAACAGAACACGCTCAGCGCTCGGCGGGGACTCAATAACTGATCGACACAGAACAAGCACGAATTCGGCCGCCGAACTGAATTTCCGATTTAAACCTATTTGACTGCTGTGTATGCGTAATGTAGCGAGCCTGACAAGTCTCTACATTTCAACGCATACTTGCTCACTGCTGCTTATATAAAAGCGTTTAACAAGTCAGATAGGGGATTTTGATACGGACTCATGTTCGTTTTAGGGTCCGAGTTGGAAAAGTAATCAACGTGAGCAAGCGTGATATTTAAAAAAATGTTCGTTATAAGTTCCCCTGTGGACTTCAACAAAACATTTTATCCAGGTACATATTTTGACTTAAGTACGGGCTTAATAAGAGGCAATGAAGTTCACGCAAATGTATACGGAGCACACTGTATATATATATATATATATATATATATATATATATATATATATATATATATATATATATATATATATATATATATATATATATTTAGATCTTATCTTTACCTAGACATTCAACTAGTTGCTACAAATCTAAATTTGTCATCTAGCGTATCGCGATGACTATATTATGTTGTGCACGTTTTTTTTCTAATTTACCTCGTTGAAATTGCAAAACGCACGGCACGATGTTGAAATATACTATGTGTGTCGGTAACTGTATATGCGACAACGTTCGATTAGCTTCAAGATCGCCTTTCATGCCATGCTTCCCCGGGCCCTGTACTGCGTTCTTCTCTACAGACCGTTCATTATCTTTTTTCATTAGCCGCCATTTCGCGTCTTCATTACGTATAAGGTCTGCACTTCGTATCGAGCTGTCGTCGTGGTTTTTTGTCAACACTATCACACGGTTTACGGTAGACTGCCATCTCATCCATACTCTTCATGCTTTCTGTTAATCGGTCATTCCTCTCACTCTGTCCAGATCATTTCGGCAGTCAATGCACACAAAGAGGCAATTTACCATTTGTTCTGTATACCGCGTTCAACGTACCCAAACCGAACTACGAAATGGACTCCACAGGTACGATATCGAAGGTAACAACACAAGGCCTGCGCTGCCCCACAGGTACTGGTGGCTTTAGTTATAGCTGTACTAACCATAGTAGTACCAGGAGGGTTACCCATAGCAGTAGTAGTAGTAGCAGCAGTAATAGTGAGGGTAATAATAGAGCGAATGGCTGATTCCATCAACTCGTCTTCATTCCGTTCCCATGGCGCTGCACGGCGATCGTTTGCAACCATCTGGTGGGGGAACCATCTCAAGGAACGTTACTACCCCTCTGTAAGGGTGGCCGGATGCCCTTGCAGTTGAGCCATCCCCATAACGTTAACGGATCTGCTATGCTACAAAAAAAGCGGGCTATCTTCCCACCTACCCCGCTCGTGTGCCCTTATACGCGAATACTACTAGTACTTCCCTAGGGTGTAATTTAGATCAACAAAAACAAAAAAATCCTTTACAACGTCGTAGGATTTTTTCGCCCGTACCTCCTCTCCCGCGTCCTTTTCATCTGTTTCCGTGTCAGCGGAACATCTGCTTCGACGCGAGAACGCCGCTCCTCGGAAAACAAAAAGATGTCGACGAAGTTGAAGATAAGCGCAACGGAGGGAGAGCGCGCTAACAGGCGAGAGAAACGGGGAAACGAGATAGCGTCGGCGAGCTGATGACGATTGAACCAATGCCGTTTCAGAGTGGTGGTAGTATCCCAAGTAATATTATTTTTGTCACTACGGGTATCATTATTCCCTGTGGAGCCTCTGATAACAGCAGCAACAGCAGCAGCAGGAACCCCATCACCATAGATGGCCTGGCCACGAAGACGCCACAAAGGGTTTTGCAAGAAGCCGAGTGACTTAGTCGTTCGGCACGCCGACTCATCTTGTAGTTGATGGCGCAATTCACATAGAGCGCCCGTCTTACAGCATTGTAGAAGATGGTAGTAGTATACAGGTAAGCTCTAGCCTTATTCACTTGCCTTTTCCTGTATAGCAAATCGACTCACAGCGACGATGGACTGAGGGCAATGCTTATAGGGATGCCAGTCTCTCAAGCAAAGCTGTACGCTACCATTTCATGCGGTGAGCTTGCCGGATCATTTATTGTTAGACAAATTTGCTCACATGCGTAGTTATACTAATTTTATCTATCGTTGTTTGTTCCGCCAGGATTGTTAGCTCGTTTGTTCTGTCCGAAATATATTTTTGCGCTTATTGTTCGGATATAACTACCTAAAACTGCACCAGGTTTACGTTTGTGAGGTTGGAATATATATATATATATATATATATATATATATATATGGCATTTTAAATAACTTTAAAAAACAAGTGTGTTTAAGATATTTAAAAAAGTTTCAGAAATGTTGTCGACATAATGTAATTTCTAATTAATACAATATCTGTGTGGGGGAAATCTTTTTGGTTCTTACATGCTGTATATGGAACACCCAATTGTTAGCACTTTGTCACATAAATCAAACTCAATGACATTAATGCACGCTTCAGTATTGGTCTTTAGTTGATGACCGATAAATAGCGTACACGTTAATCTTCAAAAAACTCACCGACAAGGAAAAGTCTAAGGGTGTCAAATCGCAAGTTCTTGAAGGCCAGTGTCCCTGTTGTACGAGATTAGCTGTCCGGCACGTCTCGTCCTGGAAAACTCAATTGTCTTGCCGGCTGTATAGCATGTGGTACCGTCTTGTTGGAACTAGAGTTAACTCGCTTAGCTTCGGTTTAAATTTGACCAAAGACAAGTAAGGATTATGCTACCATCACGCCCTTCGTTAACGTGGAGTGACAAAGCTAGAGTCCAATGATTCCTTTGGATCAGAGACCGCACCAGACTGTCACACATGGCGTATGTAACGGCCCTTTGTGAATCACAGTTTTGTATGTTCATACTTTGATTGAGATGATTTTGTCATCATTTAATCATTGCATGCTCCTAATGATAAACGAGTTAATTCGGTAATGACATGACGATGATATCTACAAGAAATAACTCTAAAAATTCCTCACAGAGGAGCCTACCAAAAAAATTTATATTTGAGCCTCCCAATAGCAAACGTCCTGCTTAATGTCGAGCAGGGTGCTTCTGTAAGTGGAATGACTAGAGTAGAACCCTGACTAAAGTATTTATGTATATATAAATTACTTACAATTGTTGAGTAAAAAGTGCCTGGATTAATACTTCATATCACAAATGTACTCCAGCCTATACTATAATATGTGAGAGTGAAATTAGCACCTGGCAGATCTTCATTTTTCTTTATCGGTAAGTGCCGGCGTAGAGCTGCATGCAAGTGTGGAATCTCAAGTAATAACGTCCAGTTTCCCATTTTTTAAATAAATATTAACTGGTAAAATGCACGATGCTCATTGGATGTCGTTGTTAAAGCCACGGTAGTTGGGACTCCCAAACTCACTAGAACCCGGTCGTATTCACTGCCGTTATAGGGGGATGGCCGCAGTACCACGTCTCGAGATAATTCTACCTGGTCATCATTTCTTGGTATTAAAGCTGCCCGACTTTGTGCGGCGAATATTTTTTATATCAAATTCTATGAATTTTCTTACAATAAACCAGAATTGATAAACACCTCCTCCCACCTTTTGACCATTTTGTTGATTCTGTTCTGCCAGAAATCGCCCGGTCTAGTGTCAATGAAGTTGCTTTAGCGTCTCTGAGGTTCACCTCGTCGTCGATGGTGAGTCCCCTCATATAATCCGGCATGGTGCGGAAAATGTGATAATAGGTTGGCGCAAGGTTCAAGGAGTTCGGTGGGTGCTGAAAAACCTCCCATTCGAGCTCTTGGGGTGCGGTTTTGACGACTTGTACAACATGGGGCCTGACGTTGTTGTAAATCAGTATATATTTGAACCTCGGGTTTTTTCCAGTCAAATAGCCTCATCTACCATTAGCAGGTGTCGAAAAGGCAGATTTTTCTTCTGGGTACTAAATTTATATGCCCAAATAATAACAAAACTAAACATTAAAAAATAATAAGATGGATATTTTCGTTCCAAATGATCTCATTCTAAAGTATGGTCTTCTTGGTCTGGAATAATAACTCAACGAGTCAACACCGCCTACCGCAAGTGCTACGCAGCATCTCGTCGGGCCTTACGTTCCCGGCACATATTAGAGATCGTTGTTTCGTTAGTAAGAATCCATAGTTGTATACTCGTCTGTATAAATTAATTGTGCGACTAGATTTGTATATTGCCTACCCGTCGGAAGTCCATATTTGTGTAAACACAGGGTAGGTGTGCAGAGGACTCTTCAAAAGGTTCTGTCAAGAATGTGAGCCGAATGTTGAAAACCTTTTGTCGCTTTCAACTTTATTTAAGAATAACATGACATACGGGGATTGTTCCTTGCACATTGTAGGTTCAAATCTCATTGATAAGCAACTAATGCTTGTGCTAAAATGTAGCGCAATAATTACATTTGTATCTTATGTGCATATCGAGACTGCGACACGCCGACTACAAGCCACTAAACAGTAAACGTAGCTCATCTACTACACAGTACTCGTACCGTAATCTTGACATAAAAATAAGTGGTTTTATTTATGTCAAGTTAATAAGAAATACTTAAACATTAAAATTAAAAGCTTATCTATTCGACGAAATCAAAGTCAATGTTGTACACGGTGAGCTAATGGTTGAGCACTACCAATCAGCACCGAATCCACGAATTGGTGCTAGCAAAACTATAAAAATGTAAAATAATATATTAAAACTACACTAATAATAAGCGTTGAATCATTTCAAATTATATGATTTATACTTCGTAATTATATCAAAATGCCTATTCCAAATGATGTAATGCTTAAGTAAGATATAACTGGAAATAGCTAAAGACAGTAGCTAATAATATAGTAGTAACACACATGAACGGACATGAAAGAGAACCTAATATACATCAGTGGCCATCATAATAAATATAGCACAGTATATATCAGGTGAACATGTGCACTCTGTCAATCATGTCGCGTTTTGTCAACGTTTTGGGTTGCGACATCCCATTTCGCTATGGATATCATTATAGCAGTCGCGTTGCCCGTTGAGTCGTCAAAAGGGTGTTGTCACGCTGTATTTTAAATATAAGTCATGAAGAAGGCCGCAGCGATTTGAGATGAAGTTGCGTCATCTGCCAGAGCCAAACCACTACTTGAGGTTGGCATGAGTGCTTGGGCTCTTGCCTCGGGATCAGTTTAAGATTCAGCAAAGGAAAACAAGCCATTTAGCGCAAGCTCGTTAAATGGCTGCAGCAGCTCTAGTCGATTCCAAAGGTTTACTAATTTTCGTAGGTGAGCGAGCCTCGATGTAGAGAACGATGATCGCAGCAAGAAGAGCCCCACACAAAATCCGAGAAGGGGGGGAGAACGGGAAGGCGATCTAAGATCACTACAACGAATTTGCTCATCCATCTGCTTAGGACAGCCATGGCGCTCCCGCAACAAAAACAGAAACACCCAAAGTTTTAATATCTTCTCTTTCTACCGCAGTAAACCTCGTTGAGATTATTAAAATTTCGCACTTTGCTCCCACGGAATGCAGCCCCACCATGCCAGAGGTACCAGATGTTAAGGTGGCAACGTAGCATAGCCACAATGCAACGGTGGCCTCAAAAGCTCTCCCTGCTAGACTTGTGTTTCAGAGGAAACTAGGCGATAACTAGAAATTTTGTCTGCAAGAAAAGCAACAACAAGAATCACAACATAAACGTAGAACCACATGGACAACCAAAAAAGTTAAAATAATAACCACAAATACACTAACATATACATAAAAAAAAAAATATATATATATATATATATATATTTTTTTTTTTAGATTTTCCGTAAGGCTAATGCCCGTGTACGGTTTTCCATGTCATAGCTAAGTTTCAATCCACTCCGACATTTACCTTGTCTAAATTGGAAACCATGCAAATGAATTTAAGAGTGGCCGGTTTGGGTCTCGAACCCAGTCCTCCCGAATGCAAGACAAAGGCTTTGTCACTAAGCCATCTTGCTCCAAGAACAATTTGGATTATTACAACAGCAATCACGAAAATAAAAACAACAAAAACAACAACAACAATAGAAACAGAGGCAGCTCCAACAACACCAGTGAAAAGAAGTACTAGATAAACAAAAGCAACAAGCCCAACGACAATCTAGTGCTGAACAGATTGTTGATCGAGCACGCCATCAAAAACTTCGCTCGCTAGCTGAAGATCTTTACGTCGTAGGGTACTGTAGAGAATGCTGCACGATATAGATAAAAATAAACTAAACAAGCTGCGTCTGCGGTCCAATGAAGCAATTGCCCGGTCGTGATCCCGTGTCTTCGTAGATCTCTTAAACATATCGATTCTCACTAGTGATTGCAATACAGCTTAGTTAAGGTAATATTGGTCATGAAATTTTGCACCTCCTTCATATGCGTAGTAACGAAACTCCTAAACTTGCACACCTGTGAGCTAATCCTTTATCAATGTACTAAAGACCGTGTTCTTAAGTCCAGCGTCCAAGAGGTTAACTTGCCGATGATTAGAAATTACACAACGCCTTTCTCTCACAAACGTACATGGTAATGTTTGAATAAATTCCAATTTTTTTAACCAGTTTAAACTGAGCTTTAGCTGCCAGTAGTACTCAATACATTTAGATGATAGTATTATTATAGTAATATTATATTTACAGGCAACCGCACGCAACATTTATCCGCACAGCTAGTGTTGCTTTAAGAAATAATTGTTGGCCATTAAGACATTCCGTATATCTGATATGTATTAGTATAATTGCGTGGCATAGTTACATTTTTCTCGGTAAATCCGGTGGTTTATGACATAGTGAATGTCTGTACAGTGCTTGACCTAGGTCAATTTTATTTCTACAATGTGATGCGGCTGATAAAGAGCGAGGATTTGCATAGTAATCCGAAACGTTAAAGGTTGACACCTTGAACATGTTGACTGTTAACACATCTTTTGCAGCATTTGTGACGTTTAACTAGCCAGAAGATTTACCGTGCTCGCTATACGTTTGTCTACAAATAATAAAAACAACCGACCGACCTCAAATCTGTGTCTACTCAATGGAAGAATCAGTAAGCGATTGCGGCGTGATCATTATATGATACGGACGTTACAACCCCCAGCTCTTCAAAGAATGGAAAAGTCGACATCGTAGTGCCCTCTTCCTAACTGAAGTCGCCCAGAGAGAGAGAGAGGTAGGGCTCAAGCCGCTGAGATCAATCAGACATGTAGTAACGTAGACACCTCATGGCTCACATTAAAATGTACACCCGTATTTTGTGACGCCACCTGGGTGCTTCTTGCGCATAACATTGCCTTGAATTCGATCAAATATTTAAGTAACTCTCGTTTTAAACAAAATACATCGATTTAGGTTGTGGCCCAGCTGGGCTTGAAAGAAGTCTATATTGGCCTACACACCAACGACCGTGTTCTTATGTCCGGCGTCCATTGAAGAGGTTATTTTCCGATGATTAGAACAACGCCTTTCTCTCACACACCTTCACACAACGCCTTTCTCTCACAAAAATGTATGCGAATAAATAATCGCGATAGTTGACGTTACTTCGTCTCGAACAAGTCAATTTTTCTCAGAAAATGCAAAAGCGCTTGTAATAGTATATTTACGGAATACAAGTATATTTGAATTTGAAGGAAATGCAAACCATTTGCTATATCTTTTCATACCCATAGTAGTGTTCACCAGACCTTCAAATGTTTTAACAAATTGCTTTGGTTGTGCGTGTCAAACTTGGACCAGACCCACATTCATTAACGTTAACCTTATTACAACTGTCCTGAATTCTAGGGTCACGCTCACTAGTCCCAAAATCTTCAACCGAAGCGCATGATTTGCTCGTCAAAACTTACGGTGAGAATGCTTTTGGCAGATCACGGTGTTTTGAGTGGTTTTAAAGGTTTAGCAGTGGCAAATTCGAACTGGACGGCAAAGCACGCGGATAACCGCTAAAAACGTTTGAGGGCACCGAATTGCAAGTTTTGACAAGTTCTGAGAACATAGGATCGTGATTGTAGATGAAAAGTGGATCTTCATTGACAATCCCAAGCGCCAAAGAGCATGGCTAGATCCTGGCGCAGCAGCGAGATCTATGCTCGACACAATGCTTTGTGTTTGGTTGGATCAAAAAGGTGTTGCCTACTATAAGCTGCGAAAACCCGATTAAACCGTCGATGCTGCTCGCTACAGTTAACAAATAATGGATTTGAATCAGGCGCTGTGTGAAAAACGACCATAATACAAAAAGTAGTACAACAAATTGATTTTGCTCCATTACAACGCGTCATCGCACAAAGCGCAGTCGGCGAAAATATGTATAAGGCATTTTCAGTGGCAAACCCTTTTCACACCGCTAATTTGCCTGATGTGACTCCATCTGATTAGCACCTCTTTGCATCACTAGGTAACGCTCCGGCTAAGCAGATTTTTTTTCGAACGAAAACGTCTGAAAACAGGTAGGTGGTTGGTCTCAAGATACTGACTTCTTCTGGCGAGGAAATCCACAGGTTGCTCGTATGATGGGCACAGTGTAAATTCACCGAGAGCCGTTACTTTGAATATAATATATTTAGTCATTTCAGAATGAGATCCATTTGTTTTTCCAGAAAATTCGGTTTTGTGTACATAGATTTAGTGTGTAATAAAGGGAAAGCCTGCCGTCTCTGCGGCAACCGCAACCACTACTCTAGACACCTCTGGCTCCAGACTACTCATCGGCGACAGCATTAACTCCTCGAATAAGAAATTTCCAATGTCGTGTTTCCGAATTTCTTTAGTGTAGCATATGGCAATTCAAACGGCACCACATGCAATGCGTCGAACGTTACGTGCATATTGGAACCGCTGCTTCGTATCAGGTTATAAATTGAGTTGGAAGTGTTACATTTTTTGTGTTTTTAGAAGTGTTACATTTTTTGTGTTTTAACTTCGCACTTGTAGAACTTTTTGTTCTACAAGTGCGAAGTTAAGAAAGGCGACTTTGACCTAAACGATAAGTCTAGCAGCGGAACATCTTCTGCATTCGACAAAGAGCGTCGCCAAACAACTCGCGACTTGGCCGAAAGATGGACTGCAGTACGATGGCAGTCTCCAAATATTTTAACAACTAGTAGGCTTCAATAAAAACTCGGAACTTGGGTGCCTCGCGAGCTCAACGAGGAAGACAAAGAAAAACGACTATAAACTGCGGCCCAACATCTCTCCCGCCACCAAGCAACACGCGGACACAAACATTTCTGTAGCGACTCGTCGCGCGAGATGAGAAATGGTGCTTCTATGTCAATATGAAGCAAATAAAAGAGCGGGAAGCTCCAGAATATACGCTGCTACCGAGAATCAAGCAGGGCATCATCCAAAGTGGAATATTATCCGCGTTTGGTGGAGCTGGGAAGGTATGGTGCGTTGGAAAAGGCTTAAAAAGAACGCCACGGTCAACAAGGAGGTCTATATTGCCCAACCCCGCGTAAATGAGGTTATTCGACTGAAAAGACCCCATCAACAAGGCCATATCGCTTCACGACAACGCCAGAACTCATGTTGCAAAAGTCGCTAAAACCGCACTCGCTCAAATGGGAGATTTTCCAGCACCCACCGAACTCTTTGGATCTTGCGCCAACCGATTATCACACATTTTTCGCACCATGCCGAATCAACTAAGAGAAGTTACCTTCGACAACGAAGTGGACTTCAAAAACTGGCTCATCAACTTCTTTGACACTTCTGGCGGGACGGAATCAACAAATTGGTCAGACGCTTTACATATGCGTACAAGTACGGCACAATAGACGTGTTTTTGGCGTTTTTATTTCCTGTAGACCTGAGCATACTCGTCAACAGCTGTTTCCGACCATCGAGGTAATAGCGTCGGGACAGCAGCTAAAAATAAACGTATCATCAACCGCTTCAATCCATGTTCGCCGCTCGACTCCTAGCGTTTCATGTGTGATCACATCCACTGTAGCGCTGTCCTCATTAAACACATTGCTAATGCCAAGTTTGACTCAGTAATCAAGTCAATTTGTAGGGCAGCCACAGTTGCTGCAGGAAAGCTATCAGCGGCGATTTTCGCATTTCTTAATGCTGATGTGCAAGAATGTCATTGTCGGATTTCTCCAATGTTGTCTTGGGTCTTGTTGTTTTTTTTCATTAACCACCTTTAGTGGATCTACGTAACGTATTTTCGATTCGGACTTACGTTGGCTTGGAGGCACTAGCCGGTATGATGGCAACGCTCTGGTATGGCCTTTGTAAATCGTGATTTTTTTGTTTAATAACAAAACGTATTTATTTAATATATTTGCATTTCATAATATGTGTCGACGCTCGCAACGAGCATTGAAGCCTGTAGCATGGATTAGCCTATTATTGCCTATAATCAATATTACGATCTCTGAGAGGATTTCGAGAAGCCAAGTCTTTTGAGAATTATTCATCAGATCTCTCTTTCTCCACTTATCGTTTTATCTACTTGATTGTATGTATTTGTTCTATCATAAACTTTTATTGTATATACCTCGAACAAAAGAATGCCTTTGATAGGGTCGATTAAAGACATGTTATTGACAAGATGATAAAGACACTCCAGGTCCTTTCACATACTCGTAAATGGCTTGCCGCTATGTTGTATAATTGGTCGTTCCGAGTGAAATACGGTCTGTGCCACGACTGGCACCATCTGACGCGGCCCCCACAGGGCAGCCGCGTCTCGCCACTCCTTTACACAAAGTTTATTTTAGACATAAAATTGTATATTCTGCCGACTATTAAATAAACCGTTTATGTGCTGACGGGCTAAAAATATAGCGAATACTGCGCTGTAGTTTCCTGTCGACGGCATTAGTCTGTGGTGCACTGAAAGTGCAGTGCAGCTAACCGGTCAAGTCTCCCGATCAAGACCCTCAGTTTAACGAGTTAAGACTGCCTACTGCTTACGTTACACGTGACCTAGTGAGGATATCGACAAATCACACGTTCTGCGCACGTATTAAAGGCTGAGTCAGATCTACATCTAAGATTGTAGGCTATTTCGTCGTCTCATTATTAAGGATCCAAATGTGTACACTTGTCTGTATAAGTCAATTGTCTTACCTAAGCTTTTATATTGTTTATTCCTCTGGAGCCTATATTTGTGTAAACTCAAGTTGTATTATTATTATAACATATTTGATGCTTATTTGATGTGCGAATAAAAAATATATTATATTTATACCTAAATGTGTCGCAAAAATTCAAATTATTAGTAATATCTCTGTCCGATGTGTAGCCATTCTATTCAAAGACGCCTCCTGGGCTATCCTATTTTCGTTGTTCCAACAGCTAATACTGGGAAGGAGATATAGCATACCTATATTTGCACCAAGCAACAAACATTAAGTATACTAATAGAATTCAAGAATAACATTTGGCAACCTCCGCAAACACATGTCATAATAAACACAAGCACTGCGGATATAATACTTGCCCTGTACGTTAGGCAAGTCCGTCCCAATTCACATTTACTGTTTCTCTTCAGATATATTACTCAATTTGTAGATATACGCATTTTATGAGACAGACTTCTGTAGAACGTTCATGGTTCTAGATTTCTACACTGCCTGAGTGAATGTATGACATTTTATTTATATAGATTTAAGTTGTGTTGTTGTGCTATCTTTACATATCTTGCGTGTAAGTGTAGTATTCTGTTGGTTACAAGTGGATGTGAATTTCCAAGTGACGCAAAGCGGCTCTTAATTGTAGTGTCAAAAATTATCCAAACGGACATCGGTATCGTCGGGGGAAGCCAAACTCTTCCTGGTTAAAAAAACATGCTTTATTTTATGCCTTCGAACCGCAACCACCACAGGCGTTTTGATTACGTGTTGTCGACTAAATCTTAGCAAACGGTTATTCTCACTTGCAGCGATGGCCAGACACGGTTTCTACAAGAAGGCTCGTGCCGGGTGATCGCGTCTTCAACACAATCCAAATGCCGAGGCAATTTGTGACTGTAGTTTATGCATTACGAAGACCACCATCAATCGGCTTTCAGCAGCTGTGGTAATTTGGACGCGAAGCGGCAGCGCAAACAGCGACGTATGATCGTCGCACTAATCTCTAGCCGTGAAGTTCCCACAATCGGTTGTTGTTGCTGTCCGCAGCGTCACTGTTTAGCGATGCTAGGTGCCCACTCTCTGGTCGTGTGGAGGCGGAGGAGAAGAGAAAATCAAAGAGAGACGGGGCAAATCCAGTGTTGTCGTGGCCTCCCGAGGTGTCGTTTTGGCTGGCTGCCAACAAAATCATTGGAAAGTCATTATGTAATTGCCGCTGTTGTTGTTGTCAATATACGCCATAATGAGCTTTAATTTAATCTGAGTGTATGAAAACAATCTATTTTGAATGCTTGACTTTAAGATCCACCCGCTTCCGCTTGCAGCGACTAAGCTGGCTACGACGCCAGGCGAAGTGAAATCGAAAGTAGTTCCGATCCAAATGGATGTACTGCGCCAGGCAATTGATTTATTTTACTGCTTTAAGCTGTCGCCGTTGTCGCATTTGTCGTTATAATTCAAGTTGATGTTAATCTGACTATTGCTACTTACCGCTGCTGTTGTAGAAGTAAGTTGTTACGTTATTGTTTCTGATGCTACAGCATGCTATTTCTAATGCAGTTGTTCTTATAGCCATAATTGTAGTTGCCGGTTTTCTTATTGTTTTCGCAATTGTTATTGCTATTGGTTGGTGTTGTTGTTGTTGGTGCTATTGTTGTTGCTGCTGCTGCTGTTTTTAAAGTTAGTTGTTGTTGTAACTGTTGTTTTTGTTGATGCTGCTGCTTTTGAAGTTGTCGTTGTTGGTCTTGTTGTTGCGGCTGTTGCTGTCTTGTTGTTGTTGTTGTTGTTGTTTCTATTGGTGTTCTTGTTCCTGTTCCTACTATCACTGTCACGTAGGTTACAGTTTCTGGTGTTGATCGTCTTTTTATGGTTGCCGTTACCGCGGCTGTGGTCGGCGCGTTTCATTACGCCGTGCAAGTCTGGCCAAAATGTAGGCGAAATGAATACCCAATAGTAGAGCTTTCTGAAGTGGTAGCATGTGGAATGCGCATTGTAAACAATCGCTTGGTATGCACGAGATGCCGACATCTCGTACACAGACACAAGCGGAATGCAGCGTTCTCGCAAATAGCTCTACAGTGAGCGATTCGTTTACAAACATATGTTTGAAGTGTCTGGATTTTTACGCAATGTTTTCGTTGGCCATAGAAAACGAAAATATATGTACAATGTTTCAAAATCGGTCTATGCGAAAAGGTTACGCACAACTGGGGATTGGCCTGCGTTCCACGTGCGACCATCATTGCCTCGGTGAAATCATCCTCTATCCTCCTGTTATTATACTCCATTCGTATGAGTGGTATCTCGAAATAAATACATTGCATTTTCGTTGCACTTTTTAAAGAAAACTAACCGAGCCATTAACAGGATATTTTCAGTAGATGTACACATATTATTATGATGATGATGATTATTATTATTATTACATATTAAACAATAAAACAGATGTGAGGTCTGAACGTATTATTGCAAAGTTGTTTTAAATAATTAGTTCACTCCATGGCGTCTAAAATAGATGCCGTGTTCCCTCTGCAAACGGCCAAGGACAACGCTTGCCTCAAGAATTGACCTTTTCTTCGGTCGTTCGTCACCTCCTGAGTTCGCTTACTTAAATCTTTGAGAAATGCTTCGGTCCCCTTGCTGATTGGTCCTAGTGTGTCCATGGCGATAGGCACAAATTTATATCTTGTTTCCAGTCCAGCATATTTAGACCGTTTTCTGGAGTCCGCGTGCTTTGCTACCCACCCCGGCTCAACAGAGCTGTGGTGTAAATAGGAAGCCGCGGTTGTGCACGAAACCGTTGCATCCCAAGCTAGGGACTTTCCATGTGACCATAATGCAAAGGTCTTTCTTCGCCAGCGGACACTAAACCTCTCGGTTCAAGTGTAGATGGTATACCGGCTTTCCTAAGGGACCTTATGATCACACCGTTTAATTCAGCATGTCTGGACGATCTACCGGCGCTCTTTGGGCAACTCAGTGGGTGTAGGCCACTGGAATCTACCATCTCCCCACACAGTTTGCACTGAAACGGCTCGCAGACGCTAGCGCCGATTCTAAGTGCTGACATCATGCGGAAAGAGTTGGGATCCAGCATGGTGTCGAACTGAGGCGAGGGTAACTCTTTAAGCCAACCCCCACTGAAGTTATCTTGTGCCGCTAAGAATACGGCGCGGTCTCTCCGGGAAACAAACTCGTCTAAGATTTCTCTGCTCTTTTTTTGCTTTTGAGCTTATCTAGGTTATATTGGCTAGGATATTCTTCTAAAGGGCCCGGGTCTAGCATGGTTCTAATAGTGTCCCGTGCTTTACTGGTTTCATATCTTATTTGTGGTCGAACTGCCTCTTCCACTAACGAAGCTGTCACCGGACCAAATTGCACCAGTAAAGCAGCGTAGCAGACCGGAGCTAGGTCAGTGGCACTCCTTATTCCCAGACCACCTCTTCGGGGCACGTCAAAGCAGGGCATGCACGCAGTTAAATCTTGAAGACCCTAGGCTATATCTTCCAAATGCACAGCGCCGCCTAAGGATGCAAGCGTGTCAGTCGTGGACGGATTTTGGTAAGGACTTCTATTTTCACACAGAGTGTATGCGAAATTCCGTCTTGCTTTACGGGGGCCCCCAAAACTTCTAAGTTGTTTAGCTCTACACGCGTGATACCAGGGAGTATTTCTGTGATCTTCTGAATTGCTTCCTCCCTTTCCTGAAGTGAGCCCCCGACAGATTATTATTATTATTATTGTTAGCAATGTTACAGCTGTGAGGTCTGAACGGTATTATCGCAATTCTTTTAAAGAACTACTTTACCCTATAGCGCCTAAAATAGGTGCCGCGTTCCCTCTGCAAACGTATTATTATTTTTATATTGTGATGAATATTATTACATCGGTCTTCTGCATCGCCAACGCAGTCATTTGAGCGAATGTAACAGCATAGCAACCTCACCTCTGACATTTTGGCAAGAATTAGGACGGCCAACGAGTGTTGGACCCGACTAGCGTTGATAAAAGAAGAAAACGATGACGACGGATGATGAAATCGTAATCAACAGGCGGTGTGTGCCAGCGGCCTCGGCATCTCGGTTGTTGACGTGTTACGTCGCATAAAGATCTGTGGTGTTGAGCAGCAGCAGCAGCAACAGCAGCAGCGGCGATAATAACAACAACAACGATAACGATAACGTTAACGGCTGAAGTCGCAGCAGCAGCAGCTCATACTTCAGCAAACATTTTCATTGTAGTACGGTAGCAATTACCAAAAAGTCGGTCGGTTGGTCGGTCGTAGAAAGCGGCCTAAAATGAGATGGCCAGCCCGTCGAGCTGGCAGCGGCGCCGAAGGCAGAGCGCCTTGCTTTGTGATAATTGAATGGTAGTAGGCGAGAATCATATACATAGTCGAGAAAATAGTAGCGCATCGCAGTCTGTATCCATCCATCTTTCGATATATCTATCTATCTATCTACCTAATAATCTCTCTATCATGATAACTAGCTATGTATCCGTTTATCGACCTGCACCGCTGTCATACTACTACGCGCTATCATGAGAGCTAGATGCGCCATGATTTGCGTGCCACGCTTGTGTCTATGACGGTCTTCTACTACCACCACCGCCGGCATCACAACCACTGGCAGCGGCAACATTCCCGTAGACTAGTGAACCAACTGCTTCGCAAGCAGCACATCCACTTCTCGTTGTTTATGTGCCAAACAACAGAGCATACATCTCGTTGCTGTCAACTCGAATATTATTATTATTATTAATGTTAGCAGGTTGTAGCAGCTGGAAAACAGACAAGCATGATTTGGTAAAAAAAAATGGTAACCAACTGGACAGCTGTAACAGCAGCAACAATAATAAGACTAAAGAAAAAAAACTGCCTTCACATTGAAACCGTAGTTTGTATTGCAATGTTCACTCATTTTCATTGTCATCGTTGTTACTGTTTTTTTTATATCATTATTTTCACAATTCTCGGTATTCCGTAGCATATTTGGGTTTTGAGAATGCTTTCGTGTGCTAAGCTGCTCGCGTATGGACTAGGTAAAGCGGCAGACGGCCAATATTGCCCGCACGAGGTTGACCAGACATTAAGGCCACGCCGCTGCTGCTGCCACAGTGAAGCTGATAGTGGTAGAGATGGCCATGTCTGTCATAAAGCCGGCCTTACCTGTCGTGACACGATCGACAGCAAACGATACGCTTCTCGTTTCGTTTTCTTCTACGACGTCTTCTACGACGACGTTGTTGTACGTACGACGTAGCCACGGCTTAACTGACGTCGTCTGAGATCTTATGTTCTTCAGCCCGTCTTTGTCGCTCATCTTTAGCCCGTTCGATGTCATCCCTTTTGTTCTAGTCTCTATCAATTTCTGTACGTCTGCAGCTGAAAAGTCCGGAGAGTCGTGTCCCGAGACGAATTAGAGCAAGTGCCTGTACTTCAGTTGAGCGTAGGACAGCGATGATAAAGGTCGAATGAACGGGTGACAGCCGTCATGGTCACGGACCGACGGTCTGCTCGATCAAATCGATACTGCGGTCCCAATACTTGGGGTGCCTGCCACACAACTCTTTTCCTCCTTCTCTCTCCTCTCCCTCCCTCTTTTTCCATTTGTCCCTCTTTTCCTTTGCTCCTTTGTTTGGCTATTTCATTGGCTCAACTGCTTTTGTCATGTACTACTAGTGCATCTATCTCTCCGCATATATATTATTATAGTTGTGAGGCTGACTGGGCGCGTATGCGGATTTAAGGGCGTCTCCGACGAAAACCAAACCGACGCAGGACATAAGAAGCGACGCTCTCGCGTTATCCTATTCTCCTCCATCTGACCAATAGACAGGCCAGTGAGCAAGCCGTTTGAAACGACTCGTTGCCTCCTTGGCACAGCCTTGCTTCTTGATCTAGCTGGTACTGCCTTCAAATTGCTGGCCATTGGCAAATATGACGTAATAAAACCTGCGAGTAGTAAACCACCGTCTTCGGATGCATCCTCGATGCGAGCGCCCAATGCTCAATTAAGACGCCTATAGTCTGTAGATCCTAAATGCCAACGACAATATTAACAACGGATTATTATTATTATTGTTATTATTATTATTATTATTATTATTATTATTATTGTTGTGGCAAATTTGTATAGTATAGGTAGCAGCCCTACCTCTTTACTGGCTTAGCATGCTACGACATGCCAAAGGTAGCTGACTTAAAGGCCACCACAGCTAAATATTCACGAGCGCGTACCAACTGCGTAACCATCACTCTAGCTAATGCCGCACTTACCGAATCGCTTCAATGCGCGAAGCACATTCGAGCAATACCGGTTCTTCGGCGTCTGCATCTGTTTGGCAGATGAAGTAGATATCACCCACATGAAGCCATTGCCACATTACCGATTAACTACGACGCGTACAAGAAACGTGGAATCACTGCAGCCAGCCGCTGCAACTGCCAATACTAGCAAACGGATATTAAACAGCGTAAAAACGCTATAAATACGCTAATGTCGTTTCCTTTAGAAACGGATAAAAAGTACGACCTGGTATTCGAACCAGGTACCTACGATAAGATTGGCTTTTTGTCGGGGGTATGAGCGGTAGAGCGCTCTGCCGTTCTGCCAGCCGCCGCCAAATAGGCAATTGTAATTGTCTTTCAAGGACACCTTGACCACGACTATTCAGCGTTTCGATCCTTTTTTCAACATGCCTTCGTCCCTAGAGTTAACGAGATGCTGCACCACTTTGTAGGCGTCGTCCTAGAGCATGATATCTTGCGGCCAAAAAGCAAGATTAGAGTAGTACCAACTGCAACAACAGACGTGTGTTGGGATCTGCCAAGTTCCAAAACGTTTTTGGATCAATATCTCTACAACATATTGGAGAAATTGGCAGTGGAGAACCGCAATGATTGCAAAATTTCCTCCAAGATGTGCGACGTAGCTATACATCCGGTATGAATAAACAACACATTGCGTAGCTACTGCCTTCAACCTTTAGAACTACTATAATTCCGCTAGCTTGATTTATTAGCGCTAGTTTTATTTCTTTTTCTGTGTGAAACGTCTCCATTAGCGCTTATGGTTGCTGGCATCCAGGGCGTGTCGTCGGCGTTAACGCTCTAGGTTCGCTCAGAGCACTGCCTCAAGATAGCTCTGATCTTCCACCAATTCGTAACCTCAATGCCAACTTCAAATCTTCTAAACTTTAGTTTTCCCTTCTAAGACCAAGCTTTCTAATGATATGGTACGTGGCGTCTTCAGTCTCAATCAAAATATCTTCGGCGGATCCCTCCTCATGGCCTGGAAAAAGCGTATCTGGTACTCATCTCGAAAGGGATTAACTCCTACAGGCCAATCTGCCTGGTTAGCACGCTAGCCAAAGGCATAGAATCAATAATAGAGTCCCGCGTGCGGTGCTTTGCAGAAGAGCACGGCCTTCTCTCGCCAACACAATATGGATTCCGGAAGGACCGATCAGCCCTATAAGCGATAGAGCAGGTGGTTACTAAGGCGGAAACCCTTTTGCTGGACGTTAAAAACGCATTTGACAGCCTGCCCTGGAGGATAATCGTGGACACACTACTCAAGAACAGAGTCCCGCCCTGCCTGCGCCGGGCAATCGTCCTACCTGAGCGAGAGGCTCATAGTCAGCGAGGACTTCGAGTTCGACATGACGGCCGGGATTCCCTGGGTTCGATCCAAGGATACCTTCTATGGAACCTGGCACACGATGACGTCTTACGTTAAGACGACCTTCCAGTAGGCACTGAACTGGTGGTGGTCCAGGCCCGCTCACCCTAGCAACTCGAACTGAGAGCCGATGACACCCTGGCTGAGATCGCTGGCTGGATGAAGAAGGCCTGACACTGGCACCAAATAAAAGCGAGGGCATCCTCCTAATCGGGCCAACGATACCTCCTTGAAATTAATCATAGACGACCAGGAGATCAAGATTGTCAACACCGCCCGCTACCATGGAATGTACCTAGACAGGGGACTACGGGGCACACCACACATACGTCTTGCAGCAGAAAAGGCTATTAAGGTCTCACACAAGATAGCCCGGCTGATGCCAAACAACTATGGCCCACAGGAGTCAAGAAGGCGCGATAATATGTCGGTAGCTGAGTCCCTAGTTTTATTTGCAGGTCCGGTGTGGCCGTCAACCACACTGTCCACAGCCAATAACAGGGCAACGCTACGCGAAGTCCGAAGAGTGGCTTCTCTGATTCCGGATATCAGGGCTTGGATGTACCGGCCAGGTGGCGAGTTGACGTTCTTCATCACTCAGGTATTTACAGGACGCGGTGATTTCAAGTCATATTTGTTCAGAATTGGGAAAACCACATCTCCATTCTGCAAGTACTGCCAAAACGAATCAGAGGACACGCCTGAACATACAATTTTGTGGTACCCGGAATGAGCCTCCTAGCGTGAGGGTCTACCTAGGGCTGACGACGGCACCCTTAGAACGATCATACAGCTTATGATTAAGTCACGCGACGACTGGACCAGCATTGCTTGCACTACGGAAAACATCCTGCGCGCCAGAGAGAAGTAAAACCGTTACTGCACGACATCATCCCGCGAAGCATCCTGGGATAGCTAAATGCTTAAACTACTCTCCCCTTCGATCGTTTGAAGTTATGCTTATGTAGTTCCCGATCGGTTGCGGGGATTAGGACTTGACTGGTTTTTAGTGGGTTGAAGCCCCACACTGCCGGCCTACACTTGCAGACGAGTTCTCTGCGGTGGTGTCCGCGTGTACGTACCGCATTTTCCAATTAGTCCTTAAAAAAATAAAAAATAAAAATATCCTTTAACAACCGGTGCACAGCCTGACATTACGCGCACAAAGCGGCTCCTTACCCGCATCGACAATCAAAGTACTCACATTGTAGCTTCAGATACAATGTGAAAGACCTTTTAAGCCAACCAAAATTTGCCCGATTGAGGTGTCCCCATACCCTGGAACCGGGAACCGGACAGAATTTACAAGTCCAACGGTTGACTGCCACAGCGTATAACGTCTGTGGCACCAAAAGAGCCCCTCGCCTCAATTTCACAGCCTTGGTTGTCATGACCTTAATTTCCAGCTCCCTTAAAAAAGAAACATCTGCTATAGTCCCTGCTCCGGATTGTCAAATATAGCCAACAAAATCAGCAAACAGCAGTGTAAAGGAGACGCATCTCAGTGGATTCCGTTGCGGGGTTCTCACACTTTGCCTACCCGCAACACATGCTGCTCACTTACATATGTCATATATATATATATATATACCGTCTTCGGATGCATCCTCGATGCGAGCGCCGAAGGCTCAAATAGAACGCCTATAGTCCGCGCGACGCCAACTACAATATCAATAACGTATTAAAACCCTGCTATAACAGAATGTATGGTCTCACAAATTCAAAAGTAGAACGCGCTCGAATCAGTAGGCCTGTGTCTTTTGGACCTACCATTCTTTTTTGATTGCATATCTTATACTATTTCTATTATGCAAACACGAACCTTGTGACATTGATTGGGAATCGATTATTATTACCCCTTTTTTCTTTGAGTGGCCAATTGTTGGCTCTCCTACATTTGTTTGAGGAGTATTACCTTTCTATATATATATATATATATATATATATATATATATATATATATATAGATAGATAGATAAAGGGTGCTGTGTTATATGGCTTTATATATTTAACGACTAATGCTTTCCTGTGTGTTGTCGATGTTCTCGTATGGGATCTGACAAAATAAACACCTACTCACATTTCACGGACGACGATGAAAATGTATCTGATTGAGTGTGCCCGAGTAAACAGTTAGGCTTTCAGTACGGATATGCGACCATGAATCAAGCCTTGATCCAGTTTCCAAGCCTCGTACAAACGTAGAACGTAAAAATACCCTTGCGGCTCGTAGGTACCGTAACTGTAGGTGCCGTTTACAGGTGTCAGCACGACCAACACAGATCTACCATCGGCTGGGAGCCACCTGGCAAATAGCTTTCCTTCACAGGAAGGTCTCCACCTGGACGATGCCTGCTTTTAAATTCCACGGACCGCCTTGTACACGTCGCGATTTTGACGGCTAATAAGACGCGAAAAATTGTGGAATTAGTCAGGGACGGGGCATGTCACGCTCGAGGAAGTAAGTAGAGGCTAATACGCCTAGGTAGGCCGGCACAGACGATTTGCAATCCTAGTATGTGATTGAAAATAAATGATGAAGGAGAATAGAAAACTCCCGTTACGCTTTGTAGGAAGAATATATTCACGGCTCTATATCGATGCGTTGTATGTGGAATTGGGGCAACTACTGCTACAATCTATAAGTACATAGACTATTATTAATATGACTTTGTACAGTGCTGCAACTGCTATTGATATACTCAGCCGTACATGGTCTGTATTTCCACTTCCAGTGTAGATGGTCTATATTTCCAGTTCCAGTGTAGATGGTCTGTATTTCCAGTTCCAGTGTAGATGGTCTGTATTTTTCCAGTTCCAATGCAGGCACTGAAAGCAAAATGGAACCGATTGCTCTCGTGTGCCGCTGTTGCACTTGTGTCTGCAGAGCATTCATTCGCTTCGAAACTCTTATGTATAGACTCACAAAAATGCGACGTGACCTCTTTGTGCTAAACGAACTACGACACAGTTTTTTTTAGATAACGTCAGTTTAACGACGTTGATTGAAATTACTGTTGACCGTACGTTTCTTCTTCAAGCGTCTTCATGATTGCCTTTTGAAAGGCTATAGGTGGTACTAGTCTAAAATAAGACATTCGAATATCATAGGTACCTGCATCTTTTAGAACGGATTAAACATTTGCTGAGTATTTTTTGCAAACATCAAGCCACTGAATCCTCCACAAATAGAACCTTTCAGCCCAAGGTGCGTGAGGGCGTGTCTTGGAAGGTATGAAACTTGGCTTCGTACCTACTTTGAAAGAAGGAAAGATCACGCACAATATTATATTCACAAATTATACGGCAATCGTAACGCGCCGATACAAAAGTCAACCGGTGTTCAGTATTCCATGTGAGTTTATTTAAAATCACTCACAACATTTACTAAAATGTTGACTGCACACGTAATAAATCTACTGCCGATATCTACGATGAGAAGAATCCTGCTTAACGTCACGGTGAAACAGCTCTATGCGCAAAAAATACTCAAGCAAATTTCCTGGGCATAACGAGGTGCCCGGAGACGCTATGTTCGTTCACAAATTTAACGTATTTAATATCGCTGTTGGATGCGGCCGGCATTGTCCCGAGCATCTCAAAGGCTGAAAGTAGAGGTATGAATAAGAAAATGCCTATTTTCCGAGTTGTTGTTACTTGTAGACCGCAAACGGTGTCTAATTAAAGTACGGCTGGCCTATAATATGCCGCATGCCTATGCGTTATCTAAGAACACTGGCTCGAAAGTTTAGACACTCATGGGACAACCCGTACGAGGTACGTGCGTGCTAAGGCTACGCCTACGAGCCTATGAGCCGCTTTGTTACCGGGGTGTCATTCGCCGCGGAGTCGCAGTTGATGCCGTACGGCTGGCCCGGCGTACTGCCTGCAGGTAGTGAGGTTTGCCGCGTTAGCACAAATCAACGATGTCGTCGTAGCTCTACGAGTCACATAACTAGCTTGCCGCTGGAGAGATAAATTGAGCTGGCGCCGTCCAGAGGGTCGTCCAGTGTCTGACGCCGGACCCATAATCATCCGGCTCGCGAGCGGAAACCACACCTTAGTGAGGACACCACTATAATTCTCACCCTCGCGTTCTAACCACACTGACAACCAGCCAGATCACCACATGGTTGAGGAGGCGGGACAGTGCTGAAGCTGCGCAATTCTACAGAATTCCTTTAGCAGTCTATCTGATCGTAACGCTTGTCTTCAAAGTACCCTAATAGACAGGGCTCAATAATTGGGCCGCACGTGCAGTCATTCGGTCAGTGAAGGGTAATGGCCGATATCTTGGTTAGTATATATATATATATATATATATATATATATATATAATATTAGGTTGGACAAAGAGTAACTGTGTATTTTTAGATGCGTTTTTTTAAAATGTCTGCCACGCTTGAGATGTTTGCTGTATTTACACGTCAGATATTTACAGCTGAACCACGGGCGCGCTACAAAACAGATATGAGCACAAAAGGCTGCAGAATGTTTGATAGCTTTGTAAATGTTTGATTTCATTCGTTGTTTCTGCTATATAAGTTCTGTCGAAATAGACCGCAAAAAATTACAATTACAAACGGCAGCTTTGCATGAGTTCAAAAGTCACTCGCGTTTCGTGTCTAAGTTTATAGAAGGAAATTTTGCATTTGAAGGAATTTTTGACGTAGATACATTCCTAAGACTTTTGGCCATAGGAATCGAGTCTTTGGACTAAAGATGAGATAGGATTTTGGCTTAAGAAGAGGGTGGAGTTTAACAATGAAGTGCCTTTTTAAATGAGTATAGTCGGTAACTCTTTCATTTTTTAAATTGATTTTAAAGTTAAAAAACATTTTTAAACGATCGTAGGTTGTGATACCAATTAACACTTAGCGAGATCGCACACATGGTAAATGCGTCGCATGGACCATTCCATTGTGCCTAACTAGTTATTAACTAGCGAGCCATGAGTACGTGACACGTGCCGATGTAAGGATATTGCATAAGCTTACGCAAGTGGCATGATACGTCGCTTGAACACCTCTTTTGCTTGAAAAAGACAATGAGCATCCTTGTTGTAAAACTTGATTACCGGCGATTATAAGTGGGTTGTCTACCATAACTTAACTCAACGATGCACTATTAGGTGGCTAAAAAATAAAAAATCATAGTCGAAGCAATTTACCAGGCTTAACACCGTTGCGAAAACAGGCCTTCATGCTAAGGGGGATGTGAATTATTATCCGAGCAGACAAAACCCCTAGTATTGGAATGGCGTGGCTTATAATGATCTTCTTTAGAACAACAAAGTCATTTACAGTGGAAATTACTCTCAGCTGCCCCAGAAAGGCGTCTCGAACTGTGCAGCTTTAAAGGGTCGTAGTTTACCATGACGACACCCGACCGCATAGATCTGTGGTGACCTGCCGCAAGTTTCTGAATTTTGAATGGAATGTTTTTCCCCACACACCGTAAGGTTTGATGTTTCCCCGCTCACTTTAGAATTCTTTAAGAAGAGAAAACTTTAAAAGTTTTGGGGGTATTATAAACCAGGACCACTGTTTTGCGGCTAAAATGAGAAATTTCGTAAGAGTGAATTTTTCATTACGAGGACGTTGGACGAAAAAAATGATAATTGTTGTATTCCATTGGTATGGTATGTAATGCTCACTAAAGTGATACCGTATGCATAAAATAATTCTTTGAATTTCTGTCTGACCCCTATATATATATATATATATATATGCGCTAATTGCGTCAACTATGCAAATGACAAAATACGCTCCTTCAGATAAGTACTCGAAGCTAAATGACAATAACTCAAGTCAAAAAGTGGCAACTGGCGTAGATGTGACGGTTTTACCAAGGAATTTTCCTAGAATTACAAACAGTGCAGAAAAGATCTAGCACACATATGTGATAGAAAATCATACGCTAAGATAACAATAGTCAAAAGCACATAGATTATTGGCCACCAATTATAAATTGTACCAACACTCTAAAAAGGGCCACACAAAATCAAGCTCGTAAAAACAAGACTAGTAACTCGCTGGAGAAGGAATGCAACAAAATACTCTATGCATTACCAACGGAAGTTTAAAACTTCTGGCAATTTGTGTATATTCTATACGGCTGTTACGATGTCCCCGTTTTTAACTAAGTAAAAGTGTTTTTGATTCATTTATAAGTTGACTACTCAAAGCGAAAATCCGGTAATCAGTAGACAAGTTGGCTTGAGTCGCGAAAAACCTTGCTAATTTGGTCTGCAATGGCTCCGACGTAGAAGCCCTTTCTACCTCGTTAGAACCGGTAATAACACCTAATTAATTTAATAACAATACGTCAGTTTTTGTCGCAATTAGTCGGTATGCGCAGTAATGAATGAAGCGCGCATATCCAACGCAATATCATAAGTGTCCAAACCGAGCAAGATGGCTTAGTGGCAAAGCCTTTGCCTTACATTCGGGAGGCCTGGGTTCGAGACTCAGACCAGCCACTCTTAAATTGGTTTTCATGGTAGAACAAAAAGACAAGGTAATGCCAAAGTAGACAAAAATCGGCCATGACACGGAAAAACCGTACACGGGCATTATCCTTAAGGATGATGTGCGCTTAGCAGTGCTTTTGCTTGTGTCAAGCAACTCAATAGCGACAGCGGACAATATTAGAAAACAAGCGTCCAAGCACCTTTTCCCCGCCGATAGAACTGTCCAGAGCCCACCTGCAAGATAGACTTTCGTGACGCCTTTAGTCGATCCTCAGGGACCAGATGACCTCGTCCCGGATGCAAAAGCAATCACCCATTCTAAAATCATCCATTCATTTTCTGCTTTAGGATTTTAAGCCGTGTTGCTCGAGTAAAAAGTACGTAATGAAAAGTAGATCGAATGTAAAACACCTAAACGATACGACACCGACGGAGTAATCGATTTGGTTGTAAGTGATATCGTTAAGGGCACCTCAATGAATGAAGCAGACTTGACTTCAACACCTCAATGAATGAAGCGGACTTGACTTGAACAGCACTAAATGTACTTGTTAAAAAAAGAAAGATCACACGAAGAAGAAAAACGTTCGAAACAATACTGGTGGTGCTCCCCAAGGCTAACTTGGTTCTTGCTTGGCACAATATCTGAAGTCACCAAGGTTCGCCTACAATTGATATTATTTAACTAGAATACTACGACATAATTCCCAATGATATACTTAACATGCTTTTGTACGTAGACTCCAAAGAGATACGTGACATTAAAAACATTTTTGAAGACGGTTGTCTTTACAAACTCTTAATCTGCTACGGGCTTAGACTTGCCGTAAGGCATATTTTTAATGCGGGGGCCAAGCTCGCTGACATATTTAGGGTTTGCCAAACAGTCCTTGTGACAGCGTGGTTCTTGGCAATTCGTTTTCAATACCATTACGCTTCTTTCGCTCTTCGAGCGAAATTCTTCTTCTGAACACGTTGATTCTGTGTCTCCATTGAGCATTCGTTCCTAAATTTTCAGAAGCTATGGACAACGGTGAAAAACGTCGAAGTTTTATATATAGAGCAGGATTAATCATAGACTAGGTGAGACAGTTAAAATTACGCCCTGATTGCTATCAATGCAGGAGAGATACTGAAACCAAAAACTACGAAGGTGGCGATAAAAGGCCCATTAAAGTTTTTTTTCTGGTTGTGGCCTTGGTTAACTTCAAGGTAAACTCAATCACAACTTGCGGAATACAACTGATTTGACTAAACTGAGGGTTGTAGAGCTGAAACTATTAGATAGATTTAGGTTTTTCCTCTTCCGAAAGGAATCTGTTATTACCAAATACTTGCAGAAAGTGGACTGTTAAGGTTTTGGAAGAGAATCCCCTATTGACAGAGGAACTCTGGCGCGTTGGGGTAGTAGGTACATATGCACTGGAAACATTTATGAGGCAGTCACTTTTGTGCAAACCATAATATATAAATTAGTAGTAGCTTTATTAACCAATGAATGGTTTACGAATACTCTCTACTAATTCACTACTAATATATAAATTATTACTTTTACAAACCTGGTTTGTCCAGGTATGAATTGCTAGAATAATACGCACCGAGCTTTCGTATTTAAGACGCACATAGTCTAGGCAGGATAAAAAAGAGCTAGGTGCAGCAAAGCCCACGAAACTTGTGGGCCCGACAAGTTCAATTATTAGCCAAATTAATTCGTGAAAATGCTCTTATTTGGCTTTCGCAACAGAGTCATTAACCTATTTGGAAAAGAATATAAAAACGCGGCAATGTATTTATGCTAGATTAGCATTACCGTATCTGCAGGTCTTGTAAAAATCCATCCTATTTGCATACTCTAAATTAACAGTTAACGTATCAGGGCAGAAGCGGTTCTTATTGATAGGCCAGTGAGACTACTATAGCCGGCGTACGAGGTAGACGGACAACCACATTTTTTATGAAAAGTTTCAAGGGAAGGGGCGGAGATGAGATTTTAGGCTGAGAATAAACTTTGCGAGCTAAGCCACAGGTACTTCGGTTTTGTAAGGCGCAGACATATTAATGTATGAAGGCAAGTATTAATTATCACTATGAGCCATGGTAAATCATGGCAATTGACAACCAACTTGCAGGAAAACGCGTACGGCAAAGAAAAGTGCCAAATATAATGGCGATAAATGCAAATTAATGTATATGCTGTGTCACCGTCACACGAATTAGTTGAGGTTGGGCTATGTAGTCAGTACTTGGTAAATTACATTTGATCTATATTTATAAGGTTAGTTAACGTTGGAGCATTCGCTGTACACTGCCGTGTTCAACCAAAGAGTTCTAAGCCTGGTTAAATAAATGAAATAGTTAAAGCGCGTGGGCATTTGAAGAAAAAAATAATAGTTGACATACACGGAATCCATGATTATATAAAATACGGGGTATACCGGTTCCTGTCTATTGTAATTACATTCTGTCAGAAGACCAACTGCTCCGACTGTATGTTTTATCCATTATTTTTTAGATACAATTGCAGGACAGCTGATAATGTGGTGGCACAAATGGCAGCAACCGAAGACAACACTTTTGCGGGCAAAGTTGCGTACAGCATAGCAACTGAGAAAACTCGCACTTTTCTCGCATACAGCCCAATGAATTTATGACGCGGAATACCTGGGCAGGTGGGCTGTACAGAAATACACGTATGTATATACGACAGGCTGATCCCGTGGTCTCGCTGGTCTTTCTTGTTGAATTGACGCCGTGCCGTCACAACATAGAGTCTCCGTCTGGCTGGAGCACAGTGGAATTGATGGTGATCTCAGAGGGTAAAGTCGACCCCATAAATATCTTGGCAGGGGAGGCATTGCCAAGGAGAAGTGCTGTCCTTATAAAGTCCGCGCTAGTTTTCTCGCACGTTGTTTCACGGCCGTTTCTGGACGCACTAAAGCCAGCGTCCTGAGGAGTAACACGGTCGCTGAACGAGAAAGCGACGGGTCGGCAATTCCAACCGAAAAATAGCCCCAGTAAAATGTGCAGCAATTCACCAGATGAGATCTATGACAGCCCACGGTTAGAGAAACAACATAAGAGATAAATACATACGTGTGCACTAATTGTATTTATTCTTGTAGCCATTCCATGCCAGTCGTTAGTGAAATAAGCTGATGACATATTTATAAATGCTCAGCTATACGTGTACTTGAAACAAAACGAAAATAAGAATAGTAGTAGTAGTAATATTAAGGTTGAAGACATTTAATTGCAATATACACTTCATACGTGTGCAGTATAGAACTCGAAATATTATTTGATCCCCAGAAAGGGTCTAGTGAGAGTTGCGGCTCATATAAAATTCATCCAGCTCATTCCGCTTTAAGCTATGTCACGCTGAGATACTTCAAAAAGAACAATATTAATATGAAATGCAATGTGTGTACTGGATGCGACTTTAAAGTGTTGTTTGTAATCAAAATAATGGTCGCGATACAAGGTTTGGGATAAACGCCTATACATTATTGCTTAGAATAGATTGGTCTCGGTGGCCATATAAGTAGGCGTTTTGTATATTTTCCGAAACTATTTCACACAGTTTTACGTATACATAAAACGGTTTTTGAATTTTGCTTAGATTACACAAGCTTACCAATAGGCGCTTGTTTCGACACGTATTTGTAAAATATATTCATACATGAGATGTGGTCACCACCTACCAGTTACTTTAAGCTATTCGGGTTAATTAATCTCGCTTCCGGTTCGCTGTAATACATACAGCGTTCAAGTCATTCGTAAACGAACCTCTTGCCGTGACGCCGTTGCTACTGTTATACACCGTTAGGGCTGCCATTCGTACGTATTATTGAAATGACTGCAACGATTTCTGGTATCGTTTTGCAAGAACTGCTTTAGATGTCGTGACCTGTCTCGCTGTAGTTGGTGGTCTATATACTCTGTATATAGTTCGTTAATAAATTGAAGTCCGTATCCAAAATACAGATAGATTACTTTGCCTACTAGCCACTACTTTCTCACGGTGTCTAAATGTGCGCCTTGCTACGATTTTGTGCAAAGCCACGGTATAGAAACATTGAGCTTTATAGCCTGCAAGATGAGATCAGTAGATATTGAGCCCTTAGATCCACGTGTCGTACCTATCAGAAGAGAAGGACATATATTGAGTGGGTCTAAATGTTTGCAGCACGTCTACAATTTCAAAAAGCTCCTGCCGACTATGGTGTCGTGGAGAGAAAGGCAGGCCCTTCTGACGTAACAAAAATCCTGTCATATGGAGTGGTTTCAAATTGCGTTTGTAGTAAGCTGCGCAACTGCAACATGTGAGACCCTCCCGTGACAATAGAACAGAACGAGTCTCCTGCTGTGCATTACAAATGTTTTTTAAAGGCTTAACTGCAACGGAAACTAACGCCAAACTACACGCAGGAACTAATGTACCGACGTATAGTGCTATTATTAAATGAATTACCTCATCCGAGAAAGGTAGTATGGGCACCAAAAATGCATCACGTTCTAGACGGCCCAAAATAGCATCGGATGAGAAAACTGTGCTATACGTTTACAAACTCATAATGACTAACCCATGATTGAAGCTGTGCGGAACAGCAGAAAAGATGGACAATAGTTATGATGCAGTACAATGAATATGGATCAGCAAATATGCATTAAAGAAAACAGAATTAGAAAGTAATTTTTAACTTTTGAGTTATGCCGCAGGATTTTTTGGGCAGATTCGTAACCGCCGACGAAACTTAGACCTACTACTTTACCCCAGAACAGGCAGATGCCATTAGGGCGTGGGCCGCACGCGGCGAAATACTTTTCAGCTTGATGGAGAGGCGCATCCCGACCCGAGGGGGTTTGGTGATCTTTTCTAGAATGCAAAAGGTATTTTGATAACTGACTACTTTTCTTCATGAATAGCCCCCTACCCCAGGCTTGGTATTGCTTTGGCATAACTTTGAAAAGCAACAGTTTGCGATATGGGTCGTAGGCGAGTATTTTGGGCATAAAGATTCGGAATATTTTGCTCGTGGTATAAAGGCTACTAAAGATTGTTAGACTAGCTGCGTTGAGTTTTGGGGGCTCTATACTAAACAATGAAATGCACGTGGTTTTTATCCGTCTAATGTTTGAATTTCCCATATATATATATATATATATATATATATATATATATATATATATATATATATTTAAGAGCACCTGAACAAAATAAGTAGCTATTGATGGTGCGATGTATGTGTGAGCCTATGATATATATATATATATATATATATATATATATATATATATTTGAGAGCACCTGAACAAAATAAGTAGCTATTTATGGTGCGATGTATGTGTGAGCCTATGAGCGCTCACACTCGCTCGTGTTGCAGTTAATAAATAAAGAGATTCCTCTTGAATTCGTGTGGCTGAATTCGACCGTCGAACGCTCGGGGTATATTGCTGGCCTGTGTCGAGTCCTAACTGCCTACCGGTCTGCCGCGAACGAATCTCTGACCTCGAATGAATCTCCTGAGAGAGAGATAGATAGATCGCAGAATTGATGGATTGCTTGATAGTTGACGGGCACGGCTCTTCTTCTTCGTCTTCGTGCTCAATTCTTTTGCTGTCGTCATCATCATCACCATCATCATCAGCAGGAGCACTGTCGTCTGCCCCCGCTAGGCCCCCATTATTGCTGGTGTTGCTAGGCAGAACGGGTCGGCTTCGAGAACTGACTTTGGTTGGACCGTATCGAGAGGTCGATGGTTGTGTTGCATCGGTCGTCGAAACTCTTTGCAAGCAAGCGACTTGTTTGAATGGCAGCGATGTGTATCTATCTGCCTGATCTGTGCCATCGTATCTGGCTGTCTACCGGCGAGCTGCCTTTTGTACGTAACTGAATAACAGACGTCCGGGCGAGCGTCCAAGCAGCGTGCATATCGGGACGCTTAGATACAGGCATGGATGCGGAACCTGTTGGCATTGCAGGCATTATCATTGCCATTGGCGTTTGTGTTTTATGTTGTCGTTGCTGTCTGTCATGGCGCCAAGTTGTCTCATAAACAGAGTAACAGTAAATGCGTGCACTGTGACGCAGATTCGTAACAAGTTCAAGTGCGCTAATAGAGTGAAACCTACATTTTTAGGCTAGACTGCATTCTACAGATGGTAGAATCTCATCAGAGTGCTAGCTTATTACTTACATAGTTACTAGATGTATACTTGTTTTATTTACGAATTTTGATCCACTTTGGCGATTCAGAGTTCTCCGTAATAACCGATAGTGAGCGTACGCCCGCAAAGTCCAGATTGTTTATGCTGAGGCGCGCATGCACAAGTGCATGAGACGGGAAGAGAGGAAGGGGATTTGATTAGGCGTGAATGACTCCCTACGAATTATCATTGTTATATTGTAACGAACGTATATTATAACGATAGCCGCTATAGGAAAGACCACTTCTAGCGCCCTGGCCAGCGACGTTCATAGTACTAACTTGCTCCAAATATGGCCAATACGGCTCTGTAAACCCTTAAAAACATGTTTCGGTCGCAGTTCCACCTACGGCCAGGCTTCGCACACACCGGCACACAATGCAGTATGGAATGTCGTCTGTACACTCCGACGCCGTGTGGCCAAGCGAATTGCAAACACGGCACATCCAGCCTTTCGGCGGACCAACCTTCCAAAGGTCAGCTTGGTGACCCAGCCGTTGTTATCCGAAGCACACCGAAAGGCGTGTTTGGACGATCGGAAGCATCGGACAATCACTCAGATAGAATACTGGGACTCTAGGTAGCGCGCTACAGACGGCGTGGCCCGTACGCGCGTTTGACACCCGCTGGTTGATCTGCCCTGGCGGAGTTCCGTGACGGTGAGGGAAACTCCCTCGGGTACCCCGCACAGCGTGCGGAGATTTTTCTCAGTCTTTACCGCCGTAAGTAGAGGGTTTATGCTCCATAGGGCGACCTCGTGATAACCTCGGTTAACCTGACTGTCATAACCGCCGTTAACGTAACTGCCCAGTGGCCAGTAGTCTCAGTGATTATTTGGATTATACGGGCCCAGATACCAGGAATAGTTTTTCTAAAGACGTATGATGACATCTCCGTCGCCATTCTTGACGAGGCCTTTAACCGCTGGCCCCAGCTAGTCGTGATCGGCCAAGCGTTTGCAGAGTATATTCAGATATTGTCCGCGAAGGTGCGGCCCTCCATCATCTGAACTCTGATTGAGGTCTGTCCGTTCTGTTGATACTTGAGTTGAGCAAATTATAATACTAGTATCTATTTTTGGTTTTTGGGGAAGTATGTTGTCTACGGCCTGGTTGCCGGCGCATTTATTACTCCATCTAGACCTTCAGCAAGACTCTGTATCATTATTGCTGTTTATTCAAGAGCTTTGTCGATCAATAGACGCACTTCGTTCAGCATGAGGAGTGTTCACAGTAGCTTAAGGCTCTCCAAATTTGTGCCAAGCCCGAAGAGGTTTCCCCAACTATAGCGAGCATGGCCACGTATGGGCAGCAAATAATTATTGTTTGCACTTTGTAGGGGTTTAAGGTAGCGCTTGAATAAGAAGGTTAGCAGAGACTCCATTGTTGTTAACCAGATATTTTAATTTGTATTTATAACATGACTGGCAATGCTTTCAACCTGGTGTTCAACTGGATGGCAAACTACAACTTAGAGTTGTGCCGGAAAAAATCAGGACCATCTTCCTGATAAGGCGGAAACAAATACGTGAGCTAGGTCACCCCCTCGAAGGCCGACTAATGATAATTAGTCGCATTATTAACCAGATTAAGTGCCCCGCATTTGTGCTAGATCAGAGACTATTTTCAGCGAGCCATGCGCGATAAACGCCAGTCAGCGTGGGAGGAATAGTTAATGACTGAGAAGGTTGAAGCCCTGAACACGGGAAGACGCATACTTACTTTCGGTGGCAGACTCGGTGGCACTTTTGCTAGTCTACGGGGCGCAAAGATTTAGAAAGCGGCACTAAATGGCAATTCTATCCTTTATGTATTTTTCTATAAGAGTTGTTCATGTTAAAATTACATTTTAAGAGTGTAGATCAATTTGCGGATCTGAGCCGCAGGAAACTAAAGGCCAATAGTGTAGATTTCAAATTGAAATGTTACCGCATGCACCCGGAAGGCGGAAAATGTGCGGCTTAAGCTTTTACAGAACAAAATTTATTTGAAAAGCTAAGAATAGCAATGAGGAGTACGAGTGTTACAAGACGATTGCACATGTATTTGCTCTTTCTGTTGCCTCACTCGGAAAACCTACTGATACAGTGGGATCATATTTTGAAGCCACAGAGCTCGTTTAGCAATACACGTTATTACTACAGTCTTTGTGCTTATTAGACGAAGTATAATTGAAATTAATTTAGTTTCATTTTTAATAATAATATACACGGGTAAGAATATCTAGTTAGTAGTTAGTGATTTGGCGCCAAGGTGAACGGACGTGTGTGTACGGAGCTCCGACAGGTTACGCTTGCTTGTGTGAACGCAGGAGGGAAAACACAGAGAGTGGCATACCATGGTAATGCGTGAAGTTCAGTGATCATTTCGGTGTATTGTGTGTGGTAGTACGACAAGGGGGTAAGGAGACAGACCGCAGTAAAGTTTGGTTGAGTCCGTTACAGCGGAACGAAGCAAAACGAAACCACCCACGCAGCAGTCGAGAGTCTCCGAGCGGTCCGTTGCGCATACAGATTTAAATTCTAACGGCTGCTCAGGTTAAGTGAGTTAAGACAGTGTGTAGGTGTATTTAGGTGAGTGAGCCAATTTCAATATGGCAAGTGATGCTGGATCATCGCCTGGTGTGATAGGGTCCACGACACCCAGCCCAATGGATTCAACTATGAATCTCCCAGGCTACACGCGCAGCGGCGGCTTAAGATACGTGCCGGCCAGCTCATTGTCAGTATGCAATTGTGGAGGTGTATTAGAAAAAAGAAAGGTGGCTGAGCGCATCCCTCCATATACAGGCTGCGCCGCCTGTGAGATGAATACACGAATGACAGCGGAAATGGAGTTGGCAAAGAAAAGCGCTAAGACATGGTGCGATACAGCACAAGCTATGCAGGATCGCTGGCAGAGCATTATTACAGATGTCCAGCAGAGGCTAACAAGAATGGAAGAGAGAGAGGCTCAAGTTGAGGAGAAGGAGAGGCGCGCAGTAATCATACAGCAGGAATTAGCCGCAATGATCGAAGAAATCAACCAAAAGGTGAATGATAATAAAAAACAGCGGCATGGTGGCGATAACAACGAAATAGTTGATGAGCTAAGAGAAAGGCTAGCTGCTGTTGAGGAAGTAACGTCAACGGTAGCGGCAAATGTCGAAGATGTGGAGAAATGGATCCGGGGAAAAAAGGAGGAAGACGAGAGGCGCGCTGTTGAAGAGGAGACAGTGGTGTTAGACTTAAGCCACAGTGACGAAAAGGAAGAAGAAAGACAAGACGAAGAGGAAGATGCGACGGAGGCGAAAGGATGCAGGAGACGACAACAACAGAGCAGCCGAAACGAAATCGCCAGAGGAGAGGCGCGCCCACAAATGGAGAAGAGAGAGATAGAGTCTAGTCAGCGAGAGGAAGGAGAGAGGAGAGCGGTCGAAACACAGCAGCAGCAACGGCAGCAACCGCAACAGCGACATCAACCGCAACAACAACAAGAGCAGCAGTTAAATCGGATAAGTTTACTTGATCGACCAGAGGAGGCGGTAGTTAACAAATCAATAGGAAAGCGGGTGGTAGTTGCTGGAGATTCAAACGTAGGTAGAATAGAGAAACAGGTTAATCAGGTGGCTATTAATACAGGAGGGGTTTATTTTATCACTATGAGGGGCCGAGGAGTAAGGGATATTGTGGCAGCAACAAAGCAATATATTCAAATGTTCAATAATGTGGAACATAGGCTAGTGTTTCATGGGGGACTGGTAGATGTGTTTCAGGCTCGGGATATAGAAGGTGCTGTGAATGAGATAAGCACACACATACAAAACCTGATAGAATTTTGCAAACGGAGTAACGTAGTACTGACAGTGTGTTCGCTTCCAATGGTCGTGGATACTAAAGAAGGGCGGGACTATCGGGGTACGTGCAGGGCAGTCAATAGAAAAAGAATGCAGTTGGTCAGAGCAGCGAATTACGAATACTTGTCTCTTGAATACATTCAAGACAATCCAATGGCCATGGCCTTTGATGGAGTGCACTACGGGGGGGTAGGTGCGGTACTAGCGGCACGGCCAATTGGCAAAAGAGCGTGCGATTGGCACAAAGTCAGGCCTACTATAATTAAAGTAGTCAATGCCCAAGTAGGATATAGGGCAACAGAGCACGTTAGGGGGATGCAGACGTGGAATCAACAAAATCAGCGCAGCGCACCGGAAATGCAAGTCCCAAATACAAATTTTTCCGGCACGCGGTATGGGCATTTAAACGAGGGGCAAACGGTACGCTACAGACACACAGGATGGGACAACAGATACAGGGACATAAGAGAGATGAGGGGACAGCATGGATACAGGGAAGAGTGGGACAACAGGTACAGGGGGAAACGGGACAACGGGAGCTCTTTCTCGAGGGAGGGGGAACACATAGGAGCAGCGGAGATCAAGGGGGCATTGGAAGTTATCAGACGGTTGGCCATCAGTGGCATCGAGGGGAGGAGATGAAGGTTGGCCTAAGATGCAAAAGAGGAAGCAGGGCAAAAGGAAAGCCTAGGAGTAATGTTCCTTTTGAACGGGTTGCCATGCTAAATATGAGAGGGGGGAGGCGTTAAAAGTGTCACAAATAAAAGATGGGTTAAACAGATGCAGCTGGTAAATACGGCACTAAAGATGAAAACGAAGTGGGATCGCAGAGTAGAATTTGCGGCTAGGGAGATTGGGTACAATAGTCAGCAATGGGCCAGAGCGGGAATATCGGAGAAGATGGTGAAATTGAGGGTGAACAAGTCATATACAAGCAAATGGAAATTGGCGATGGGTTCCAGATCGAGTTTGGCAAGTATATATGGAAAGGAAAAGACGGAAAGGGGCGGGGTAGAATGGGTATACGATAATTCAAGAGCGAGCAGGCTATTGGCAGATGCCAGGGCAGGGATGTTGGATACAAGGATACAAAGAGCTAAATATATGGAGGGACAAAGTACAGAATGTCGAGCATGTGGGCTAGGGAATGAGTCAATTGAGCATATTGTTAAAGAATGTACAGCCCTAGGGGGAAGCAGAGATATAGAGCTGTCGGATGCCCTAGCTCTAGGACCAAACGTTAGAAAGGACCTGGTCGATATTACAAAGAAGAGGCTGTCCCAATGGAAAGCAAATACTCAGTAGGTATGGAAGTGTACATTGATTATTCAGATGCATAGGTAACATATATGCTGCCGCTCTAAGCGCCCCTGATAAAAAAGGGTGACATGTGTATTTAGGTATGCATGCCAAGCGAATAATAAATCAATCAATCAATCAATCAATCATCTCTATTAATAGGATAGTAAAATATTTTTTAATTCAAACAATCAATTTTTTTCTTTTTTTCCTTAATACATAGAAATATTTTAATGTTGGAGATTAATAAGATTATAGTTGTTGTAGTTATAATATTTAAATTGGGTATTTTTCCTTTTAGGTTTTGATTAAATGATTTTATTGAAGGTTTGGAATGGAATAATTTTTTTCTTTTTAATATTTTTCAAAAAAATATTCTGCTTTGAATTATTTATAAAATATTTTTTTTTATATGGATTTATTTATTTTTTTTAATTCTATCTATATAATAATTATAATATATAATCAAATTTCAATTCGAAAATTATTTATATATTCAAGATATATTAATATATCTTGATTTTTTATTTTCAAAATGAATGATTTTGAATAGTATATTATATAATCTATACTATTATAATATATATACTGGTTAAATTAATAAGTTTGTATAAGATGAATTCAATTTATCAGTTAAAAGTTTTTAATTTGGGAATAAAACATATTGTAGATAGCGGTGAGATAGTGGTCGGAGTGTTTGTGGATGTCTTTAAAGTCTTCACTTGTGTGTGGCCTGGGATGCAAATATTGTATATATATTTTTCAAAATGAATTACTTTAAGTGCAGGTGGGTGACAGTCTATTAGAGAGAGTCTCTACGGCAGAGGTCGCAGCGCCGCAAGGGTCTGCTTCGCATAGCATTCACTATTCTTTTAAAGCTGTTTTTTTTTACTGATACCATCTTCTCGCAATTGAAGGAAGTCCCTAGAGATTGTTTATTCATGGTCAAATAATGTTTGACAAATCAACATAATACTGCAGCTGCTGCTGTCCTTATTTGCTGCTAAATCTTGCAAGAACTAAAATCATAGTCTTCAAATCGGCAAACTGTGATATGAATGCATACTGTTTAGATATATGTATTCCTCAATAATGGAGCCCTCACACCAGTTTCTACTGCAACGGTGTCAGGAGTTATAGTTCAAGATAGAAACACGGTCGAGGAAAGTCTTCGTTTGTTTTTCTCGACTACGCAATATTGGCGTTCAGCAGTCTCTTAAGTAAAACGCATATGAATCAATTCGGGAGTTATTTGTCACTCGCAATGCATGCTGCAAACACTATTGGCCGTTCGAATGCTAAACTGGTCATTTAACTCGGCACAGACTAAACTCAAACACTTTCTTTACGGAGGCAACTACTGACTAGGGACAAATGCTAGCTCTAAGAAGTCCGAGTCTAATGTGGTAATACATAGAATTAGGCTTTTTTTTTTGTTCTGGGAGGTTTCGGGAATGCATGATGCACATGCGCCACTAGCAGCCTGCGTGACAAGTGTGAGACTCGCAAACCCACTAAACCCGGATTCCTCCCCACCCCCCCAGGCTCGGTATTACTTTGGCATTACATCGAAGCCGTGGGAGAGGCGTCTCTGCCGTTCTCCTTCAATCAGCTCTATCCCTGACTATTATCCCGCATGTCTACCTGCGGTTGGATAGAGGGATGCCATTTTGTAATCTGTCCTGTGAGGGTGCGTCGAGACCATGAGGGCCTGGCTGCTCCCCACCCCCTCCCCCCTCCCTCGGCTCCTCGTCTCGACCACTCTCCCGAGAGACCCGCTCAAACCTCTCCCGCCTGGCCGTTTCCTTGCCTGTCTTGAGTGTCAAAACAGCGTCGAACAAGTTCGTCGCCTCCCTCCATGCCTCCGCCGAAGTCATCATATGGGAGACCACCTCCTTGATGGGTCGGCCTCTCACAGCGGTACATAGAATTAGGCTACCCGACAGACAGTTACCCGGCACAGTCACTTAATTCGCGTACTTCATGCAGATAATTACAATATCCCGTAATACAGCAAAGTAGACGTCTAACGCGACGAACTCACAACCTTGCAAAAAAAAAAAAATAGAATTAGGCTACCCGACAGACAGTTACCCGGCACAGTCACTTAATTCGCGTACTTAATGCAGATAATTACAATATCCCGTAATACAGCAAAGTAGACGTCTAACGCGACGAACTCACAACCTTGCAAAAACCGTGAATCAAAGCACCGTTTTCCACTATTAGCAGAACAGCTCTGAATGAGCACCCGGCGAGCAAAAAGGACACTACTTTTAGTGTGGCAAAGCTAGGCGATATCCGTAGAAGTGAAATAGTACATCCGAGAAACACAGCGCGCGTCCGCGTCTATAATGGTGGTCGGCCCTCACTGGAACCCACTTGTAATAGTAATAATGATGATGGTAATAATAAAAACAATAATGATGATGATGATGATGATGATAATAATAATAATAATAATAATAATAATAATAATAATAATAATAATAATAATAATAATAATAATAATAATAATAATAATAATAATAATAATACGGAAAAAGAAAAGTGGCGTAAATACACAGAGTTAAAGCCTAGATACAATTTCGTGCCGATTGCAATGGAAACATTGGGCCCGGTCAGCAGAAGTACAAGGAAATTTATAAAAGACTTAGGTGATCGAATACGAGCAAACACCGGGGATATACGCGAAGACGAATTTCTGAGGCAGCTGCTTTCACTGGCAGTTTGCAGAAGAAATGCCGCGTCGATATTAGGTGCTATGGGCTGAGAATAGCTAGATGGTAACCATGAAATAACGAGGATACACATTCACACCTCACATTTGTATTGTCCTAACACATAATAATAATAATAATAATAATAATAATAATAATAATAATAATAATAATAATAATAATAATAATAATAATAATAATAATAATAATAATAATAATAATAATAATAATAATAATAATAATAAAGTTTAGAAAAAATGCACTTAGGCGTCTGTCGGGCATTCATGAAAGCCTCATTTCCGATTTAGGTTATTAACCCATGTGCATGACTAACCGTGCTGAAAAAAATACGACTATCACGTGGCAAAGATGCATCACATTTTAAACGTTGTATCAATACAGAAATTGGCTGTGTTTGTGATTTAACTTCTATGGCCATTATATTATTATTATTATTTTTTTTCTGGGTTAGGGAGAACGTTCTGACGCGCATCTATGGAAAAAAGGGCGGTTGAGTTAATAGTCAGAAAACTAACCATTCGGTTGATTGTTCTTTACTTTTCGCAGATAGTAAATCGGAACGCGGGAATCAAGCCTATATTTCAGTTGGTATTGCTTGGTGGTTGATACCGTCTTTCCATTTCGTATGAGTTATTCCGTTAACCTTTCATATCAACTGCTACTGCTTTACTACAATACGGGTTTACATGACTTGATGCATTTATGTTAATGTGAAGAAGAATATATGAATAGCCGATTACTCAGCATGACAGCCACAGTTACCTGTTTCTTTTATATTTGTAGGTACTTTAATCCACTTGCCCAGCTCGACTCAAAGTGCCTGCATCTGATCAATACGTGCAGCCTCTTACTATGCAGTGATACCGCCGTCATTACTCATGCAAATAGAGAGAGAGCAACTATGTATGTTTCAGATTTTAAATTGCTATAGATGTGAGCCACAATATTGAAAGTGTACAAGTTCTCTACGTTGTGGCAGTTTTACCTAAGCTTGAAGATCGCCGGACGTACACGTGGAGGGACTTGCATACGCGCGCCTAAATCGGTTAAGTAAATAGTAAAGGGAGAATAATGTTTGTTGTTTTATTAACTATTAGAGATTCTAGAATGATGCGAAGTCATCATATCATCTTTACATGAACAAAACCTATCACCATAAATAGAAATGCATGTGCCACTCACCTCGTGTAAACCCTCAGTCCGACACAGTGTATGGTAAAATCCAGATAGACTGCTAAATGTACCACTATATGTTTATTCGTCCTGCCTACTCCCTTCCACCCTAAGCGTAACATTGCTCCTGTGGTGTCAAAGTCTGCCATATATTTATTTTATTATAAGAGGTAGTTATAAACATAGTTATAGTTACATATTTTTGTGGGAAAGCGCTGGCAATGGCTAGGCTGCAATTTATCTATAGTATAGTTGGATATTTTCTGCGTTGCGGTATGTTAGACATGTGCATTCAATTTAACCGCAGTTACCCCGACGTTCGAAAACAGATCAGCCAGGTATTGACTTAGATAGACTTAGATATAGACTTAGGTTTTTACCAGACAAAACTGCGCTTTCTTTGAAAGCCGCATAGAACTGCCAGTGAGGCGATCACTGCCATGGGGTTCTCATAACCTAAGCAAAACACGTTTTAATAGATGTGAAATTCAAAGCCAACCAGATATCTCAGCAAATTTCATCATATTCGACTACTCCGCACTAAATTGCCAAAAAATATCGTACTCAAGCTTTTTAGTCAACACATCTTACATAAACTAACTGCGTTTGACAACCAGCTGCCGTTGCCAATATCCCAAGTTACTTTTTTTATAAACAAGAATGAAAATAACAAAACGAAGACGGGTTCTTTTGCGCCCTTTTCAGGAAAGGGACAGACTCAATGCTTGCTAAGGCAAATCGAGTAGATGGACACACTTACCCATTTTGTTCTCAAACTTTTAGACTAATTGATGTGAATTGTTTTATAAACCACATTATCCTACCTTAGCCAGCGTAAATAGAATGGTAGTTTTAAAATATTATTTGATGCAACACTTGTTATCCGTAATACAACGTCTTCGGTGAGGCAATTGTTGTCCACGTTAAAACGACATCGGTGAAGCTCTCTTTTCTTTTTGATTGCGCAAGCCAATACATTAGACATCGATCACATCGGCATTTGCTTACCATGCAAAACAAACTGATCACAAACGTATGACCGTTGCTATCACAAAGTACCTAGCTCTACTCACTGTCTCTATTCGTAACAACATGAAGACAAGCAACGCCGTGCTGCCATTAAAACATTTGTGCGTAGGTCGAGGTCTCACGTGTCGTAAGAAGCGCTCATCAAACAGTCGGACTGAACTCAGTTGATAACCAATCAGTTATGATAGCGCTACACTGATAAACTACAATAGACGCTACACAAAGCTTCCCCTCCCACTGTCAGCTAGTAAGCTCGATTTTCCCCCGCTTAAGAGCACTTTATACAGGACACTGGCCAGCGCGATTCTCGTGTTGACTTTCGGACACCTTCTAAGCTACCTGCTTCTAAGAGAAGGTTTTAGAACCTCCACATGACCAAGTAATATTATTTATCGTAAAGCACTCACTATTGGGCTACTGATGTTATCGCTGCATGTCAATTGATTTTGTTGCTACCACGGAAAAGAATACCCATTTAAAAACCCTACGTGGGTTTAACCCAGCAAATAACTTAGATCGCTAGGTAGTCCTTCTGGCAGACGATCGACTACAACCGGTATTACTTGCCGGTAGTACTCTCAACTCATTTTGCCTATTATTTTGCCAAGGCAGCAGGCATCCCGATTGGTACTACTAGGTTGACTGGACCCGGGCATTAACCAATCGGTCCGGTTTTAGTGTGCAGAAACCATCCCCGTAAATTGTAATTAGTCTTGACAGCCCTCGAATAGGCCACAACAATATGGCAATATGAATTCTATGCCATAACTTCTTATTGCGCGTGAGGGTACCTACGGCACGCGTAACTCGCGCGCCACAGGCAATAACGCTGGAAAGAGAGTCATAGTTACTCCTTTCTATGTAGTGCTTTAGCGACTTGTAGTAAAATAATGTTGTGTCGCGCTTGTGCTTGACTTGTGAGTAATGTCATTTTTTTGGTGTCAAACGTGTTGTGGTCGATCCACACCCCGCTTATTCCTTACTGGTGGCGGTCCGTCCAATCTGATCATGGTGTCGTTTGAACAACATACTGTGAGAGGTGCGGGATAGTAAAGAAACATATTGAAATACATAGTGTTCATGTTCGGCTCTAACCTTTAGCGGGCCCTTCCTATATTTTGGGCCGCTTGATTTGCTTATCCATTCATTTCTGGATAAGAGGGTACCGTACGGGGATGTCTAAGCCCTTCCTGCTGTAGAAATATTGCTAGTTTAAGAACAAATAAATTGCAGAATTATCGCTAATTTGTTTTATGGAGGTGGCCACTGCGGGCAAATACATCATCAAGCTTTATCGTAGTTATAAAACTTCTAGCAGATTTTACGCCGAAAACTTCTACCCAATCTGAGAATGCGTCAACTACTATAAGATATGATAAATCTTGGACGAAGCAGTACAGAGGCTGTATACTTTCGAGTGTATTTGCAAGTACTCAAGAATAAAGCTATGTTTTAAGCCAGCGTTGTCTATATACACTCGTTGTCATGGGCACTTCACGGGCTCTCATTCGTGCACTTGCGCTCCAGCTGGATTATTAACCGTAAGCATACAGACCTCACAACGACGGACCACTTTATTGATGTCCTTGTCGATTTAGTGCCACCGCTTTCATTTGGACATGCCAGACATGACCAGCATGTAGATATTGCAGGACGCCCACGCGCAGTTCTGTTGGCATCATGATGTGATGCCGTTGATACGGACAACGATCTCCGAGCGTGAACTCGACTCCATCTTCTGTCCTCGTATGTCTTTGTACGGAACACATAAACTTGAATAGAGTTGACGTTAAGCGGTTAACTGTCCGCTATCTTGCAGAGAAACCGTCAGCGTTATTTGTCGTCCGCGCGAGATCCTCTTACCGGCATAACAGGCGGGCGCATTTAGACAAAGCATCTGTTCGGTTTGTGTTACCATTGTTACTCGCGCCTTGGTATTCGTGTTGTACATAAGCGATTGTAGGATTATAGCGTGGTGCTGTGCACGCTCTGTTGTTAGAAGCGGCAAGCTTGCCGATGAAGCAAAGGTATTCAGTAGTGGTTTTGAATTGGTAACCCGAGTGGATCACCTTAGATGCATTCAATTTAATGTCCATTTATTTTTAGAAAACAAATATCTATCCTGATGAAATACTCGCGACATCATTCGTAGGTGCCATGCACTTTGACCGAACAGATGGTCCGGCCTTCTAGTGATTTTTTACAATATTAAATTCTAATTTTCTTTGCCAGCGGCGAAAATTCGCTTTCAGGTATGGTCGGCTTATCAATGTACAGTACATCAGAAATATTTGGTAAGACAGTTGTGTTTAGATGCTAATCGTTGCGTTAACTTACAGGTCTTATAAATTGCCCAGTATTAAAAATAATAGTATTACATGACTAACTAGGCGCATATACAGCAGAGCAGTACGATAAGGGTATTGTGCAGTTTCACATGTAGCTAGCGTTCTTCGTTTATAGCTATCCAAAGTTCCAAGCGGTAGGTTGGACATAAAGGATGACAGCCGCGTCGCTTGTTTAATGTGTTCTCTAAATTTTAAGTCGTTTTGATACGAGTACACCAAGGACTCTGACAGAACGGTATATAAGACATTAGTTGCTTACAGTAAATTAAAGGAAGCATATAGAAACATAAGCTGAGAAAAGGGTGGGGTAGAATGGTTATACAATAATACAAGCGGAGTCACGACATGAGGCTATAGCGGGAAGGGTATGAAAAGTTAGAAACAACGGTTTGTCGAATATGCGGCAAAGTAGGCAAACCGGTAGCTAATCTAGTTAGGGACTTTGAATGATTAAAGGGGGCAAAGGGTCTTTGAGAATGTACTTCGGCTCGATGAACTCATCTATACTCGGATTATAAACGCTTTGGCCTGCAAGGCCGCTTGAGCTGTTGCGTCCGAAGATACTTTCTCCTTAATTTGTTGGAGGAATTTGCCAGTGGCATCGGGAACAGTACCTCGCACAATCTGGCGGATTTTGTCTGGAGTGTTCTTGAAGTTCTTTTGACATCTAACCCAGCCGTCGCTTGATCATTGTTGTTTTTAGTGTCTCGTAGGGCGTCAGTGTAGAACGCATTACCTGATTTCACAATAATTGCGAAGTAAGAGTCAGGTTTCTTTCTGTTCTATTTATCGTGAGTCTCCTCTGTTTTCCGGCCTTTAACTCGGATTTGTAGGGCCATGCCTAGTTACTGCACAAGAGCTTGCTTAATAGGGTTTCCTTGTAAAAGGGTGTCCTTATAAGAGTGATCTCGGCGGTAGCCAGAAAGGCCACTGCTGCTGTCTGTATGCCTATTGTCCTAAGCAAAATGCAGAGACTGGTCGCTGCCTCTCTAAGGAGGAGTAGAGAATACGTTCTTATTCTCTTCGACGTAAGGGATCATCCTTACATACGTTTATTTATTGTTGTGACATTTGGCGGCCCGTTTAGACAAACACACTGAAGTAATAGAATGTGTACAGAGGAAATTCCTTTTTCGTGTCTTATTAAGTTGTAACATTGCCCGAAATTTTTTGTGATAAGTCTTATTTAGGAACTGCAGAGCAGATTGTCGCATGTACAATCGTATCAGATATCTAATTAACTAATTTAGCATTCGTTTACACATATTAAGAAGCGAAAAAACGGAGCTTCTATGAACTCTGTTGCAGACAGCGTGCGCCGTAACGTGGACGCCACCACCCAAGCCAAGTTTGACTCGACATTCAGAGGTGTCAGCACAAGACAGATACTTCAGTACGGCGATACCTCCAAAGAACTGACCTCATCTATAGAATAAGCCTATCCGTTGTACGAAGCGCGGCTGAGCGAGCCAATCGACAGAGCCACGGCAGAAATAGGCTAGGCTCCGGGTGACCTTTACCAAGGGGGCTATTACCTGGCTGAACCCCCTACTAAGCACTCGGCTGGGCACCTCGCTTTCCGATTCTGATATCTGCAGTTTAGCCGGACTACGACTTAAAACGTTACTAGTTTACCCTCATATATATGTTTGCGGGGAGCAGGTCCGTTCACTGGGCGACCACGGCGCTTCGCACATACACAGCGCTAGACGCCGATCTCTTGCTGCCCTTAACATGCCATCCTGGCCCGAACATTCAGGTCTCTCAGGTTTCTCTGCATCCCCGAACCTTTCGGGCTATGTGGGAACATAGTAGAAGGCCGAACGGTATCACCATCACACCGTTTCTAAAGGGGTAGAGTGCTTGTGTAAGATGTGATCGAAACCGACTCCTTAGCTTTATTTACGGTTGATCGCGGCGCTACTAAAGCAGGTTATGCAGCCAATGGCTGAAACTATTAGTCGTCAGGGATAAGCGTTTATTTATTGGCACGATGTCCGCCTATTAAACCTTGGAAGGGCACCCACACTTGCCATAGAGGCATAGAGAGTGTAATACTGAGAAATCTTACTTTCGAGGCTAAATATTCCTATTTCGAAAACAATGCTTGCACGTTGCCCATTGCCAAGGGTAATATTAAGGGTGATGTGCCTAATTTCGCCTTCACGATCTGTATATTTAACTTGTTCTTTCCGCAAGCAAATTTGGGTCCCGTTATAGGAGGAGATAAAATTATCGGGGTTAGTAGCCCATGCAGAGGAAGGGCTTAGCATAGTAACTTCACTAGAGGCGAACCAGTGTGCTAACCTCCGTAACTTTATCTTATCCGTTACATAACAAAGAGCCTTACGAATACATTTTAAGCAAATATTAACAATTTATACTTTTTAAAAAGTCAATTGGGAGATTTCTGTAGGTGATCCTCTGAAATGATACGTCACCTCACCAACGACGAAGATTCGAAGAATAGTGAGGATCCGGAGAATGAGTTGCTATTGTATATCAGAAATTCCGGGCACTACCTGGATTCAAGAATGAAGTGAAACAACTTCTGTTGGTAACTTCAAGAGCTAGCTGTTTAACACTATTCTTCAACGTTGTCTTATATATGTCTTTATTGTCAATACATGTACGTTTTAACAACAACATAAAAAAATTACCCCGAGCTCTGCTAAAAACACCTGGTGAGCAGACACGGCGTTCAGGCGATTCCTAAACTGTACTATGCTTTTTCTGCGTTTTAAAGCGAGCACTAAGTGCACCATGAGAATACGTGTCTCTTCCATAATCAGATTACTCTGGCAGTAAGGCATTACTGCTGCTCGCAAAAGCTTTTTAACAGCGACTTGCAAAGCATTCTCTTAATGTTTTTCCTATAGATTTGAATAGGCTACACCACGCCTCTCTTTAAGCGAAATGCATAGTTTAGAGATATGCCGATTTTGGTCATCCTTCCTCTTTACAGTACGGTAAAGAGCTTACAAAGTATCTCTGCTTACAAAGTTTTAAACTGTATCAATGCTATTAACGGAGCCTCACAGGTCCACTACTATTTATATTTGGAAGTAACTATATTACTCTTCGTACCTCCCCGACCTCGCAATGTCTATTTATTTAGTGCTGTTTGTAGTGAAAGGGTATTTAACCCGAAGAGTGGTGTTTTCTGCATTCACGAGTTGAAGAAGTCGTGTACTTCTACATGGAGGATAGTGAATTTCTTTAAACCGCAAAGTGCCTAGACCAAATACTCGTTGGACTGCCAGGGTTGCCCTCTCCGATCCGTAGCTCCCTTCCGCCTTATTGCGCTTCTTATTGCACATTCTTTCGTTCACAACGGACATCCTCGTCCATCTTCCATCTGCTTTTATATCCAGATAACCTACAGTTTCTCTATTTGAATAAGACCAAGTTTTCGGAGCACGTACATTTAGGGTTTAACCAGACCTATAGATCTTACACAGAACAGAATCAGGTCTTTCAGCTTAAACTTGTACATGTTAGTTACCTAGCTGTTTTTCTAGTTCTGTATTTAATTTTCAACAAGGCCATAAAACAGTAGCTCAGCCGTACTGCAAACCATTGTAACACGTTAAAGTGCCCCTGTTACGTGCATTTGCATACGCCAAGCAACAAATTAATGCAGATGTTTGCCATTGTTGTAATTTCGCCCGTTAACAATTATCGCAATTGAAAGACTGTAACACAAAAAATGAAACACTGAAATCTACGATCGACGGTGCGTTCAGGTTTAACCTCGAATAACATTAAGGCATAAAAGTTCGACCGAGCTAATATGCGGGAGAAGGTAAAATATTCCGATGTCTATGCCTTCAGTGGGGAACATCTCGCTAGGTTCGTGTTTTCGTTTACACTGGATATGCAAAAAGTATTGTCGTATGTGAAAAGAGAGCTTGTCCACCGGGTGACTCCGCCCTTTCACAGTTCCATAAGAAAAGGAAGCGATGCCAAGTGACGCTACCATGCATCGCGGCGTTAGCGCCGACTTATCGGCATCATTTTGAAACTAAACGTTATCTGTGTTGTTGGCATGGGGAATGAAGAAGCCGTGCAAGGATGTAAAATTTCCTTCTCTCATTATTTTTTTTTCTCTTCAAAAGAGAGAAAGGGAAGAGCAATGGAAAAAGGCACAAATCACAGCACACAACCTTCCCGATTTTGTGAAGACACAAAGATAGGGAGCGATTGAGCAGAAAACGAAGTAAACTTTGGCGCGAGCTTGAGGACTGACTGTTCGCTTGGTCGGTCGAACTCCCAGCAGACTAGAGGAGGCAGGCCATCAAGGTCAACGCCTGTCGGCCTTGTCTAACATCCGATGAATGGATGGATGAATGGCACGAGCCTCGACGCCGACAACGAGAACAACTGACTCGGCGCCCAACGGCGACAATGCTACCCTTTGCGTAGAATGTTTCTAAAATGGGCAACCAGGGGGAATCGAGACTTTAAAAAATAGAGGAAGAAGATAGGCCGTAGTAGCAAAAGCATGCTAAACAAGGAGCTGGTGGGGTCTCCAAAAGTAAGATTCTTGACGCGGGGGCCAGCGGCGGCGGCGCCGGCCCACTGCCGTGCGCTCTCGTCACTGCTGGCGAGCAATCTAGCGTGAAGCTATCCGACGAGAACGAGATGCTTCGAACGACCGGTGGTGTTCGTCGAAGCCCAGCTAGAACCAACACGGCGTTAACGGAAAAGAAAACGCGACTAGAATTGAAGCCATTGTAGCCGCTTCTGTCCTCGAGAGCACTTCGAATGTGAAGGCAAAGCCAGAGGACGCGAACAACGGGAGCAAATGGGAAGAGAAAAACTGAGCACAAACGCGACATGAACCAAAGGACGAATAAAGGGACTCGAGCAAAGAGGGGGTTACTCTTGCGTCATCCGCCATGTTCCTAATATTTCGAAAAAGGCTGAAACAAGGTTGCCCTCAAGATGATATAATCAAAAAGTAGGCCGGGTAACAGCGCTATGACAATGGATGGCAAGACTTCCCCCCCCCCTTATCGGGACAGATCTCTCCGCTGTTGAAGAGTGAGTTGACAGTGAGCTAAATTATGCTATATACGAGTATGTTCTATAATTCTTGCAACCTTCATTCTTCTGTTATTCTGTTTTCTATCAAACAACATGAGAAGAGATACGATAATATTGTATATATATACGATATATATACGATAATATATATATATATATATATATATATATATATATATATATATACGTACTCCTTAACCATCCTCTCGTAGGGGACGTCCCCTACGAGAAGATGGTTAAGGAGAGTTTTAGTGCGCCTGACGGTCCAAGCCCCCGTAAGTGACTGACCAGTTCTACAACTGTAAGCGTAGTGGCAAACATACCTCTACGAGTGCTTCTCTGGAATTGTGAGGAACTTAAGGGGGCAATGAATCTTGCACGTGATGACATGTTTAAGTTGGTTGACATTGCACTCCTCACGGAGACATTTCAGCGGGACGAACTGCATATCAATGATATGCGGGGCTTTCACCAGCTGGCTGTCTTACCAGCAGGAGGTTGGGGAAGACCTGTGGGTGGGTTATCTATCTACCTACATAAACGCTTACCACCGATGCAATGCGTCAGGAAAGATGAATACTGCATAATGCTCTCCTCTGGGAGGGTAAGCGTCGCTGTATTCTATTTCCCACCCACATTTGATTCTGCGGAGGTTGCTGAGACGTTAAGTTTTGGACTTTCAGAGTTAAATTTGACCATGCCAAATATCGTCGGCGGCGATCTCAATGCCAGAATCGATTGTGGGGCCAACGATGATAAAGGCGAGGTGCTGCTTCAGATGATGGGAAAAGATTGGTCTAAGCTGTGCAAACGCGCGCGAAGACTATACATATTTAAAGTCACAATGGAAGCAGCACCGTCGACCTGTTGTTTCACAACCTTGTTTAGCCGTGAAACTGAAAGCTCCGATGTTCTCGATGAAGCGGCCCGAAAACGCCAACCAGTGTTGGGCCGTTGTTGATGTTCCCGGTATTTGGCGAGACCGACATAATCCGCCGCGCTGGTCTGCAATGAGACGGATTAATCTATCCCCTTTATACAAAGCGGCTGGCGTCTTAACGTAAGCCCTGACATCGATACCACCTGTGACCAGCTGGAGAGGACGATGAGAAGTGCATGAAGTGGAAACGGTTATGGCAGCAGAAATCACGCCCGTGATACCTCTCGAGCCTGCTACCCTAGCTCAACGTTGAAGTGCTCGAACTCCTGCGCCAAGCAGATCCAAAGCACCATCATCACTGCAAGCCAGGCGGGACTACTTTGAGCGTAGAAAGGCCTATATATGACTCTGCTATGATCATAAAAGGGGAACACGCGAGGCGGGAGGAACGACGGCTGCTTAAAAGAGCAGAACGAGGAGCCCTCAGCTTACATCGTGGCGACCGCCGTAGGGCGGGGAATCCGCTTAGTGACGGACAGGTAAAGAGCCACCTAACTAATATTTTATTCATCGTGACGTTGCGGCCGTATCTCCAATCGTGCAGCATCCGCTTACATTGGAGCAGCACAACTTGAATCTGCCTTTCGGGGTGGAGGAGGGTGTGCCAGGTCCCTACGGTCACTCCCGAAGAGAAAGAGCTCAGGGCCCGATCAGGTCTGCTATGAGCATTGGATCCAGTCACTCCTTCTCTTGGCAGAAACTCTTTGTGATTTCTTTAATGAAATTATAAAGAGGGGGCGGATGCCTAAAGTCTGGCATGTCGCCAGGCTTTCTCTTCTGTTCAAGGGTAGGCATGGTGATGACCATCAGGATCCAAATCTCTACCGTGGAGTGGCGTCAGAACGGCCAATGAAGAGATTTTCTGTAAGTTGGTGATTCGGGCGGATTGAACACGTGGCTGAAGAGACACTTCCACCGGAGCAATTCGGTTTTAGGAGAGGCCGAGGCACCCGTGATGCAATCCACGTTCTCCAGTCAGAATCGAGCGAGCTGTGGCACAACCCAGAGGTCATCTGTATGCAGTCCTTATTGACTGCGTCAAGGCCTTTGACAAAGCCCTTTGCTATCTGCTGGTTGAAGCATTCCAACGAGCAGGAGTGGGTGGCTCTCTCCTGAGTGTAAGTAGCAAGTTTTCTTTGAGGAGGACACCTTGTTGGTAGACGGTGAGCAGGGTGTATTGGAGATTAAGCAAAATGTGGGAACTCCGCAAGGAGACCCGCTGAGCTGCGTCTTGTTTACACTTCTCCTTGCTGACCTCGTCGGTTACGGTCGCGACAGGGGTACCAAAAAGCTGTGGTGGTGATGTATGCAGATGATATCGTGGTCGCTCATCGCGACCTAGGCGCCATCAAGCGCATTACCGCTATGATAAAGGCGTTCCTTGTCTCGAAGGGACTTGAGATAAACCCAGGAAGACCAAAGCCATGAAATTCAGGCGTGGAGGTCGATTGGCTGCCAGAGACGTTATACATTGCTGCGGCCACCGTTGGAGTTTGTTAACACTTTCCAGTATCTTGGCCTTCGGGTTCATTATACGGGAACGACGTTCACAGCGCATATAAACGAAACAGTACGGAAGGCATTTGTCTCTCTCTACGGGGAAGTAGGCAATGTGCGAAGACTGTCTGTTTTCTCAGCGGAGGCTCTTCATGCTTAAGATTGTTCCGGGGCTGATGTATGGCCTTGACAGGGTGTGGAACCGCCTCACACTGGCAATTTTAACCAACTGAGAGGTGTTTCGCATTATATATGAAGCGAGTGCTTTGCTTGTCTATTCGACACAGGAGCCGCTTTGCGTATCTCATGTCAGGTTGTCCACCGGCTACTGAAACAATCCGACCAA